>BKBX01001352.1:89672-176939 GCA_008326845.1 Vitis x labruscana x Vitis vinifera
TCACTGGTGGTTTACAAGGAGAATTTGGGCATTTAGACAACAAAAATCTAATGAAAAATATCTCCAAGTGTCGGTTACAAATATCGGGAAGCACTAAGAACCACTTCGCAGGTGAAAAGTGAGGTCTACGAAATTTCGCAGGTGCACAAGAAGGGCTGCGAAATTTCTTCATAGCAACCAGCTGATTCAACACCTTTGCAAAGTGGACTTCCATCTAGTGGTGTTTGGCTTCCATCGCGGCATGAAGCTTCAGGGGAAATCCATAGCACTGTACAAAAGTGTTGCGAAATATCTCGCAACAAAAGGCTGATTCCGCAACACTTTTCAGAATCCTTCCTTCAGCTTGGAGCAGTTGCCTTCCAAAGGCTGTAACTTCCTCATTTCAACTCCGAATTGCACACGGTTTGAAGCATTGGATTGTTGACTTCCTAAGCTTTCAAATGACATATTGTATGCATAAATTGGACATCAGGAAGTGCTCCAAAAGTAGCTGCAGTGACTGTCATCAAGAATGCTCCATGACTGATTTCTCTTTGCTTTTCCTCCTTGCATTTCCACTTAGCTATGGCAAAAGTACTTCAAAGCTTTGATTCTTCATGCCTCTAAACTTCCCATTGCTTGCCAAGGATTCCATATAACTCTCCTCAATCTCATAATGCTTTGGTGATCAACATACTAACAAAAACACCAAAACTTACACCATTTGATTAGAATTGATTGAAAGGGGCTTTAACATGCTAATTGGGTTAAAAGGCACTAACTACTACTCAAAAGTGTTTAAAAGGATTAATTAGAAGCTAGCAAATAGCACTTTTTGAGTAGTAATCACTCCCCCCAACCGACATATTGCTAGTCCCTTAGCAATGAAGGAGAGAAAAACATAATAAAAATACCCTAATTTACAACATCATGCTAATCACTTCCAAAAAATATTTAAGTGGCATGACTGATCAACTCTCACATGGAACATTAAAGGAATATAACCTCAAATTTCAATAAGAGTTATCAAAAACTTTGCTAAATACCATTGATCAAGGGAATGCATTATGCAAATTGAAGTTTTAAAATCATTTTCACTTCCAAAGAACCAAACTTTATTCTTCCACAAAAATCTAAGTGTAAGATGATAGCTTCCGAAAATAGCATGCTAAACTAATCTCTCCCCCCAACCTATCTCTTTTTAACACTTTAGTAAACTGACCAAATTCAATAAGCAGAGAACACACTTTTTTTTTTTTTTTACAAGGTAACAGGCTTAAGGGGCATTCTTTTCTGAATTGTCCATGTAATGGGGGTCCATCGATGACTCCCAACCGATTAAGGTTTAGGGCACCAAGCTTTAAGGATCTTTCAACCACTAACTCCTCGGATTTCGCCCCGGACTTTTTCATATACCCTTTTTGCCTACCATATGCTAACTCCACCTATCCACCCTTGTAACGAGCATTGAGGCCGGTGACTCCCAACCAATTAAGGCTTAGGGCACCAGGTTTTAAAGGTTTTCACCATATACCCCTCAGACCTTGCTCGGGTTTCAAGGCAAGCAAACATTTTCTTTTTCTTTTCAAAGGCTCATTGGCCTTTCATATGGTGTCTCAATATCATTAAAATGAGGTCAAAGGTACCAAGTCCCAAAATTTTCTAAGTCAAGGGGGAAATAGTTTCTCATTTTATAAAAGGAATCTATTGTGCACAGTGTGTGGATAGCTTAAAGTGGAAGAACTAAATTTGATTTCAATAGAAGCTTCAACAATTGAACAACTTTAGCAAGCATAATCCAAACTCTAAGTTAGATGCAAAGCAAAAGTTCAGTTTCTCCTACTTTAATTTGAAAATTTTTCCTTAAAATCCATGGAGACTAGAGTAACAAGCAAAAAACTACAACTAATTTACTAGACAAGGCTGAAATATCAAAAAAAAAAACTTAGCATACTTCCTTCCTCATTTCTCCCCCCCAACCAAGCTGAGCATTGTCCTCAATGTGATATGGGTGATCAAAAATAAAGGGAGGAAGTGGTACCTCCTTAGTGACATGGAGTCTGAGTCTTATAGGAGAAACCACATGTTTCAAAGAAAACATAAGAGTTAGTGAGTAGAGGAAATAGAAAAATGCCAAGTTTAAACAAGAATTGATGTCTATATATGATGTATCATCAGTAATACATCCAATCCCAGAATATAAGACATCAAAACATGGAATTATGTATACTAATATAATAAGTAAATACAAAAAATAAAATGATGATCAAGTAGTGGTAGGGTCCTGTGGAGCTGATGCATCTGTGGTGGCCTCTTGAGTGGATTGGATCAAGACTTTGGCCTCTGCTCTGGTAGTCTCCTTAGGTGGCATAGTCTCCTCAACTGGAGCTCTCAGCTGGCAGCTATGGGATTTGATGGTTTAAGGAGGTAAGAAATGGAATGAGAGGTTTCATGTGTGGGGCTCTCCTCTTCATATGCATGGTCGTGGGGCTCTGTTGGCATTTTAGCAACTTCCCTTGGCTTTGCAAGGTGTTTTTGCATACCTCCCTCCATTTTGCAAGTCAATTTCGGAATTTGAAGGCCATTTCTAAGCTTGGAGGTGATTTGGCAGCCATTTCGAAGCTTTGAGGTGATTTCGCAGCCATTTTGTAGCTTGGAGGTCATTTCATAGTCATTTCGAAGCTCAAAAGTGATTTCGCAGCCCAAAAGTGCCCTACAAAATGGAGCTTTGTCTGCGAAATTGGAAGTTTTTACGTTTGCAGCCATTTCGCAGCTTTGAAATACCCTGCGAAATTGGGCTTTGGCTGCGAAATTTGGAGTTTTTATGCTTCCCAGCCGTTTCGCAGATGCAAAATAAGGGTCAATTTGCTGCAAAAATGGCACTCGTGTGCCAAAAGTTGGTTTTGCAGCTTTGAAATCCTCTGCGAAATTGAGCTTTTCCTGCGGAAATGGGATCTTTCATGCTTTGGTGGTTCGCAGCCGCTTTCGCAGCTGCGAAATTGGGGTCACTGTACTGCGGAATGGCGTTTTTTATGCCTTAGTGGTTCGCAGAGCATTTCGCAGCTGCGAAATGGGGATTCCTGTGCTGCGGAGTGGCACTCGTGTGCCAAACATCGGTTTCGCAGCTGCGAAATCGTTCGCAGAAGGCTTAAAAGTGTTGCGAAGTGATTTCACAACAAAAAACCACTTTCGCAAAGAAATCCTCTTTGGCTGCGAAATCTCGCGGAGCTCTTCTTCTCCCCTGTTTTTGCTCTGTTTCTGCTCTGTTTTCGCTCCGATTTCTTCCCGATTTTTTTCTTTGCATTTTCTCATGATTTTGATCATCCAAAAACCTATATTACATCAAAACAAAGTAGAATTAAAGCATTAAAATCAAAATTAAAGCATTGAAATCAAAATTAAAACATTGAAATCAAAATTAAAACAAGTAATAAGTAAAACAAAAAGATATGGACTAGCTAGTCTTAAGAAAGACTAAGTCTATCAAAGAATTTGATCCTGATTTAGCTTGCCCGGATCCCATATGAAGTTAGTATCCTTCATTTGAGGCTTGCTGTGTATGATGGCAATGAAACCAATTCCCTTTTTGCCATACAACGCTTGGAAGAAAAGTAGAGGCATATGTTTCTTCATCAATTCTTTCTTGATGACTATCCTCTGTGGTTCTCTTTGTTCATTATCTGCTCCTTCTTCTTTATTGAACAAAGGTAGAATCTCTTCTATCCTTCTCCAACTTTGTAGAGTAGCAAGCACATTAGAGGGTTCAGACAAACCTTCCTCACAATCCACAAAACTTTCATTCAGCTTGTCTTGCACATTCTGATTGCAGTGCTCCTCTACCAGAGTGTTAATAATACACACTTCTTCTGGACCCTCTTCTTCTTCCGGAATGATTTGCTTTTTAGACATATAGAAAATGTTGAGATCAAGTGTCATGTTGCCAAAAGTGAGTTGCATGAGCCCATTCCTACAGTTGATGATTGCATTTGAGGTAGCTAGGAATGGCCTTCCCAAGATAATAGGAACTAAATTAGCTTCCTTAACAGTAGGATCCGTGTCAAGAACAATAAAATCCACTGGATAGTAGAAATTATCAACTTGAACCAAAACATCCTCAATTATTCCTCTAGGAATTTTTACTGATCTATCTGCTAGAGATAGAGTAATTGCTGTTGGCTTCAACTCACCAAGTCCCAATTGCTTGTAGACAGTATATGGAAGCAAATTCACACTAGCTCCCAAGTCTAATAAAGCTTTTTCCACTACCTTCCCTCCAATCATGACTGAAATGGTAGGACTTCCCGGATCTTTGTACTTTAAAGGAGACTTACACTGTAAGATTGCACTTACTTGCTCAGTCAAGAAGGCTTTCTTATTTACAGTCAACCCTCTTTTGATAGTACACAAATCCTTTAGGAATTTTGCATATGTTGGAACTTGCTTAATCATATCCAGCAGTGGGATATTGACTTTAACTTGTCTCAATACTTCAAGAATTTCAGCTGCATTTCTAATCCCCTTCTTCCCATGCAATGCTTGAGGAAAAGGTGGAGAAGTTGATTTCTTCAGCCTTTCTTCCTTCAGAAGTTCCTTCTCCGGATTTGCATTCATTGTTGACTCAGAGTCCTCTTTCTTTTCACTGATCTCTCCTTCTTTGTCTTTCATTTCCTCCTCCTTCTTTGCCTCCTCTTCTTCAACAGGTGGCTTAGGTGGTGGCTGCTCAATTTTTTTACCACTCCTCAGAGTGATCAAGGCTTTGACATCTTTCATCTGTGATGATTCCCCCTCATGGCTTTCCACTTCTTGGACACCCTTGGGATTTTGGTGGGGTTGAGAAGGAAATCTTCCCTTTTCTTGCACTGTATTCAAATTTGTGAGCCTTGATATTGAGTACTGGAGATTATCAAATCTTTGAGTCATATCATTTTGCATTCCATCCATCCTTTTGTTCAGAATATTCTCCACTCTGTCAATTCTTTGATTAAGCTGAGTATTGATGGCTTTTTGTTCTCCAACAAAATCTCCCACTACCTTGCTGAGATTCAAAATGGCTTGTTCAAGACTTGAAGATTGCTGAGATGGTTGATCCGGCTGTTGGTACTGAGGTGCTCTAGGCTTCCATGAAAAATTTGGATGATTCCTCCAACTTGAGTTGTAAGTGTTGCCATAGGGTGCATTGTTATTGGGCTTGAACTGTCCAACAACATTTGCTTGCTCTCCAAACATTTCCCTTTCAGCTGAAATTGTAGGGCATTCCTCCACCAAGTGTTCATAGGATTGACAATTAGGACAAAGCTTCACTTGCACTGGTGATTCAGCAACAGCTTGCACTTCATGCATTTTTTTTCAGTTCCAGCTCCTCCAATCTTCTTGTCACAGCTGCAAACTTTGCTTTTGTATCATCCTCCTCTTTCAAGGTATACATCCCAGCCTTAGCATTGAAAGCATTAAGTTGAGACTTCATCTTTCCCACTTCTCCTTTGGTTGGCTCATCCCATCCCCTTGAAACTTCAGCTACATAATTCAAGAAATCCATAGCTTCCTCCGGATTTTTGCTCATGAAATCTCCTCCACACATTGTCTCCAGGAGTTGCTTCATTGAGGATGACATCCCATCATAAAAATAACTCACCAATAGCCAAGTATCAAAGCCATGGTGAGGACATGCATTTATAGCTTCCATATATCTTTCCCAACACTCATAGAATTTCTCATTCTCTTTAGCTGAGAAGTTTGAAATTTGCCTTTTCAAGCCATTTGTTCTATGAGTGGGGAAAATTTTCTTAAGGAATTCAGCTTGTAAGTCAGTCCAAGTACGAATACTCCTTGGCCTTAAAGAATTAAGCCAAATTTTGGCTTTATCCTTTAAAGTAAAAGGAAATAACTTAAGCCTCATCAAATCAATTGAAGCTCCTCCCTCTTGGAATGTATTACAAACATCTTCAAATTCCTTAATATGTGCATAGGGATTCTCACTTTCCATTCCATGGAAAGTTGGTAGAAGTGGAACAATATATGGTCTGATCACTAGCTGCTCTGTAGGAGGTATTATACATGATGGTGCACTCATACGAGGTGGATGCATACGGTCCCTCATTGATCTAAATTCATTGAGATTGTCTTGACGAACTTGGTGACTATGCTGATCTTCAGGAGTAGTTTCCATGATGTTCAAGCTCAATTCCAATTCCTTAGTATGAGGTGTATCAATTCTAACAAGTCTTCCTCTACTGCCTCGTATCCACTTTGGCATACACAACTAGTATCTATCTGAAACTAAAATGAAAATACAGGACAACAAAAAGAAAACAGGGCTACAAAGACAAAATAATACTAAGCTAAATTTAAAAGCTAAATTTAAAGTATGAGTCAGTAAAACGAAAATAATAAGAATTATTAAAGCTAAAGAAACTTTACCACACTTGTGATGAAAATCACAAGTACACTGAAATAGTATCACTATAACTTGGCACCTTCCCCGGCAACGGCGCCATTTGATTCATGCCTAATTGGTGTCTCAGCTGATTCGTGTCCAGCTGGTGCTCCTTGATGGCGAGAGTAATCAACAATATTTATAACCTATAACACCATGAACTAGGGTAGCAAATACAAAGCTACTATAGCATAGTGGCTCTAGGATCGTTCCACTGGGAAGGGTACTCAAGTTGAAAATGATACCAATTCAAAGTGAATTGGTGCTGTTTCATTTTAAGATTAGCTTAAGAAATAAAACACAAACTTTGGTTGGAAAAAGGTTAACAACACGACAAGTGATGAAAATTACTTAAGAAGAAAAGCATTCCTTGGAGATTCAGGTTTACAGGGGAGGTTCCTCATGCAATAGCATAGCTCCGGTCAGTTGGTTCATTTCCTCACATTAGAGAATTAACATAAAGTCAATTCTCTAACAGGTGCTGCACAAATGCATCCCTCAATTGGATTTCAGCTTTAATTCTCTCACTGATGCAACTTGCAATGGTTTGAGCCTCTCACTAGCCTTTACCATTCAAGGTGATCTTTAACCTTGGATTACCCGTCAAAAGCTCGCAAGAGGTAACTAATGGATGTCTCCTAGGAGTCTAAAAGCTTACCAAGTGTTGGCTATTCTAGAAAATCCTACCTTCAAGTCACCTACCAAAGGCTCACAAGGGGTAAAGTAGTGCATCTCCATGGTTAGAGATCACTTGCCTTACCAAGTGTTGGCCCAGGTGACTCCAAGGTGTTTTAAGTTAACTAAAAACATTAGAAACCATTCACGGGACACACTTACTCTTCATTCTTAGCTGAAACCACAAAGCTTCTGATTTTTGCACTTGGAACCTTTCCCGGCAACCTTAACTCCAAGAAACTAAAAGGTTTAGTTACTCATTCTCTGGGGAAAGCTCCTCAGAGAGTGCATAACTTAGTAAAAATAAGTAAAATACAAAGTGAGAAGGTAAAGCAGAGCTCAAGCTCTGTGTATTTCTTCCTTTTAAATTTACAAAAGGTTCATCCCCCTGAACAGGCTCCTCGGGCTCCCTTTAAACCAAAATTACAATGATAGCTATTACCTTGATATTTTTGCCAAATTCCTAACTTAAAAGCTAAGGAATTCTATCACTGGTGGTTTACAAGGAGAATTTGGGCATTTAGACAACAAAAATCTAATGAAAAATATCTCCAAGTGTCGGTTACAAATATCGGGAAGCACTAAGAACCACTTCGCAGGTGAAAAGTGAGGTCTGCGAAATTTCGCAGGTGCACAAGAAGGGCTGCGAAATTTCTTCATAGCAACTAGCTGATTCAACACCTTTGCAAAGTGGACTTCCATCTAGTGGTGTTTGGCTTCCATCGCGGCGTGAAGCTTCAGGGGAAATCCATAGCACTGTACAAAAGTGTTGCGAAATATCTCGCAACAAAAGGCTGATTCCGCAGCACTTTTCAGAATCCTTCCTTCAGCTTGGAGCAGTTGCCTTCCAAAGGCTGTAACTTCCTCATTTCAACTCCGAATTGCACACGGTTTGAAGCATTGGATTGTTGACTTCCTAAGCTTTCAAATGACATATTGTATGCATAAATTGGACATCAGGAAGTGCTCCAAAAGTAGCTGCAGTGACTGTCATCAAGAATGCTCCATGACTGATTTCTCTTTGCTTTTCCTCCTTGCATTTCCACTTAGCTATGGCAAAAGTGCTTCAAAGCTTTGATTCTTCATGCCTCTAAACTTCCCATTGCTTGCCAAGGATTCCATATAACTCTCCTCAATCTCATAATGCTTTGGTGATCAACATACTAACAAAAACACCAAAACTTACACCATTTGATTAGACTTGATTGAAAGGGGCTTTAACATGCTAATTGGGTTAAAAGGCACTAACTACTACTCAAAAGTGTTTAAAAGGATTAATTAGAAGCTAGCAAATAGCACTTTTTGAGTAGTAATCATGTCCCTGAACAAGAGGACCAGGGAATCCTCAGTCATTGCCACGAAAGCGCATGTGGAGGCCACTTTGCCTCTTAGAAAACAGCCATGAAGGTATTGCAATTAGGTTTTAGTTGGCCATCACTTTTCAAAGATGCTCACACCATGTGTAGGAGCTGTGATAGATGCCAAAGGCTTGGGAAGCTAACACGTAGAAATCAAATGCCTATGAACCCCATTTTAATAGTTGATCTCTTCGATGTTTGGGGCATTGAATTCATGGGACCTTTCCCAATGTCTTTTGGTAACTCTTACATTTTGGTGGGGGTAAACTATGTTTCTAAATGGGTTAAGGCAATCCCATGTAAACACAATAACCACAGAGTTGTTCTCAAGTTTCTCAAAGAGAACATCTTCTCAAGATTTGGGGTGCCCAAGGCTATAATCAGTGATGAGGGTACTTGATGCGACTCATGGTAGCTTAGCTTTAAAGGCGTATCAACAAAATTTATACCTTAAATACTATTACTAAAGTAGCCAAGCTACTATAGCATAGTGGTTCTAGGATCGTTCACTGGGAAGGGTTTTCGCAAACACAAGTGATATTCAAATTAGGAAAATAAGTGATTTTCTTATGGATGTTAGCTTTAAAAGAAGATGTAAATGTTTTAGAAAGATTTAACTAATTTAAGCTAACATTAAAGACTAAAATGAAAGGGTGTAAAAACAAGTTTCTCAAAGATAGGATAGCTATGCTCTGGCTCTTATGCAAATTGGAAATCTCAGGATAGGCTCCTCGCATTGGGGTTGCAACTATGGTGATGCTTGCTTCCCGAACCGGTATGGATTTAGCAAATCAAGTTTTAATCCTTTAAAATGGAAAAACAGATGGTAGTGAATTTCATCAATGGTTATTCACCTTAGACTTCCTTTGAATGGCTCGTAAGAGATAACTAATGGTCTAAAGCCAAAAGCTTACCAAATATTGGCAACTCAAAGTCATTCCAAGTGATAAACTCACCTTTCAATGGCCATTGAAATTGGTTCTAACGGATTAATGTAAAACTTGGAATTGAAAACCTCACCTTCCAGTAGCTCGTAGGAGATAACTAATGGATAGAAATCCAAAAGCTTATCAAGTATTGGCCGTTGGAAGTTGTCCAAAGGAAAATAAAAACCAAACTTTGCATTAATGAACCATTAATGAAAAACGACTACCTTACCTTCCGGGTGCGAGAAATTTCCATGGGATTGCATCCAAGCCATCACATAACATCCATACTTTGAGAAACTTAAAAGGTTTTAGCCTCTCATCCTTGGGGATTTCATCCACCAAGGATGTTTGGCTACTAAGAAAATAGAAATGGGGAAGAACCGGAGAAGAGAGAAAAACAAAGCTTTATATATTTCTATATCTATTCTATATATATGGGTATATGTTACAACGGATGCAAGGGAATATAAATAGAGAAGCTTTTCCATCCTTCCTAGCTAAGAAATCTTATGATTGGTGGATTACAAGGAGAAGAATGGAAATTTATACAAAAATATCTAAAAGAAAAGATCTCGTGTGGAGTCGGCAAAACAGGGGAAAATTCGCACCACGCAAGGGGTGTGAGAAATTTTCTCACACCTGAAGGGGGTGTGCAAAACTCGCACACCATTCGCACACCTGAAGGGGGTGTGCGAAATTTTCGCACACCTGGAGCAGTTGTCTTCCGAAGGCCATAACTTCCTCGTTTCAGCTCCAAATCGTACACGGTTTGAAGCGTTGGATTCTTGACTTCCTGAGCTTTGAAATGGTATATAGCATGTAGAAAATGGACTTCGGAAAGTGCTCCAAAAGTGCCAAAGAAGACTGCAGCTGCTGTCCTCTGTTTTCCTCTTTGCTTCCCTTTGCTTCTCTTTGCTTCTCTTTGCTTTTCTCCTTTTGTTGGCTTGCTTTGGTGTAGCTAAAAGCTTGCTTTAACTTGTCCAAGTAGCTCCTCCATCATTTGGCATGCTTGAATTGATTCATAAGCTGATATAAACATGTAAACTTGCCATAAAATGGTTAAAACCAATTACTAAGGACCTTAATGAATTAATTGGGTTAAATGAATATGATTACTACCCAAAGGTGCTTAAAACCATTATAATTAGGTCTACAAAATAGCACTTTTTGGTAGTAATCAGTACTCATTTTTGCAACAAGCCTTTTGAAACTCTTTTAGCCAAATATGGGGTGAAGCACAAGGTAGCTACACCTTACCACCCTCAGACTACCGGGCAAGTTGAGTTAGCAAATAGGGAAATCAAGAATATATTGATGAAAGTGGTGAACACGAGCAGAAGAGATTGGTCTATTAAGCTCCATGATTCACTATGGGCATATAGAACAGCTTACAAGACTATTCTTGGCATGTCTCCTTATCGCCTAGTCTATGGCAAAGCATGTCATCTCCCTGTGGAAGTTGAATACAAGGCTTGGTGGGCAATTAAGAAGGTAAACATGGACTTGAACAGAGCCGGGATGAAGAGGTGCTTAGACCTTAATGAGATGGAGGAATTGAGAAATGATACCTATATCAATTCAAAAATTGCAAAACAGAGGATGAAGAGGTGGCATGATCAGTTAATCTCCAACAAAGAATTTTGAAAGGGACAAAGAGTCTTACTTTATGACTCTGGGCTCCATATCTTTCCTGGGAACCTAAAGTCAAGGTCGATAGGCCCTTTCATTATTCACCAAGTGCATCTCAATGGAGTAGTGGAACTACTCAATTCCAACAGCACGGACACTTTCAAAGTCAGTGGCCACCATCTCAAACCATTCATGGAGCCATTCAATCAAGACAAGGAGGAAGTCAGTCTCCTTGAGCCACAGAAATCTTAACCAAAAAGGGGGGTAGATGGATATGTCTTTTTGAAGACTAATCAAAGTCCATGCTTTTATTTTAATTTTGTTGATTTAAAAGCTTTATTAATTGTTTTAATTCTAATTTTAGGTTTGATTTATTTTATTTTGATATAACTTAGACTTTTTAAATGATCAAAATCAGGAGGAATTTCAAAGGAATTGGAGGAAAGCCATAAAGAACCAAATAAGGAGAAAAACAGAGCAATATTTCAACTTGTGAAATCCTCAAAGCTAAATTTCGCAAGTCCACTATTCAACTTGCGAAAATTATCGCAGTTGTGAAACACCTCCTAGCCACACTTGTGCCATTTCGCAACTTCAAAATCCAATTTCGCAGTTGTGAACCAACTTGCGAAATCCTCAAAGCCAAATTTTGCAAGTCCACTATTCAACTTGCGAAACTTTCCGCAACTTGCGAAACACCTCCTAGCCACACGTGTGCCATTTCGCAACTTCAAAATCCAATTTCGCAGCTGCGAATCAAGTTGCGAACCAACTTGCGAAATGGACCAAGTTGCGAAACACCTCCAACTTGTGAAAATACCAACCGTCGTTTAAATTCCTATTTAAACCTTTGATTCTCTCATTTTTCATTTCGCACAACCACTCCAACTTGCGAAAAAGCCCTCCAAGTTGTGAAGCCCAAAAATTTCAGAGGATCCCCTCCAAAGGAAGCCCAGAAGTCGTGCGTCTGAAGAGGACCACTCCGCACACCTCCGCGTACTCTGTGGAACACGAGCCTCTCCATTTCAGCTATGGACAAAATGAAAGGAACCCAAGCCGCGTCTCCATCATCTTGCAACACCAGACCGAGAGCTTCACCTACACGAGATTCCATGTCTGAGGCTCCACAGGCCTCTACCATTCCACCTTTTGAGGGTAGAGTGCCACCTAGTCCTCCTCAGTGTAGGTACAAGATGAGGAGACCACTTACTACACTTGGGGCAAGCAATTCGCGCCCCAAGAAATCAATTCGTCGTCCTCCTGCAAAGAAAGCCAGAGTTTCAAGCCTATGAGAGTCATTTGCACCTCCACAGCCTCAGCCGCCTACTACAGAGTCTTAGATTCCTTCTAGGATGACCCCGGAAGGAATTATTAGGCGACCTATGGTTACACAGCCACCTATAGAGGGAAATTTGGATTGTCGAGCTAGGCCATTCCACTTTAAGCTATGCTTTGATATAGAGACTTTCGGACACCAGCCGGAGCTCAGAGATTCATTCCACCTACTATAGAGATACCATTTGGAGCACCTGATGACTCCTAGGGATTTCTTCTATCCTCGAGTAGCATTAGACTTTTATTAGTCTATGACTACACATCGCATCCGGGATCCTACTGTCATCCACTTCACTATTGATAGACTCCATGGTATCTTAGGAGCCAGACACATTGCAGAGGCCCTGCACATTCCATATGAGCCTGTGAGTCCAGCAGATTATAGAGAGTGGGCGCATTTTTCTCAAAGGGACATGGTCCATATATTGTCCAAGGGGACATCTACACGCTCATTTCTTTTTAGGAAGGAGCTTCCACCTGGGATGTTTCTTCTGGATGTGGTGATGCGCTCCAACATATTTCCACTTCAGCATATGGTGCAGAGGAGAGAAACTATACTAAAGGCCTTATTCAGGATATCAGAGGGTTTTTACTTTGGCCCTCATCATTTGATTATGACCTCTCTTCTTTACTTTGAAGAGAAGGTCCACAGGAAAAAGCTACAAAGAGCAGATGTCATTCCACTACTTTTTCCTAGGCAAATCTGTCATATATTAGAGCATTTAGGTTATCTTTCTGAGCCTCATCTATTCACTCTCGACAAATGGAATCATATGAGGACTTATGTTGCACCTCCTGGAGCCCCAACTAGGCCAGCACATCCAGGGCTACCACAGGATGAGCAACCACAGCACGCGCAGCAAGCTGAGATACTTACAGAGATCATACCACCTGCCCCTACAACACCTTCTATAATGCCCACGCCTGAGGCTACATCTTCTGCTCCTCCTACTACTCCTAAGACTCCACCAGTCGTACCAGCTACATCAGCTCCTCCTCCATCTGAGTCTACTATCACCATATCTGCTTCAGAGTTCAGAGGCCTATGTCATACATTACGGACATTGACTACTACTCAGAGTGTTCTTTCCCAGCAGATAGCAGTCATACGTGCACATCAGGATTAGCTTATTGCCACGCAGACCCAACATACTGCCATTCTTAGGCAGCTACAGTAGCATTTAGGTATTTTGTTGCCACCTGAGCATGATATGCCTGGTCCATCAGAGCCTACAGATCCATCTCAAGAGGCTCCTCCAGCAGAGCAGACTGTGCCCCATGAGGAGACTTCGATCCAAAGCACTCAGACTACCACAGCCGAGCCATCGTCTCCACACGATCCTCCCACCACTACCTGATCAACTATCTACTTTTTGTATTTACTTATTATAGTAGAACTCTTAATCCCATGTTTTTTATGTTTTATATACTGGGATTGGATGTATTACTTGTTCATAGTTCATATTGTACTTTCTTAAAGTAATACATATCCATCATTTTTTAGTATACTTGGCATGCTATTATTTTATTTCCTCTACTCATATTTTTATTTATTTATTTTTTTTAATCATGTTGTTTCTCCTAGACGACTCAAACTCCATGTCACTCAGGAGGCACCACTTCTTCCCTATATTTTCAATTGCTCTTGCCACATTGAAGGCAATGTTCAGCTTGGTTAGGGGGAAAGAGAGTTGAGGGAGGAAGTTTTGCTATAAATGCTAAGTTATTTGATAATTTAGTTGCTTTTTGCTTAATTTTTAAAATTTTTTAAAGTTTTTATTCTACTCTCCATGGTTATTAAGGAAAAATTCTCAAAATGAAATGGGAGAAATTGAATTTTTGTCTTTTTACTTGACTTAGAATTTGTATTATGCTTATTAAAGTTGATGAATCGTTGAAACTTCTATTGAATTTAACCTTATTTCTTCCACTTTAAGCTATTCACACATTGTGCACACTAGGTTCCGATTATAAGATGAAAAACTATTTCACCCCCTAAACTTAGGAAAATTTAGACTTTGTACCTTTGACCTCATTTTAATAGTGTCGGGACACCTTATAAAAGGCCAAAGAGCCTTTAGAAAAAAGAAAGAAAGAAAAAATGTTTTACTTGCCTTGAAACTCGAGCAAGGTCTGAGGGGTATATGGTGAAAATTTTTAAAACCTGGTGCCCTAAGCCTTCATTGGTTGGGAGCCACTGACCTCAATGCTCGTTACAAGGGTGAATAGGTGGATTTTAACATATTGTAGGTGCTTAGGTATTAAAATTCATTCTCAAAAGTCTGGGGTAAAATCCGAGGAGTTAGTGGTTGAAAGATCCTTAAAGCTTGATGCCCTAAACCTTAATTGGTTGGTATTCATCGATGGACCCCTATTACATGGAAAATTTAGAAAAAAATACCTTTAAACTTTGTATTCCCCAAAAAAAAATATATGTGTGAAATAAATGAGGTGCGTTCTTGATAGGTGGGTTACAAGGAGAGTTTGGGGATTTAGACATCAAATATCTAAAGCAAAATATCTCAAAATGTCGGTCACAAATATCGGGAAGCTTCAGGAGAACACCGCAGCTATGCGTGCAAGAGGGCTGCGAAATTTCGTAGCAAAAGGACAACATTTTCGCAGCCCAAGGCTGATTTCGCAGTCGTGCCTTCAGCTTGGAGTGATCAGCTTCCAATGGCTGTAACTCCTTCATTTCAACTTTAAATCATGTACCATTTGAAGCATTAGATTGTTGACTTCCTGAGCTTCGAAACGACATATAGCATGCATAAATTGAACTCCAGGAAGTGCTCCAAAAGTGGCTGACATGACTGTCATCTAGAATGCTTCATGGCAGATTTCTCTTTTCTTCCCCTTCTTGCATTCCGGATTTACTTATGGCAAAGGACTTTAAAGCTTCGAAGCTTCGGTTCTTCATGTTTCTGAGCTTTCCATTACTTTGCCATGGATTCCAAATAGCTCTCCTCAATCTCGGATATCTTTGGTGATCAAATTACTAACAAAAGCACCAAAACTTACACACTTTGATTAGAAATGATTGCAAAGGTCCTTAATATGTTAATTGGGTTAAAAGGTGATAACTACTACTCAAAAGTGTTAAAAAGAGTTAATTACAAGCTATAAAATAACACTTTTTGAGTAGTAATCAGTTCTTAGCCTATTGAAGGTTGTTAGTTTGCTAAGTTTGAAAAATAACTAGGTTGGGGAGAGAGATGAGTTCAACATACTATATTTGGAAACTAGTAAGTAACACTTAGATTTTTATGGAAGAGTTAGGATTGACCCTTTGGGAGTGGAAACTCTTTTAAAGCTTAAATTTGCATAATGCCTTCTCTTTATGAATTGTGATTACACAAGTTATTTGATAACTCTTGTTGAAGTTTGAGTTTTATATCTTTAATGTTCCATGAGAGAGTTTGATCATCATGCCACTTGAAATTTTTTGAAATGATCAGCATGATGTTGTAAATTATAGTACTGTTTATTTTTCTTTTTCTCTCCTTCATTGCTAAGGGACTAGCAATATGTCGATTGGGGGGAGTGATTACTACTCAAAAAGTGCTATTTTATAGCTTGTAATTAACTCTTTTAAACACTTTTGAGTAGTAGTTATTACCTTTTAACTCAATTGGCATGTTAAGGACCCTTCTTGCAAGTGTTTCTAATCAAATTGTGGCAAGTTTTGGTGTTTTTGATAGCTTTTTTATCACCAAAGCAATCCAAGAATGAGGGAAAGCTCTGTATAGTCCATGGCAAAGCAAATAGAAGATCATTTACATGAAGAATCCAAGCTTTGGAGCTTCATAGTCCTTTGCCAAAGCCAATCAAGAATGCAAGGAGGAAAAACAGAGAGAGGAATCTAACATGAAGAAATTCAAGAGGAGAGCACCTTTAGGACACATTTAGAGCACTTTCTGGAGTCCATTTTATACATACTATATATCGTTTCGAAGATTGGGAAGTCAAGAGTCCAACACTTTAAATAGTGTGCAAATCGGAGCTAAAATGAAGA
Source organism: Vitis x labruscana x Vitis vinifera (assembly GCA_008326845.1). Classification (NCBI taxonomy): domain Eukaryota; kingdom Viridiplantae; phylum Streptophyta; class Magnoliopsida; order Vitales; family Vitaceae; genus Vitis; species Vitis x labruscana x Vitis vinifera. The sequence goes on from BKBX01001352.1 coordinate 106,026, forward strand.
AGTTATATCCATTGGAAGACAACTGCACCAAGTTGAAAGACAATTTCGCAAGTTGCGAAATCACAAAACCAACTTGCGAAATGGACAATTTCAACTTACGAAATTTTCGCAAGTCATGTTTCAACTTGCGAAATCCACCTGTGTAATCCCAGATATTTGCGACCGACTCTGTTAGATTTTTTTTCTTCATATATTTTTGTATAAATCCCTATTTTCTCCTTGTAATCCACCAATCATAGGATTCCTTAGTTAGGAAGTAAGAAGGAAGGGTGAATAGCCTTTCTATATAATCTATTGTAATTTTCTTTTAAAGATATCTCGAAAGTTTTTCTCCGAGACGACACTTTTATATAGTTTTTGGAAGAAAGTAATACACAGAGCTTTTTGCTCTACCTTACCGACTCAATTTGTTTTCTCTTCCATTTTTATTTCTAGCAAATCAAACTCTGAGGATGTTTTCCCAGAGGATGAGTGGCTAGGCTTTTTGGTTCTTGGAGTGAAGGAAGCTACGTAAGGTTCCAAATGCAAAATTGGAAGTTTTGTTGTTTCAGTTTCTAATGAAGAGAAAGTGTGACTCGTTAATGGTTTTTATCTTTTTAGTTAACTTAAAATTCCTTAAAATCACCTGGGCCAACACTTGGTAAGGTAAGTGGTCTCCGTCCATTGAGATACACTAGGTTATCTCTTGCAAGCCTTTGGAAGGTGGTTTAAAGGTAGGATTTTCTAGAATAGCCAATACTTGGTAAGCTTTTGGACTCCAAGGAGGCATCCATTAGTTATCTCTTGTGAGCTTTTAATGAGTAATCCAAGGTTAAGGATCACCTTGAATGGACAATACTAGGTGAGAGGTATGAACCATTGCAAGATGATTCAGTGACAGAGAATTAGTGTTTGAATCCATTAAGGGGAAGCATCTGTACCACACCGGTTCGGGAAATAACTATATGTTAAATCCCCAATATGAGGAAAAGATTCAAGTGACCGGAACTCTCTTTTTGTATAAGGAACCTGAGCCTAGTGATCTAAAAACTCCAAGAAGCACTTTTCTTTGTAAGTAATTTCTGTTACTTTATTATTGGTTTCACTTAAAAACCAACCTTTTCAAACATCTTTATGTTTTCTTTTAAAGCTAACCTTGAAAAGAAAAAGCACCAATTTAGTTTTTGAATTAATATCAGTTGTAATTTGAAAACCCATCCCAGTGAACAATCCTAGAGCCACTATGCTATGCTAGCTAATGTTACCCTAGTATATGGTGAAATAGGTTTATAAATTTTGTTGATTACTCCCGTCTAAGGACCGAAATCAAGGCACACCAGCTGGGTTCAAATCAGGGATCCCAATTGACTCCTGAGTACCTCTTGCTAGTGAGAAAACCCCAGTTAGCAACTTCTGGAAACACAAGATGAAGACGTAGAAGATGGAAGTATATTTGTTTCTTGCTATTGGATGCAATGTACAACCCTAAAAAGAAGTCTTCCGAATGTGAGTAGGCCTCAGCTTCTAAATTCGCACTCTCAGTTTGAGATCAATTGGGGGAGGGGGGGGAAGGACAATTCCTTTGGCATATTATTCAACAAAGAAAATCAATGTTCAGGTTGAAGTAGGTGGAAGAACAATACAACTTACTGCAGATACCTGGGTATGGATTCCCTATTTCATACCAGCTCTCTGATGATGTATGGTAGCAACAACGGGAAAAAGTTGATGATAGTTCAAATCATCAAGCATGCCATGGAAATTATTCACTTGCTGACTGTTTTATGAAGAGTGTAAAAAACGATACCCATGATTTGAAGGCCTGATGAAGTTGGGTGAGGCAAATGCACATTTGAAACAAATAGAGGTGACTCAGGATGATATAGAAAATGCTAAATAGAATGCTGGAACTGAGGCTACATTGGCCAAAGAGAGTTTAGAAATATCCAAATCAGAGGTTAAGCGGATTGAATTGATTCATGGCTTAATTACCGAAAGAAGAGATTAATTGAGAAATGTTATTAATGAATTGAAGAAGCAAAGTAATGTTGAAGCAGGAGATGGCTTGAGCCACTTTAATACACAAAATTCTGGTTCAAATTTGAATCTACTTGTACCTCTCAATAAAGGAGACACAACAAGTATTTCCAACATAAGTTAAATTTTACTAAAATAGTTTCCTTAGCCCCTGAGGTATTATAAGACGAGACCATGATATAGTTATAGTAAGTGAATGAAATAGATTAATTAGTAGATTGTGTTTCACGCATATCCTTCACTCATCTATGGGTTTGCAACTTTGGAATGCTTGAACACTCTTGAAGAAAGGCAACATAGTATTCAAATAGATTCTGCAAATAGGGAGCTTACCATTCATGGGAAAATAAGCCAACAATTGGCATGTGTTTCTTTAAGCGGTCTAGGCTATGTGATGAACGAAATCAATAGTTGATCAAGCCCGTTCTAATGACCTCAAAGCACTTGAGCTTATTCTTAGCATGAAAAAAATGAAACTGAAACACAACTTGCTCTCAACTCCAATTCATATCTTTTGGAAAGGATAGAATTCTCTATGGGTATCTCAAAGGCATCATTCGGAGCTGAAAAAATGAAGAATCAATTAGAAGACATAAGGTATGCTGGACTGCTTAGGAAGTGCATAGACTTTCTTGTTGTAGGTCTGCTTATCATGTCAGGATCTTTTGTGTATGGAGCATGTATTTATTCGTACAAAAGAAGCACAAAAGGAGCACTGAAGCTACTACAATCTGTACAACTTCTATCAAGGAGACAAAGCAGACCCCTTTAAATAGAATGCTGGTAATTCTACAAATTCTATTTACCTATCTGTTATTCAATCCAATTCTGAAGTTCCAGTCATATCACCTAGAAAAAGCGAAGGAGAAATTCAAAGGGAACACTTGGGCTTGAAATGAAAGGTTCTTAGTCTTGGAAGGGTTAAGAAAAAGCTGAAAGACGCAAAAAGAGCTTAGCTGATCATGCAGAAGGCTTAAGAAAGGAAGACACTTAGTTGAAGAAAATCATTTATGGGCTGGTTTGGGTGTGCATGGTCATGTTCTAAAACATGGATTGGAGTTTGTTGTTGCTGTGAAGGCTAGATTGATGATAATAAAAATCCTGCCACTGTACCAAACAAAGCCCTAAGTCCACTGAAGTGGCTAAGAATATGGCTTCTTCAGTTGGTGAAGTAGATAGACCCAACATTGGAAATGCATCAACTTCTTATGATTTGGAATCTCAACTAACTCTCTATGGGTTAGGGAATTTCAGTCGTAACCATGTTAAGATACTACAAGACACCAGAATTCGAATTTAAGCATCCATAGAAGGTTTCTTCCAAGCTGACAGCACCACTTAGCACGGGTTCTGGTACCCTAACCAGTGGATATAGTTTGTTTTTGGGAACGTTCCATACAGTCGAAACAACATCAATGTCTTCTAAAATGAAGTAAATCTTGTAACATCCCTTCTGATCCCCACTTATCCTAAAAAAATTCTAGCATCTCTCCTACCACACAATCCACAACAAAGTGAGTCAAGCGATTTGCCAAAGTGTTTTACCTCTAATTGAATTCCCCAAACCTCTAAATGCAATAATCATCTTGTCCTCAATACTCCATGGTGGAACCCAATTCAACCCTGTTAGATTGAAAAGCTTGTGCCAAAACCCAACAGTTAAAGGGTAATATAGAGAAATGTGGTCAATTGATTCTCCATTTCTTTGCATGGAATGCACCACTGAGGACAAAAGGATTTGTAGGGTATTCTCAATTGCACCTTGTCATTATTGTTTACCTTTCCATGTGCTACTAACCAAGCAAGGGCCTTAACCTTTGTATGAGTTTTTGATATCCACAAAAACTTGGTCAGAAGGAACAAGACAGGATTTGAGAAATTTGACAAGGCCAAGAAAAAATATTTAACAGTAAGCAAGCGAATCTTCCACAAAATGAGAAAAATGCACTGAACTAAGGGAGGACATGAGTTTTTGAAAGAGTTCAATTTGAGATTACAATGAAAATTAAAATTCCAAGAGAGTGGATAGGAATTTCCAAGGACAACTGAGACGGGGAAGTTTTTCACATAAATAACTCTATAAAGACCAAGGAATTGAGAGCACAAAGGTTGGTTACCCCACCATAGGTCTTCCAAAAAATGGATTCTCTCTCTATTCCCTACCACTAGGCGAATATATGGGGAGAAATCCTAGAAAACTTGTTCAATAGTCTTCCAAGGACATCTGTGTGACCATCTAACCACCATGTTGATGTCCCATCCATTAAGATGTGTCCCATAAATACTCGCAATAACCTGATTCCAAAGACCACTTCTTTCCCTCGAGAACCTCTAAAGCATTTTCCTAAGAGAGCATTATTTCTCAAGGAAGTCTTCCCGAATCCCAAACCTCCCAACTCCTTTGGCCTACAAACATCCCACTTGATAAGATGATCTTTCTTCCCTTTCCCTGCCCCAAACCAAAGGAAATCGCTTTGTAGTTTCTCAATCTTTGAGGCTATTGATACTAGGATCTTGAAGGGGGAGAGAATAGCTAGGGATGCGAGACAAACATGACTAAATTAAAGTAATCCTCCCTCTCAAAGATAAAAAAGTCTTTTTTCACCCATCCTACCTCATCGATATTATCTTAACTACCGGATCCCAAAAGCCTATTGTCTTTGGGTTCCCTCCTAAGGGAAGACCCAGATAAGAAAAAGGCCACTCTGACACTCTACAATCAAGGAACAAAACCAAACAACACAACAACTCCTAGCTTGTATTAATACCTGATATGGTTTTTTTTTTTTTTTCTAAATTGATTTTCAGTCCCGATACTTGCCAAAAAACCAAAAGGATTAGCTTGAGGTTTTGAAGATGTTCCGGATAGGCTTTAAGGAAGAAAATGATGTCATCTACAAACTATAGTAAAGACACTCTAGTCTTATCTCTACCCGCAGTGAAACCCTTAGTTAACCTAATTTTCTCTACTCTAATCATCATTCTACTTAGAACATCTGCCACTAAGGTAAAAATAAAAGGAGAAAGGGGGTCTCCTTATCTCAAACCTCTAGTGGCCTTAACCCAATCCTTTGCATTTCCGTTAACAAGGATTGCATTTCATGAGGTGTTCTTCATGAAACTATTAATGTTTCATGAGGAGCTTTCGTTTAGATAAGACACATATTGGATGGGTGCTGGTAGCCAATAAGATAGTGGATAAGAAAAGGAGCTTTTAAGAGGAAGGGGTAGTTTTCAAAATTGATTTTGAAAAGGCTTATAATCATGTTGATTGAGGTTTTTTAGACTATGTACTTGAAATGAAGGGGTTTAGTTGTAGATGGGGGACTTGGAAAAGAGGTTGTTTGTCTTCAAAAACATTTTCAATCATAGTTAAAGGAAATGCAAAAGTTGGGTCAAAGCAATTAGAGGTCTAAGATAGGAAGATCCATTGCCCCCTTCCTCTTCACCATTATAGCTGATGTGTTAAGTAGGATGTTGTTGAGAGCTGAGGAGAGTAGGTTATTGCATGACTTCATTATGGGTAGGAGTAAGACTAAATTGTTCCATTTGTAATTTTCAAATGATACCTTCATTTTTTTAGAGCATATTCAAAAGATTTTCAAAATCTTAACATAATTTTGTTAGTTTTTGGAAGTTCAATCTTGATAAGAGTAGTCTTTTGGTATTAACATGGGTTAGGATTAGATCACTAGATTTGCCATGTTGTTTGATTGTAGGGCCTCTAATTAGCCTCTCCCTTATTTGGATCTCCCATTTAGGGGGAACTTAAAAGCATGTGTTTTTGGGGATTTGGTAATTAAGAGAATATCACAAAGATTAGATGGGTAGAAAAAAGCTATTTTGTTATTAGGTGGAAGGATAACTCTTATCCAATCATGCTTGTCGCATATCTCTAACTATTTCCTCTCATTTTTTAAGATTCCTCTATCAATGGTGTTAAAAATCAAGTAATTGCGTAGGGCTTTCCTTTGGTCAGGGGTTAGGGAGCACAAGGGAGACCAACTCATTAGTTGTGACCTAGTGTGTACGTCTAAGGTATAAGGGGGTTTAGGAATTGGAAAGATTTCTATAAGAAATTGTGCTATATTAGGAAAATGACCATGAAGGTTTCCTATAAAGTTTTTGTGAAACCAAGGTTTGGTTAATCTTGATTTTGATGATAACAAAACAAGGTTTAAAACTAATGATCATATTTCAAGTGTGATTAGGCAAGACGATTTCCAAAGTGGCAATCACAAAGACAAATCATGCCAAGGAGAAATCATGAAGAAGAAGACCACCTCAAATAGAAGAGTTTTTCAAGATCCAAGCTTCATAAGATCTCTTTGTAAGGTTGTTGGTGCAATAGGACTTTCATGCATTTCATTCTTTATTTATGCACCAAATCATCCAAGAGTAATATTGTTTTAAATATCTTAAGAATTGGATAATTTCATGTTTTCAACTAAAACTTTGTGTTAAATGATTTTCAAACTAGAGTTAAAAGGTTTTAAGTTGAAAAAGGTTGGGTGTTGAGCCAAAAAAATGGCTCAACCGGTTCAACCGGTCGACCAGTTGTACTAGTCCGGTCGAGGACCGGTTGAGGGAGGCCAAAAAGTTTCTCTCTCTCCTAGTGGCCTTCTCTTTCCGGTCAAGGTTGAACCTCAACCGATTGAGGTTCGGTCGAGGTCCGGTTGAGGCCCAACGGTCACCTGCCAAGCATTTAATGCTAACGGCTAGTCAACCGGTTGACCCCTAGCTCGACCGATCGAACCCCAAACGGCTAGTTTGGCTTTTTTCTTCTATAAAAAGGCTCCAATCTTCATTGTTTCATAAGCTTAACCTTTCCAAATCTTTCTTGATTATATTTGAGCCTTGGAAGAGTATTTTTTAGTGTACCATTATTTCAAAACTTGCATATCTTTAGTGCACCATTCAATCCTAGTTTTTCTTGTATCATTTGAGCTTAAAGTTCTTATGCTAGGATTTTTGAGAGATCATTCATTTGTAAATCTTTGAGAGGAAGTTTCTCAAATGTGGGGTATCACTTGAGGGGTTGTTCAAGAGTGGGATATCTCTTGAGAAGTGTAAAGGGTGCTTGGAGCCAAAAGTCCAAGAGGGTGAATTGGAACCATAATCCAATTGTATTGCTTGAAGGCTTGATTTGGAAGCCTTGGATTAGTGGAACCTCAAGCTCAGGATTGAAGCTAGAGGAGAGTGGATGTAGGCCGGGTTGCGCCGAACCACTATAAACTCTTGTGTTTGCATTCTCTCTTCCCTATTCTTTAATTTATATGCAATTGTCTTTATATTGCTTATCATATACTTGCATATAATTGTCTCTTAAATTCACATAGTTTAAACTTGCGAAAAGAGACCATCACCCTATTCACCCCCCCTCTAGAGTGATTACCATAGGTTGGATTAGCCTCAATTTCCTAACAGTTTTGTTCTTTGGCATTAAGTTATTTTGAGAATGTATGAGACTCATTCTAATCGGTGGGAAGCTAATATTATAGTGATGTGGTCACATTGTTGTCCATGGAAGGCTTTTACACAGGTTTTTAGAATTTTACCAGATACACTCATTTGTAGTGAGTGATGGGGTACAAATTCGATCGACCTTTGTATTCTCAATTCCCAAGTTAATTTAGAATTGTAACAATTATCTCATTAATTTTTAGCTTCACTTACCTTTTCTCTTAGAACTTTAATATCTTGTTTGTATTTATCTCCATTCATCCTTGATGGGAAAGCCTGGTTATTATCTTTATCATGAGTATTTATAGTAAAGCCATTCTTTTTAGTCTTGTCCAAATAATTTGATTCAATTTTGTTTGGAAATCGAAAGTCCCATATAAGGTTAAGACCTTTGCTTGGGTAGGGGCACAGAATAAAGTAAACACTAATTACATGCTTGTAGGCCCTCCATTTTGTCCTCTTAGCATATGTGCTATTAGATGCCTTCCTGTACTTCTTTCTTGACTTGTAGTCATCCCTTAGTGGCCCATCGACACTTATATAGCTTCTTTTTCTAAGCCAACTTTAGGGACCCTTCATTGAGCGACTCATTTGGACCCTCATTATGACCCTTGGCAACCCTGAGTTAGATCTAGGGTTTTCCTTTTTTCTTTTTTTAAGATAGCCCATTTAGGTACACCTAAGACTCCTAGGCACACCGTAGTACACCTAAGCACACCTGGCTCATTTAGGCATAACTAGGCCTACTTAGGTTCACCTAGGTCCACCTTAAGCACACTTAGGTCACCTTTAGGTCATTCTTTGCATGACTTGAATGGCTTGCATGGTTTGCATGGTTACATGGCTCTTTTTTTTTTTTGCATTGTTGCATGGCTCAATTCTTGAATGGCTTGCATGGCCTTTTTTATTTTTTTATTTACTCATTTATTTTATTTATTATTTTGCTTCCTTTTTTTTTTTAACTATTTTCTTTATATTATTTTATTATTTTCTAAAACACCTGTTATTTCATTTGTTTAATTTAATAATTTGGTGCTTTTGTAAGGAAGTTTACCAACTGAAAGATGGAGAAGATACACATGGTTGGCCATTGGAAGGGAAATTAAACGAGGTTTGGAAATTCTGGGAATTCACTCTTGGACATACTTGGGCTACACATGGAAATATTAAGTTTTGAGAGAAATTACACACGGCTATGAATTCGTTTTTTTTTTAAGTCAAATTCTCTTTTAAGAAGGCTGGCCATGAAGAATTCTTTAGAGGTATGAGGGTTGCACACATTATGGAAAGATGAAATTTTTTTTCAGGAGATTTTATGGGATTATTTCCAAGGGAATCCAGGCTGCCTATCGACTTTCTCTAAGGCACATGCACCGAAAGGAGGTAAGCGGATACTTTTTTAAAGAATCAGGGCCACCTTGGACTCTAGGGGGGATTGCTCATTTGAGGAAAAAGAAAAAAGATTGACAGAAAAAGGAAGAAGGAGCTGTTTTGGTTTGAAGGAGTTTTTAGACCTTGTTTCTGAGGGGATATTCAGCGGGTTAAAAGATGAATTCAAGCCATGGTTCTTGATGATATTTAGATGGTGTCTCTGAGTGAGATATTAGGTGGGTTCAAAGATGGATTCAGGTCATGGTTCTTAATGATATTTAGATGGTGTTTTTTGGTGAGATATTCAACGGATTCAAGGATGGATTCAAGTTGTGGTTCTTGATGATATTTGGATGGTGTTTCTGAGAAGGATATATTCAGCAAGTTCAAAAATGAATTCAGGCCGTGGTTCTTGATGATATTTAGATGGTGTCTTTGAGTAGGATATTAGGCGGGTTCAAAGATGGATTCAGGCAGTGGTTCTTGATGATATTTAGATAGTGTCTTTGAGTGGGATATTTAGTGGGTTCAAGGATGGATTCAGGCCGTGGTTCTTGATGATATTTCTGAGGATATATTCAATGGGTTCAAAGATAAATCCAGGCCTTGGTTCTTGATGATATTTATATGGTGTTTTTGAGTGGGATATTAAGTGGGTTCAAGGATGGATTCATGATTACTACTCAAAAAGTTCTATTTGATAGCTTGTAATTAATCCTTTTTAACACTTTTGAGTAGTAGTTAGTGCCTTTTAACCCAATTAACATGTTAAGGCCTCTTGCAATCAATTCTAATCAAATTGCCTTAAGTTTTGGTGTTTTGATAGCCTTTTGATCACCAAAGCAAATTGAGATTGAGGAGAGTTATTTGGAATCCTTGGCAAAGCAATGGGAAGCTTAGAGGCATGAAGAACCAAAGATTTGAAGCACTTTTGCCATAAGCAAAGTTGAAATGTAAGGAGAGGAAGCAAAGAGAATCCAGCCATGAATCATTCTTGATGACAGTCATTTCAGCCACTTTTGGAGCACTTCCTGATGTCCAATTTATGCATACAATATGTCATTTGAAAGCTTAGGAAGTCAACAATCCAATGCTTTAAACCGTGTACGATTTGGAGTTGAAATGGGGAAGTTACAGCCTTTGGAAGATGATTGCTCCAAGTTGAAGGAAGGATTCAGCAAAGTGTTGCGAAATCACCCTTTTGTTGCGGAATGATTTCGCAGCCTTTTTGCACAGTGCTATGGTTTTCCCCTGAAGTTTCACGCCGCGATGGAAGCCAAACACCATAAGATGAAAGCCAACTTCGCAGCGGTGCGGAACCAGCCTTTTGCTGCGAAGTAATTTCGCAGCCCTTTGTGTTTGTCTGCGAAATTCCGCAGACCTCTTTTTCACCTGCGAAATGGTCCTTAGTGCTTCCCGATATTTGTAACCGACATTTGGAGATATTTTTCATCAGATTTTTGTTGTCTAAATCCTCAAATTCTCCTTGTATCCAACCAATTATAGGATTCCTTAGCTTTTAAGTTAGGAAAATGGCTAAATATCCTTGTAAAAGCTATGAATGTAATTTTGATATAAATAGAGCCCGAGGAGCCTGTTCTGAGGGTGGTTGAACCTTTTGTAAAAGTTTCAAAGGAAGAAAAATACAGAGCTTGAGCTCTGCTTTACCTTCTCACTTTGATTGTGTTTTTTATTTGTGAAGTTATGCACTCTCTGAGGAATTTTCCCCAGAGAATGAGTAACTAAACCTTTTAGTTCCTTGGAGTTAAGGTTGCCGGGAAAGGTTCCAAGTGCAAGAATCAGAAGCTTTTTGGTTTCAGCTATGAATGAAAAGAAAGTGTGTCCCGTGAATGGTTTCTATGTTTTTAGTTAACTTAAAACGTCTTGGAGTCACCTGGGCCAACACTTGGTAAGGCAAGTGATCTCTAACCATGGAGATGCACTAGTTTACCCCTTGCGAGCCTCTGGGAGGCGACTTGAAGGTAGGATTTTCTAGAATAGCCAACACTTGGTAAGCTTTTGGACTCTAAGGAGACATCCATTAGTTATCTCTTGCGAGCTTTTGACGGGTAATCCAAGGTTAAAGGTCACCTTGAATGGTAAAGGCTAAGTGAGAGGCTCAAACCATTGCAAGTTGCATCGGTGAGAGAATTAAAGCTGAAATCCAATTGAGGGATGCATTTGTGCAGCACCTGTTAAAGAATTGACTTTATGTTAATTCTCTAATGTGAGGAATTGAACCAACTAACCGGAGCTATGCTTTTGCATGAGGAACCTCCCCTGTGAACCTGAATCTCCAAGGAATGCTTTTCTTCTTAAGTAATTTTCATCACTTGCTGTGTTGTTAATCTAAGTCCAAACCTTTTTCAACCAAAGTTTGTGTTTTATTTCTTAAGCTAATCTTGAAATGAAACAGCACCAATTCACTTTGAATTGGTATCATTTTCAGTTTGAGTACCCTTCCCAGTGAACGATCCTAGAGCCACTATGCTATAGTAGCTTTTTCTTTGCTACCCTAGTTCATGGTGTTATAGGTTATAAATTTTGTTGATTACTCCCACCATCAAGGAGCACCAGCTGGACACGAATCAGCTGAGACACCAATTAGGCATGAATCAAATGGCGCCGTTGCTGGGGAAGGTGTCAAGTTTATAGTGATACTATTTCAGAGTACTTGTGATTTTCATCACAAGTGTGGTAACGTTTCTTTAGCTTTATTAATTCTCATTTTTTTCGTTTTACTGATTCATAATCTAAATTTAGCTTTTAAATTCAGCTTAGTTTTATTTTGTATTTATAGCCCTGTTTTCTTTTGTTGTCCTTTGTTTTCATTTTAATTTCAGATAGATACTAGTTGTGTATGCCAAAGTGGATACGTGGCAGTGGAGGAAGGCTTGTTAAAAGTGATACACCTCATACTAAGGAATTGGAATTGAGCTTGAATATCATGGAAACTACACCTGAAGATCAGCATAGTCACCAAGGTCGTCAAGACAATCTCAATGAATTTAGATCAATGAGGGACCGCATGCATCCACCTCGTATGAGTGCACCATCATGTATAGTGCCCCCTACAGAGCAGCTAGTGATCAGACCGTATCTTGTTCCACTTCTACCAACTTTCCATGGGATGGAAAGTGAGAATCCCTATGCACATATCAAGGAATTTGAAGATGTTTGTAATACATTCCAAGAGGGAGGAGCTTCAATTGATTTGATGAGGCTTAAGTTATTTCCTTTTACTTTAAAGGATAAGGCCAAAATTTGGCTTAATTCTTTAAGGCCAAGGAGTATCCGTTCTTGGACTGACTTACAAGCTGAATTCCTCAAGAAATTTTTTCCCACTCATAGAACAAATGGCTTGAAAAGGCAAATTTCAAATTTCTCAGCTAAAGAGAATGAGAAATTCTATGAGTGTTGGGAAAAATATATGGAAGCTATAAATGCTTGCCCTCACCATGGCTTTGATACTTGGCTATTGGTGAGCTATTTTTATGATGGTATGTGATTACTACCAAAAAGTGCTATTTTGTAGACCTAATTATAATGGTTTTAAGCACCTTTGAGTAGTAATTATATTCATTTAACCCAATTAATTTATTAAGGTCCTTAGTAATTGGTTTTAACCATTTTGTGACAAGTTTACATGTTTTTATCAGCTTATGAATCGATTCAAGCATGCCAAATGATGGAGGAGCTACTTGGACAAGTTAAAGCAAGGATTTTGGACATTTACAAGCTTGAATTTCAAGTGGAAACACGAGCACAAGCAAAGAGGAAAAGCAAGCAAAGTGAAGAGAAGCAAAGAGGACAGCAGCTGCAGTCTTCTTTCGCACTTTTGGAGCACTTCCCGAAATCCATTTTTTGCATACTATATACCATTTCAAAGCTCTGGAAGTCAAGAATCCAACGCTTCAAACCATGCACGATTTGGAGCTGAAATGAGGAAGATATGGCCTTAGGAATCCAACTGCTCCAGGTTATGCGAAAATTTCGCATTCCACAAGGTGTTATGCGAAATTCGCATAACATTCGCATAACATTCGCATAACCCATGCGTGTTGCCAATTTTGCTCTGCCTTTGCCGACTCCACTTTAGATATTTTCCTTTGTAATTTGTGATGTAATTTCCTTTCTTATCCTTGTAACTAACCAATCACAAGCTTTTGCTTTTGTAAAGACTATATTAGGGGTGGAAATCACCTCTTGAAGACATAGACGCATATATACAGAGACGGAGCCTTGCTCTGTTTTTTCTCTCTTCTCCTGTTCTCCCATTTCCATTTTCTTAGTAGCCAAACAGCCTCTAAGGGCTTTTCCTCAGAGGATGAGTGGCTAAAACTTTTAGTTTCTCAAAGTATGGATGTTATGTGATGGCTTGGATGCAATCCCATGGAAATTTCTCGCACCCGGAAGGTAAGGTAGACGTTTTTCATTAATGGTTCATTAATGCAAAGTTTGGTTTTTATTTCCTTTGGACAACTTCCAACGGCCAATACTTGATAAGCTTTTGGATTCCTATCCATTAGTTATCTCCTACGAGCTATTGGAAGGTGAGGTTTTCAATTCCAAGTTTTGGATTAATCCGTTAGAACCAATTTCAATGGCCATTGAAAGGTGAGTTTATCACTTGGAATGACTTTGAGTTGCCAATATTTGGTAAGCTTTTGGCTTTAGACCATTAGTTATCTCTTACGAGCCATTCAAAGGAAGTCTAAGGTGAATAACCATTGATGAAATTCACTACCATCTGTTTTGCCATTTTAAAGGATTAAAACTTGATTTGCTAAATCCATACCGGTTCGGGAAGCAAGCATCACCATAGTTGCAACCCCAACGCGAGGAGCCTATCCTGAGATTTCCAATTTGCATAAGAGCCAGAGCATAGCTATCCTATCTTTGAGAAACTTGTTTTTACACCTTTTCATTTTAGTCTTTAATGTTAGCTTAGATTAGTTTAAATCTTTCTAAAACATTTACATCTTCTTTTAAAGCTAACATCCATAAGAAAATCACTTATTTTCCTAATTTGAATATCACTTGTGTTTGCGAAAACCCTTCCCAGTGAACGATCCTAGAACCACTATGCTATAGTAGCTTGGCTACTTTAGTAATAGTATTCAAGGTATAAATTTTGTTGATACGCCTTTAAAGCTAAGCTACCATGAGTCGCATCAAATGGCGCCGTTGCCGGGGATGAATCAAATGGCGCCGTTGCATGAGTCGAATCAAATGGCGCCGTTGCCGGGGAAGGTGCCACAAGCACAGTGAAGCAACCATTAAGGGTAACTTGTGATCTTCATCACAAGTTTGGTGAGTTTTCTTATAATTTTTTTTTAATTTAGTTTTTATTTAGTTAAATTTTTTATTCTCTTTTATTTTATTTTTGTTTTAATTTCAATTTGTGCATTCCTTGTTGGATTCGAGACCAAGAGGAAACCCTGGTACAAGTTGAAGAAAAGAGCCATAGTTGAATATCATTTTTTTTTTAGAAATGGAAATTCCACATGAAGATCAAAGCTCTCATTATGATCATGAGAAGGACAAATTTGCGTACTTATCCATGAGGGATCGGATTGAATTAGGGAAAAGGCAAGTTCAACAAAGCCAATGGGGTAGTAAGTATGCTTTGAATGAAGACATGAGCATGAAGGCAAAGCTAGCATCTATGGCTAGAAGAATAGAAGATATATTACGTTTTACACTTAGAATATTTCACAGAGCTCTCTCGTTTCTCCTGTTCTTCCCCATTTCTATTTTCTTAGTAGCCAAACAGCCTCTGAGGGCTTTTCCTTAGAGGATGATTGGCTAAAACTTTTAGTTTCTCAAAGTATGGATGTTATGTGATGGCTTGGATGCAATCCCATGGAAATTTCTCGCACCCGGAAGGTAAGGTAGACGTTTTTCATTAAAGGTTCATTAATGCAAAGTTTGGTTTTTTATTTCCTTTGGACAAATTCCAACGGCCAATACTTGATAAGCTTTTGGATTTCTATCCATTAGTTATCTCCTACGAGCTATTGGAAGGTGAGGTTTTCAATTCCAAGTTTTGTATTAATCCGTTAGAACCAATTTCAATGGCCATTGAAAGGTGAGTTTATCACTTGGAATGACTTTGAGTTGCCAATATTTGGTAAGCTTTTGGCTTTAGACCATTAGTTATCTCTTACGAGCCATTCAAAGGAAGTCTAAGGTGAATAACCATTGATGAAATTCACTACCATCTGTTTTGCCATTTTAAAGGATTAAAACTTGATTTGCTAAATCCATACCGGTTCGGGAAGCAAGCATCACCATAGTTGCAACCCCAACGCGAGGAGCCTATCCTGAGATTTCCAATTTGCATAAGAGCCAGAGCATAGCTATCCTATCTTTGAGAAACTTGTTTTTACACCCTTTCATTTTAGTCTTTAATGTTCGCTTAGATTAGTTTAAATATTTCTAAAACATTTGCATCTTCTTTTGAAGCTAACATCCATAAGAAAATCACCTATTTTCCTAATTTGAATATCACTAGTGTTTGCGAAAACCCTTCCCAGTGAACGATCCTAGAACCACTATGCTATAGTAGCTTGGCTACTTTAGTAATAGTATTCAAGGTATAAATTTTGTTGATACGCCTTTAAAGCTAAGCTACCATGAGTCGCATCAAAAACCCTTTTCAATTATTGGCTATAATTTGGTCTATTACTATTTTTAACCCATTGGATCCTTGAAAAACTAATACATAGATATCCTGTAGAAATATTTACCAAAGTCTTCCTAAAGGCCAACACGTTTGATGATCTGCTTTATTGAAGTAGAGATACGTGGGCGAGCAAACGAAAAGTAGTACGACAAGAAGGGGTCACAAATAAAGGGTGCTTATGTATGGTCGTGAAAACATCATTGTACAACAAATAAACCAACAATTAATGATTAATATAAATTAAAACAACAAATAAAAATTAATATATGAATAATTTTACTCATGAAATGCTCGTGGATCCCTTAAAACATCAGTAAGCAATCTGAAATCATTAGTTTGATTCATTTCGAGCCCATAGCAGTTGTTCAAAATGTCGTGTAACACACGTGCAATATTATTATGGATAAACTGAAGATCTAGTCCCATATTGTCTTCACATAATCTTGTAATTTTCCCTCTACCATTCACCACTGCTACATTATCCATACCAAATTCATCTTCCAGCTTCTTTGATGTTACCCAGTATTGAATAGCTTCAAACGTGTTACGGGATAGGAAATATTAACTAAATAAAAATAGTTAAAATAAAAAAACATTAAAAAGTAAATAAAATATTTATTGTAAAAATATCGTCGAATTGATATCAATTCTTAGTTAAGTCTATGCCCGATTACAAGTTCGTGTTGTCGTACCAATGTTGTAGGTTGATGTGGAGTTAAAAAACAATTATATGTTGTCCAGATTTTACAAAACTATGATAGCCAACTAACACATACTGCTTATCCAAATTTCCTGCAATATCATAGGAACGAAATTCTTTATCGTTTAGATGCACTGGTTTCATAGGCACCAACCTAAAATAGTTTCCTTTTGTTTTTTATTCATATATATTGTCTTTAATATGTAGGACATTATAGTAACTTATAGTGCTACATACATTAAACCTGTCCTTAATATCAATCATTCATAAAAATAAATAAATACTAATTTTTGTCACAATCTATCCACTGCACATTGAGACTCTCAAGGTGTTAGAAAAGTTAATAAGAAAAAAAAGGCATAAGTATGTTGAATGCAACACTTTTTATTAATCAAATTTATGCGAAATGATAGTACCATATGGAATATCATCCCAAAAAGACCAAGCAAAAGAAGGTTTAACTCTTCATTTAAAACTTGAGCATTTCCCTACATTACATAAACACATATATATTTTAGACTTATAAAAAAAAAAGAATGGATAAATAAAATCGAAATAAATTAAACTTGCCATGGCATCATGAGCTATAAGATTTCGCATCAAAACAAAAAATGACCAAGGGTAATTTGAATAATGTGAACTTGGCCATGCCAAAACCCTTTTCAATTCTTGGCTATAATTTGGTCTATTACTATTTTTAACCCATTAGGTCCATGAAGAGCTAATACATGGATATCCTGTAGAAAGATTTGCCAAAGTCTTCCTGAAGGCCAACACGTTTGATGATCTGCTTTATTGAAATAGAGATACGTGAGCGAGAAAACGAAAAGTAGTACGACAAGAAGGGGTCACAAATATGGGGTGCTTATGTATGGTCATGAAAACATCATTGTACAACAAATAAACCAACAATTAATGATTAATATAAATTAAAACAACAAATAAAAATTAATATATGAATAATTTTACTCATGAAATGCTCGTGGATCCCTTAAAACATCAGTAAGCAATCTGAAATCATTAGTTTGATTCATTTCGAGCCCATAGCAGTTGTTCAAAATGTCGTGTAACACACATGCAATATTATTACGAATAAACTGAAGATCTAGTCCCATATTGTCTTCACATAATCTTGTAATTTTCCCTCTACCGTTCACCACTGCTACATTATCCATACCAAATTATTCTTCGAGCTTCTTTGATGTTACCCAGTATTGAATAACTTCAAACGTGTTACGGGATAGGAAATATTAACTAAATTAAAATATTTAGAAGAAAAAAACGTTAAAAAGTAAATAAAATATTTATTGCAAAAATATCATAGAATTGATATCAATTCTTAGTTAAGTCTATGCCCGATTACAAGTTCGTGTTGTCGTACCAATGTTGTAGGTTGATGTGGAGTTAAAAAAACAACTATATGTTGTCCAGATTTTACAAAACTATGATAGCCAACTAACACATACTGCTTATCCAAATTTCCTGCAATATCATAGGAATGAAATTCTCTATCGTCTAGATGCAGTGTTTTCATAGTCACCAACCTAAAATAGTTTCCTTTTGCTTTTGCTTCATATATATTGTCTTTAATATGTAGGACATTATAGTAACTTATAGTGCTACAGATGTTAAATAAATACTAATTTTTGTCACAATCTATCCACTGCACATTGAGACTCTCAAGGTGTTAGAAAAGTTAATAAAAAAGAGAGGCATAAGTATGTTGAATGCAACACTTTTTATTAATCAAATTTATGCGAAATGATAGTACCATATGGAATACCATCCCAAAAATACAAAGCAAAAGAAGGTTTAACTCTTCGTCTAAAACTTGAGCATTTCCCTACATTACATAAACACATATATCTTTTAGACTTATAAAAAAAAAATAATGCATAAATAAAATAGAAATAAATTAAACTTGCCATGGCATTATGAGCTACAAGATTTTGCATCAAAACAAAAAATGACCAAGGGTGATTTGAATAATGGGAACTTGGCCATGCCAAAACCCTTTTCAATTCTTGGCTATAATTTGGTCTATTACTATTTTTAACCCATTGGATCCTTGAAAAACTAATACATAGATATCCTGTAGAAATATTTGCCAAAGTCTTCCTAAAGGCCAACACGTTTGATGATCTGCTTTATGGAAGTAGAGATACGTGGGTGAGCAAACGAAAAGTAGTACGACAAGAAGGGGTCACAAATAAGGGTGCTTATGTATGGTCGTGAAAACATCATTGTACAACAAATAAACCAACAATTAATGATTAATATAAATTAAAACAATAAATAAAAATTAATATATGAATAATTTTACTCATGAAATGCTCGTGGATCCCTTAAAACATCAGTAAGTAATCTGAAATCATTTGTTTGATTCATTTTAAGCCCATAGCAGCTGTTCAAAATGTCGTGTAACACGCGTGCAATATTATTATGGATAAATGATTGCTACTCAAAAAGTGCTATTTGATAGCTTGTAATTAACTCTTTTAAACACTTTTGAGTAGTAGTTATTGCCTTTTAACCCAATTAACATATTAAGGACCTTTGCAAGCACTTCTAATCATTTTGTGTTAAGTTTTGGTGTTTTGATAGCTTTTTGATCACCAAAGCAATATGAGATTGAGGAGAGTTATTTGGAATCCATGGCAAAGCAATGGAAAGCTCAGAAACATGAAGAACCAAAGTTTTGAAGTCCTTTGCCATGAGCAAATTTGGAATGCAAGGAGGGGAAGCAAAGAGAAATCTGCCATGAAGTATTCTTGATGACAGTCATGTTAGCCACTTTTGGAGCACTTCTTGGAGTCCAATTTATGCATGCTATATGTCATTTCGAAGCTCAGGAAGTCAACAATCCAATGCTTCAAATGTTACATGATTTAGAGTTGAAATGAAGGAGTTACAGCCATTGGAAGCCGATCACTCCAAGCCGAAGGAAGAATTTTGCACGGCTGCGAAATCACCCTTTTGCTGCGAAATGACATTTTGTACAGTGCAATGGAATTTCTCCTGAAGTTTCCCGATATTTGCGACCGACACTTTTAGATATTTTGCTTCAGAATTTTTATGTCTAAATCCCCATTTTCTCCTTGTAACCCACCAATTATAGGATTCCTTAGTTATTAAGTTTGGAAAAAGGGGTGAATAACCTCATATATTTTTGTTTTGTAATTTTCTTTATATATAGCTCTCGAGAGCCTGTTCTCAGGAGGAGGACGAGAAAATTTTGTAATAGTAAGGAATATATTTTACAGAGCACTTGCTCTGCTTTTCATATATATATATTTTTGTTTTCTCGTTACTTTTTCTTTCTAGCAGATCAAACTCTGAGGATTTTTCCTCAGAGGATAAGTGGCTAGGCTCTTCGTCTCTTGGAGTGAGGAAAGCTGGGTAAGTTTCCACATGCATAAATTGGAAGTTTTGTTGTTTTAGTTTTTAATGAAGAGAAAGTGTGACCCGTTAATGGTTTTTAACTTTTTAGTTAACTTAAAACGCCTTTAATTCACCTGAGCCAACACTTGGTAAGGCAAGTGATCTTCGTCCATGGAGATGCACTAGTTTATCTCTTGCGAGCTTTTGGTAGGTGGTTTGAAGGTAAGATTTTCTAGAATAGCCAACACTTGGTAAGCTTTTGGACTCCAAGGAGACATCCATTAGTTATCTCTTGCGAGCTTTTGACGGGTAATCCAAGGTTAAAGATCACCTTGAATGGCAAGTGCTAGGTGAGAGGTATGAGCCATTGCAAGGTGCATCAATGAGAGGGATTTAGTGTTTGAACCCATTAATGGGAAGCATCTGTACAACACCGGTTAGAGAATTAACTATATGTTAATTCTCTAATGCGAGGAAAAGAAACAAGTGACTGGAATCTCACTCTTTGTAGTTGGCACCTGATCCTAGTAACCTGAAATCCCAAGAAACACCTTTCTTTCTAATTTCTTTCTAGTTAATTTTAATTACTTTATGTTAGGTTAGCTTAATACCATCCATTTTCATTCAAACTTATGTCTTCTTTTAAAGCTAACCTTGAAATGAAAAAACAACAATTCATCTTTGAATTAATATCAATTGTGAAGTGAAAACCCATCCCAGTGAACGATCCTAGAGCCACTATGCTATAGTAGTTTTTTCTTTGCTACCCTAGTTCATGGTGTAATAGGTTATAAATTTTGTTGATTACTCCCTCAATCAAGGAGCACCAGCTGGACATTAATCAGCTGATACACGAAGTGGGCACGAATCAGCACCTTAGTCCCACTTAGGCACCATAGGCCCACTTAGGCACCATAGACCCATTTAGGTACCCTAGGCCCACTTAGGCACCTTAGTGTCATAGGATGCTTCAAATGAGCCTCCTCATGGGTTTATATAGAGCCTAGGAAGCTTCTGAAGATTTCTGGAGCCATCTACATTAAGTCATTGGAGGGAAGAGTGTGGAAGGTTCTAGAGATGCCTAGAGATGTCCACACATTTCTACACTATGGTGGAAGGCATGAGAGGAGTCCAAAACTTTCTAAAGAATTCTAGAGAACTCTTGTACATAGGCTTGTACATAGAGTTTTGTAGGGTATTCTAGAATATTCTTGAATTGTAAGGAACCCTCCAAGGTTCTAGAGAGTTCCATTGGTGCCTCTAAATAGGTAAGGGCCTCATTTGGCCAAGGCACCACCCAAATCACTTCCTAACCAAGCAAGTGAATCCTCAAAGCACTTGTAAAGGCTTTCTTGAGTAATAAGAGCTTCTATTCTTTAAGAGTTGCCTACTACACCTTATACAATTTCCAAGTCGCGAGTGTCTTAACCTAGCAAGCTAAGCATTGGGAGTGAGGCTGACTTAGCAAGATCAAGTGTCTTGACTTGTCTAAGTGCTGCACGAGCTTAGTAAACGACTAAGTCTGTGACAAGTGGTATCAGAGCGTGGCTACGAAGCGGGCATAGTAAAAGAAGCATGTCCGACTCTAACGTGGAGGAGACTAGCGAGAAAACCCGTGGGAGGGAGACTGAGCCTATTGCACGGGGCAGGGGAAAGAAGGATAATTCTCGTGATGCCATTGCCAACATAGAGGCAAGGTTAGCCAAGGTGGAGCTAGCTATGGCAGACACTCGAGAGGGGTTGGACTTGATTGAGCAAGGCATGGAGAAGGGCTTAGAGGATCTAAAGGAGCAGATCTAAGACCTTCGTGAGAGGGTGCTAGTCTCACAGGTTCAGCTAGTGTCGCATGAGGAGTTTGTGTCCTTCCAAGGAAAGGTCTTGAGCATGCTTGCTAGCAGGGAGTCAAGGAAAGAGGCCTTGGCCACTCGAATGGAGTCCCAAGACCAGGAGGTTAGGCAAGAGTTGGTCATCTACAAGGCTGCTGTGTCAACACGGGTCATGGCCACACAGGAGGCATCTAGGGTGGAGGTGCCAAAGCCACATGAGTTTAGTGGCAAACGGGATGCCAAGGAGTTGGATAACTTCTTATGGCATATGGAGCAATACTTCGAGGCTATCACATTGACTGATGAGGCGACTGATTTGACTCATGGTAGCTTAGCTTTAAAGGCGTATCAACAAAATTTATACCTTAAATACTATTACTAAAGTAGCCAAGCTACTATAGCATAGTGGTTCTAGGATCGTTCACTGGGAAGGGTTTTCGCAAACACAAGTGATATTCAAATTAGGAAAATAGGTGATTTTCTTATGAATGTTAACTTTAAAAGAAGATGTAAATGTTTTAGAAAGATTTAAACTAATCTAAGCTAACATTAAAGACTAAAATGAAAGGGTGTAAAAACAAGTTTCTCAAAGATAGGATAGCTATGCTCTGGCTCTTATGCAAATTGGAAATCTCAGGATAGGCTCCTCGCGTTGGGGTTGCAACTATGGTGATGCTTGCTTCCCGAACCGGTATGGATTTAGCAAATCAAGTTTTAATCCTTTAAAATGGCAAAACAGATGGTAGTGAATTTCATCAATGGTTATTCACCTTAGACTTCCTTTGAATGGCTCGTAAGAGATAACTAATGGTCTAAAGCCAAAAGCTTACCAAATATTGGCAACTCAAAGTCATTCCAAGTGATAAACTCACCTTTCAATGGCCATTGAAATTGGTTCTAACGGATTAATGCAAAACTTGGAATTGAAAACCTCACCTTCCAATAGCTCGTAGGAGATAACTAATGGATAGAAATTCAAAAGCTTATCAAGTATTGGCCGTTGGAAGTTGTCCAAAGGAAATAAAAACCAAACTTTGCATTAATGAACCTTTAATGAAAAATGACTACCTTACCTTCCAGGTGCGAGAAATTTCCATGGGATTGCATCCAAGTCATCACATAACATCCATACTTTGAGAAACTAAAAGTTTTAGCCAATCATCCTCTGAGGAAAAGCCCTCAGAGGCTGTTTGGCTTCCAAGAAAATAAAATAGTAAAGAGAAAAGAGAAACGAGAGAGCTCTGTATATCACTCAGTGTAAAACGTAACACGCATGTTCTATATTTTCCAAGAGGTGATTTCCACCCCTTATATAGTCTTTACAAAAGCAAAAGCTTGTGATTGGTTAGTTACAAGGATAAGAAAGGAAATTACATCAAAAAATACATAGGAAAATATCTAAAGTGGAGTCGGCAAAAACAGAGGAAAATTCGCACCACGCATGGGCTGTGCGAATTTGGAAGGTGTTGTGCGAAATTTTCGTACAAGCCTGGAGCAGTTGTCTTCCGAAGGCCATATCTTCCTCATTTCAGCTCCAAATCATACACGGTTTGAAGCGTTGGATTCTTGACTTCCTGAGCTTTGAAATGGTATATAGCATGTAGAAAATGGACTTCGGGAAGTGCTCCAAAAGTGCCAAAGAAGACTGCAGCTGCTGTCCTCTGTTTTCCTCTTTGCTTCTTTTTGCTTCTCTTTGCTTTTCTCCTTTTGTTGGCTTGCTTTGGTGTAGCTAAAAGCTTGCTTTAACTTGTCCAAGTAGCTCCTCCATCATTTGGCATGCTTGAATTGATTCATAAGCTGATATAAACATGTAAACTTGCCACAAAATGGTTAAAACCAATTACTAAGGACCTTAATGAATTAATTGGGTTAAATGAATATGATTACTACTCAAAGGTGCTTAAAACCATTATAATTAGGTCTACAAAATAGCACTTTTTGGTAGTAATCAATGGAGGACATCGAGACAAGGTCTCCTACCTCGAGGCTTTCATTGTTGACTCGATCCTCACCGGGAAACGGATTCATGTTGGCTACCTTATGATGATGCATATGATCTCCTGTGTTGAGAGCTCGACACGAGTACTCCCCTACAGCCGCTTCCTTAGCCGTACTTTCAAGGATGTCGAGGTCGACTTGAGTAGAGAGACAGATTTTGAGGCCTCCACCACCTATGACACGTATGATAAGCAGTCTCTAGGGCGCATGAAGTTCGAAAAGGCACCCGATGGCTCCTGGGTTAAGAATGTGGAACGACAGGCCTGGGGACATGATCAGATACACCCCAGAGTAGACGAGGAGGTCGAGATCAGAGAGATGGAGGATGGGTTGGACCCTCAGAGGGACTTTGAGCAGAGAGGGCCCAAGCTTGACATTCCACCTCCACATCAGTCAGAGGGCATTCGTGTTGAGGCTACCTTCTCCGAGCCTATGATGACTGAGTCGTCCTTCATAGCATGCCCTTTATCTCAGCCATCATTCACCAAGCTACCATCTCAGGCACCTCATGTTCCTGATCATGCGCCTTGGATGGATCTCTCCGCACAGATCAGCTTTCTTGGGACTCGTATGGAGGAGCTTACCCTAGTCCATGACTCCCGCTTCTACTCTATGGAGGAGCATCTCGATCAGTATCAGACTGGAGTCACCTCTCGGTTTGATCACTTCCAGCAACGCTTTGAGCGTATAGAGGAGCGTATGGATCAGCAGCAGGCTACCTTCGACCATCTCGAGCAGCGCATGGACCGTATTAAGAGCCGTCAGGCGAGTCAGCATGAGGAGATGATGGCATATCTCCGCTCCGTGTTTCCTCCTCCACCCCCTCAGCCTTGAGGCTTTTTAGACTTCCCCCTTCGTTTCTTTTTTATGTTGCCAAAAGGGGAGATATTTATAGATCTAGGATCTATAGGATCCAGGAGTCTCTCATGCACGTCATTGTTATCATTGTCATATCTATCTTATTGTACATGTGAGATTTCCATATATATATGATATGATGTTTTTATCCATTGATTTTTCGTGTTTTTCATTGCTTATCGTTTGATTGATCCATGATTGGTTTGAGGGGGAGATTTCTTTCTCTCCTAGATAACCAAGGTTTGTCATCATCAAAAAGGGGGAGATTTTTAGCCCAAGGGTTCTCCTAATCGAGTTTTGATGATAACAAACCATGGTTAAGTAACTTAATTGGTTTAATGTTTAAGAATCTCAGGTATAAACTCGAAAATTCATCAAAGGACCAAATGGATACAAGATCGAGACGCTTGGAAGACTTGAGATCATAGGAAACTAATGTAAGATGAATGCATGAGTGCACTTAGGATTTTCATATGTTTTCATGCATCTTAGAAAACTCGGTTTATTCTTTAAAACGTCGACTTCATTAAAACCCGAGTTTTTAACTAATTTACCTTAGGCAAAATGTTTCAAAATTGGCTTAATAATTTACCTAAAGACCTTGCCTAAGTGTTGGAAAAGAAAGGAATCAAAAAATAGGTTTTTCGGGGCCAAAAAGGCTCAACCAGTCGAGGCTAAGGCCAACCGGTTGAGGAACCGGTCGACTGGTTGAGGGCGTCCGGTCGAAGAAGATTAAAAACCTTCTCTCTCTCCCAGTAGCTTTCTCTTCCCGGTCGAGGTAATTCTTTTACCGATCGAGGACCGGTCGAGGTCCGGTTGAGGCAACGGTAACCTGTCATGCATTAAATGCTCCAACAGCTAGTGAACCGATCAACCCCTAGCTCGACCGGACGAGGTTGCCTTTTGCTGTTTTTGACTCCCGAGCTTAGAAACCTATAAATTGAGAGTTCCACTTCATTTATTGATAAGAGAACAATTGCATTCAAAGCCTACCTACCTGTTCTTGATCAAAAAGCTCTCATTTCTTTCATTGTGCATTAAATCACCACTTGCATATCCTTTAGTGCACTCTTGTTTGTCATCCTAGCCTTGTCTTGTATTTGAGCCATCTTTAAGCTAGGTTGAGTGATTATATCTTGTAACAATCCGAGTGTTAAAGCCTTCAAGAGGGTTGAATCTTGAAGAGGTTGTGTAAAAGCCCATTGGAGTCGGAATCCAAGTGTAAGAAGATTGGAAGCTTGGTTGAAGCTTCAAGTTAGTGGAACCCTCACTCGGTTAGGAGGTTGAGGAGAGTGGACGTAGGCAAGGAAGTGCCGAACCACTATAAACCCGAGTTTGAATTCTCTAAACTCTATCTCTTTACTTTGCTTATATTGTGTTTGAATTTGTTGTGATTGAAAAAATTTTAAAAACCCAATTCACCCCCTCTTTTTGGGTGTTTTTCTTAACTAAGCATAGCCTTTGTTTTCTCAATTGGTATCAGAGCTAGACCTCTCTTTTAAGACTTAATCGTCTAAGAGGAAATGACTATTCCATCAAGCTCATCCCAAGTTGAAAATTTTTCACAACATAGAGCTCAATTCTTTACGGGAACCGACTATCCCTATTGGAAAACTAGAATGACTTGGTATTTGTAATCTACTGATTTAGATGTATGAGATGTCATTGAAGATGGCCCAACTTTTCCCACTAAACTAGTTGATGGAGTTTTGGTTCCAAAACCCAAGCAAGAATGGAATGAGCTTGATAGAAGAAACTTTCAATTAAATGCTAAAGCCGTTTTTACTTTGCAATGTACTATGGATAGAAATGAATATAATAGAATATGTCAATGCAAATCGGCTAAAGAAATTTGGAGGTTGCTTGAAATAACTCATGAAGGAACTAATCAAGTGAAAGAATCAAAAATCAATTTACTTGTTCATAACTATGAATTGTTTTCAATGAAAGAAACTGAGATTATTGTTGAGATAATTACTAGGTTCACCGACATTGTCAATGGTCTTGAAGCTTTGGGAAAAACCTACAAGGAATCCGAGAAGGTGATGAAGATATTGAGGTCTCTCCCATCAAAGTGGCATACCAAGGTCACCGCAATTCAAGAAGCAAAAGACTTGACTAAGCTACCTATGGAAGAGCTCATAGGGTCATTAATGGCATATGAGATCAATTTGACAAAGAAGCTACAAGGGGGTGAAGACAAAAAGAAAGAGCATAGCCCTTAAAGCTACAACCAAGGAAAATGAAGATGTTGAAGAAGAAAAGCCAAGTGATGAAGATGATGATCTAGCCCTCATCACAAGGAAGCTCAATAAATTCATGAGAGGTGAAAGGTTTAGAGGAAGGAAAATCACCTCTAGAAGGGATCCTTCTAAAAAGGAATCTTCATCCCATGATGACAAGGAGAAATGGGAAGAGAAAAGAAAATTGACATGCTTCAAGTGCAAAAAACCGGGACACATCAAATATGATTGTCCTCTCTACAAGAGTGAAGCCAAGAGAAGAATGAAGAAGGCAATGATGGCCACTTGGAGTGAAAGTGAAGAATCCTCCGAAGAAGAAAATGAGAAGGAAGTGGCAAACATGTGCTTCATGGCAATAGATGATCTTGATGAGGTAAACTCTAACTTTAGTGATGAAGATATGCATGATGTTTTTGAAGAATTATATGAGGATTTTGAAAAACTTAGTTTGAAAAATAATTCTCTTAAAAAGAAAATTCAAGATCTTGAAAAGGAACTTGAAGAAGTGAAAGAAAAGTTTTCAATTGATGAATTATCTAAAACTCGTCTTAAAAAGGAAAATGAGATTTTGAGGAGTGAAAATGAGATTTTGAAAAAGAAAAATGAATGGTTAACCTTCTCTCTTTCAATTTTCTCTTGTGGACAAAAATATTTTGAAATGATCTTAGCTAGCCAAAAATGTGTCTTTGACAAACAAGGGCTAGGATTCAAATCATCAAAAAATCAAAAGTATTTTAAAAACTACTTCGTAAAAGAATCCGAAAGTGCAAGTCCTTCCACCACTTGCAATTTTTGTGGAAGAGGAGGGCACATTAGTAGTACATGTCCCTTAAGAAATGGTACTCAAAAGATTTCTAATGCTAAAGCTAAAAAGGTTTGGGTTGAGAAATCCAAGGTCACTAACCCTCAAGGACCCAAAAAGATATGGGTACCTAAATCAACTTGAATTTTATTTTGTAGGGATCAATGAAGGATAAGTGGTTCTTGGATAGTGGATGCTCAAGGCACATGACCGGGGATGAATCCAAGTTCGCTTTCCTTACAAAAAGAAAGGGAGGATATGTTACCTTTGGAGACAATTTAAAAGGAAGGATCATTGGTCAAGGCAATATTGGTAATGACACATCCTCTCTTATTGAAAGTGTTTTATTAGTTGATGGTTTAAAACATAATCTTTTGAGCATAAGTCAACTTTGTAACAAAGGTTTTAAAGTGATTTTTGAAGCATCTCATTGCATCATCAAAGATATTCAAAATGATAAAACCATCTTCATGGGCCATAGATGTGATAATGTTTATGCAATAAATATTTCAAAATATGATGGCCATGATAGATGCTTTTCAAGCATGCATGATCAAAGTTGGTTGTGGCATAGGAGGTTGGGACATGCTAACATGACCTCATTTCCCAACTCAACAAAGATGAACTTGTTAGAGGCCTTCCCAAAATAAATTTTCAAAAAGACAAAGTTTGTGAAGCTTGTCAAATGGGAAAGCAAATCAAAAACTCTTTTAAAAACAAAAATTTCATTTCAACAACTAGACCTCTTGAATTGTTGCATATGGATTTATTTGGTCCCTCTAGGACACCAAGCCTTGGAGGAAAATCTTATGCTTTTGTTATTGTGGATGACTTCTCTAGATACAGTTGGGTCTTATTTTTAAGTCAAAAGAATGAAGCCTTTTATGAGTTTTCAAAGTTTTGCAACAAGGTTCAAAATGAAAAAGGTTTTACAATTACTTGTATAAGAAGTGATCATGGGAGAGAATTTGAAAATATTGATTTTGAAGACTATTGCAATGAGCATGGTATTAACCACAACTTTTCAGCTCCTAGAACTCCTCAACAAAATGGGGTAGTTGAAAGGAAAAATAGAACTCTTCAAGAAATGGCTAGAACCATGCTAAATGAAAACAATTTACCAAAATACTTTTGGGTCGAAGCCGTTAACACTTCTTGTTATGTTTTAAATAGAATTTTATTAAGGCCTATTCTTAAGAAAACTCCCTATGACCTTTGAAACAACAAGAAACCCAACATTAGCTATTTCAAAGTCTTTGGGTGCAAATGCTTTATATTAAACACCAAAAACAATCTTGGAAAATTTGATGCAAAATCGGATGTTGGAATTTTTCTTGGTTACTCAACTTCAAGTAAAGCTTTTAGAGTTTTTAACAAAAGAACCATGGTAGTTGAGGAGTCCATCCATGTTATTTTTTATGAATCTAACAATTCTCTCCAAGAAAGAGAGAGCTTTGATGATGATTTAGGCTTGGAGACCTCCATGGGAAAATTACAAATTGAAGATAGAAGGCAACAAGAAGAAGTTGTAGAGGATCCCAAGAAAGAAGAATCACCTTTGGCACTACCTCCTCCTCAACAAGTGCAAGGTGAATCAAGCCAAGACCTCCCTAAAGATTGGAAGTTTGTCATCAACCACCCACAAGATCAAATTATAGGTAATCCATCTAGTGGGGTAAGAACTAGATCATCTCTTAGAAATATTTGCAATAATCTTGCTTTTATCTCTCAAATTGAACCTAAAAATATAAAAGATGCTCTAGTTGACGAAAATTGGATGATTGCTATGCAAGAAGAGTTAAACCAATTTGAAAGAAGTGAAATATGGGAATTAGTAGCAAGACCTCAAAATCAAAGTGTTATTGGAACTAGATAGGTCTTTAGAAATAAAATGAATGAAAATGGCATAATTATAAGGAATAAAGCAAGATTGGTAACCCAAGGTTTTAATCAAGAAGAAGGAATAGATTATGAAGAAACCTTTGCTCCCATAACTAGATTGGAAGTCATTAGGATGCTACTTGCCTTTGCATGTTTTAAAAACTTTGTTTTATATCAAATGGATGTGAAAAGTGCTTTCTTAAATGACTTTATAAATGAAGAGGTATATGTTTAACAACCACCCGATTTTCAAAGTTTTAACTTTCCTAATCATGTTTTTAAACTTAAAAAGGCACTTTATGGTTTGAAACAAGCACCTAGAGCATGGTATGAAAGATTGAGTAAATTTCTTTTGAAAAAGGGTTTTAAAATGGGAAAAATCAACACAACTCTTTTCATAAAAACCAAAGAAAATGACATGCTCTTAGTGCAAATATACGTTGATGATATCATTTTTGGAGCTACTAATGTCTCTCTTTGTGAAGAATTTTCTAAATGCATGCATAGTGATTACTACTCAAAAAGTGCTATTTGATAGCTTGTAATTAACTCTTTTAAACACTTTTGAGTAGTAGTTATCACCTTTTAACCCAATTAACATATTAACGACCCTTGCAATCAATTCTAATCAAATTGTGTTAAGTTTTGGTGTTTTGATAGCTTTTTTAATCACCAAAGCAATCCGAGATTGAGGAGAGTTCTTTGGAATCCATGGAAAAGCAATGGAAAGCTCAGAAACATAAAGAACCGAAGCTTTGAAGTCCTTTGCCATATGCAAATCTGGAATGCAAGGAGTGTGAGATCCTCCCTAAAAAATGCCACGTGGCTCTCTCTCCCTTGCACACGCAGACGGTCCCCCTTTCAACGCGCGACATAGCTCATTCCACCCAGGGAAGAATTATGTCCGGCCGAAGTTCCATCTTCTCCGGATATCTTACATCCGAAATTCTATCCGGCCGAAGTTCCACCTTCTCCGGATATCTTACATCCGAAATTCTATCCGGTCGACATTCCACTTTCTCCGAATATTTCACATCCGGTGCCTGACGCCAAATGGGAGAGGAGGACGTTTCAACTTCCCCGGTCAGACATGTCCGGATCCTCTGATAGCGCTTACCCGGAGATTTTTTTCTCTCAGTATACGGTGCTGCGGTGTTCTCCTGAAACTTCCCGATATGTGCGACCGACATTTTGAGATTTTTTGCTTTAGATATTTGATGTCTAAATCCCCAAACTCTCCTTGTAACCCACCTATCATAGGATTCCTTAGTCTTTAAGCAAGAACAAAGGGTGAATAACCTCTTATATATAGTTTGTAATTTCCTTTACATAGGGAATGATAATCGAATCACTCGAGAGCTTGTTCTCAGAGATGCATCCTTTGTATAGTTTTGCAAGAAATATATTTTACAGAGCACTTGCTCTGTTTTTCCTACATATTTTTGTTTTCTCATTCTTTTTCTTTCTAGCCAATCAAACTCTAAGGATTTTTCCTCAGAGGATGAGAGGCTAGGCTCTTCGTCTCTTGGATTGAAGAAAGTCGGGTAAGTTTCCAAATGCATAAATTGGAAGTTTTGTTGTTTTAGTTTTTAATGAAGAGAAAGTGTGACCCGTTAATGGTTTTTATCTTTTTAGTTAACTTAAAACGCCTTTAAATCACCTGGGCCAACACTTGGTAAGGCAAGTGATTTCCAACCATGGAAATTCACTAGTTTATCTCTTGCGAGCCTTTGGGAGGTGACTTGAAGGTAGGATTTTCTAGAATAGCCAACACTTGGTAAGCTTTTGGACTCCAAGGAGACATCCATTAGTTATCTCTTGCGAGCTTTTGAAGGGAAGTCCAAGGTTAAAGATCACCTTGAATGGCAAGTGCTAGGTGAGAGGTATGAGCCATTGCAAGGTGCATCAGTGAGAGGGATTTAGTGTTTGAACCCATTAATGGGAAGCATCTGTACAACACCGGTTGGAGAAGGAACTATATGTTAATTCTCTAATGCGAGGAAAAGAAACAAGTGACCGGAACTCCCTTTTTGTACGAGGAACCTGAGCCTAGTGATCTAAACTCTAAGAAACACTTTTCTTTGTAAGTAAAATTAGTTACTATTTTTGGTTAGCTTAAAAACCAACCTTTTCAAACATCTTTATGTTTTCTTTTAAAGCTAACCTTGAAATGAAAAGGCACCAATTCAACTTTGAATTAATATCATTTGTGAAGTGAAAACCCATCCCAGTAAACGATCCTAGAGCCACTATGCTATAGTAGCTTTGTCTTTGCTACCCTAGTATATGGTGTAATAGATTATAAATTTTGTTGATTACTCCCTCAATCAAGGAGCACCAGCTGGACACGAATCAGTTGAGACACCAATTGGGCACGAATCAATGGTTCTAGCCATTTCTTGAAGAGTTCCATTTTTCCTTTCAACTACCCCATTTTGTTGAGGAGTTCTAGGAACCGAAAAGTTGTGGTTAATACCATGCTCATTGCAATAGTCTTCAAAATCAATATTTTCAAATTCTCTCCCATGATCACTTCTTATACAAGTAATTGTAAAACCTTTTTCATTTTGAACCTTGTTGCAAAACTTTGAAAACTCATAAAAGGCTTCATTCTTTTGACTTAAAAATAAGACTCAAGTGTATCTAGAGAAGTCATCCACAATAACAAAAGTATAAGATTTTCCTCCAAGGCTTGGTGTCCTAGAGGGACCAAATAAATCCATATGCAACAATTCAAGAGGCCTAGTTGTTGAAATGAAATTTTTGTTTTTAAAAGAGTTTTTTATTTGCTTTCCCATTTGACAAGCTTCACAAACTTTGTCTTTTTGAAAATTTATTTTGGGAAGGCCTCTAACAAGTTCATCTTTGTTGAGTTGGGAAATGAGGTCCATGTTAGCATGTCCCAACCTCCTATGCCACAACCAACTTTGATCATGCATGCTTGAAAAGCATCTATCATGGCCATCATATTTTGAAATATTTATTGCATAAAAATTATCACATCTATGGCCCATGAAGATGGTTTATCATTTTGAATATCTTTGATGATGCAATGAGATGCTTCAAAAATCACTTTAAAACCTTTGTCACAAAGTTGACTTATGCTCAAAAGATTTTGTTGTAAACCATCAACTAATAAAACACTTTCAATAAGAGAGGATGTGTCATTACCAATGTTGCCTTGACCAATGATCCTTCCTCTTGAATTGTTTCCAAAGGTAACGTATCCTCCCTTTCTCTTTGTAAGGAAAGCAAACTTGGATTCATTCCCGGTCATGTGTCTTGAGCATCCACTATCCAAGAACCACTTATCCTTCTTTGATCCTTACAAAATAAAATTTAAGTTGATTTAGGTACCCATATCTTTTTGGGTCCTTGAGGGTTAGTGACCTTGGATTTCTCAACCCAAACCTTTTTAGCTTTAGCATTTGAAGTCTTTTAAGTACCATTTCTTAAGGGACATGTACTACTAATGTGCCCTCCTCTTCCACAAAAGTTGTAAGTGGTGGAAGGACTTGCACTTGCGGATTCTTTTACAAAGTAGTTTTTAAAATACTTCTGATTTTTTGATGATTTGAATCCTAGCCCTTGTTTGTTAAAGACACATTTTTGGCTAGCTAAGATCATTTCAAAAGATTTTTGTCCACAAGAGAAAATTGAAAGAGAAGAGGTTAACCATTCATTTTCGTTTTTCAAAATCTCATTTTCACTTCTCAAAATCTCATTTTCTTTTTCAAGATGAGTTTTAGATATTTCAACAATTGAAAATTTTTCTTTCACTTCTTCAAGTTCCTTTTCAAGTTCTTGAATTTTCTTTTTAAGAGAATTATTTTTCAAACTAAGTTTTTCAAAATCCTCATATAATTCTTCAAAAACATCATGCATATCTTCATCACTAAAGTTAGAGTTTACCTCATCTAGATCATTTATTTCCATGAAGCACATGTTTGCCACTTCCTTCTCATTTTCTTCTTCGGAGGATTCTTCACTTTCACTCCAAGTGGCCATCATTGCCTTCTTCATTCTTCTCTTGGCTTCACTCTTGTAGAGAGGACAATCATATTTGATGTGTCCCGGTTTTTTGCACTTGAAGCATGTCAAATCTCTTTTCTCTTCCCATTTCTCCTTGTCACCATGGGATGAAGATTCCTTTTTAGAAGGATCCCTTCTATAAGTAAATTTCCTTCCTCTAAACCTTTCACCTCTCATGTATTTGTTAAGCTTTCTTGTGATGAGGGCTAGATCATCATTTTCATCACTTGGCTTTTCTTCTTCAACATCTTCTTCTTCCTTGGTTATAGCTTTGAGGGCTATGCTCTTCTTCTTTTTGTCTTCACCCTCTTATAGCTTCTTTGTCAAATTGATCTCATATGTCATTAATGACCCTATGAGCTCTTCCATAGGTAGCTTAGTCAAGTCTTTTGCTTCTTGAATTGCGGTGACCTTGATATGCCACTTTGATGGGAGAGACCTCAATATCTTCATCACCTTCTCGGGTTCCTTGTAGTTTTTTCCCAAAGCTTCAAGACCATTGACAATGTCGGTGAACCTAGTAATCATCTCAACAATAGTCTCAGTTTCTTTCATTGAAAACAATTCATAGTTATGAACAAGTAAATTGATTTTTGGCTCTTTCACTTGATTAGTTCCTTCATGAGTTATTTCAAGCAACCTCCAAATTTCTTTAGCCGATTTGCATTGGCATATTCTATTATATTAATTTCTATCCATAGCACATTGCAAAGTAAAAACAGCTTTAGCATTTAATTGAAAGTTTCTTCTATCAAGCTCATCCATTCTTGCTTGGGTTTTGGAACCAAAACTCCATCCACTAGTTTAGTGGGAAAAGTTGGGTCATCTTCAATGACATCCCATACATCTAAATAGTAGATTGCAAATACCAAGTCATTCTAGTTTTCCAATAGGCATAATCGGTTCCCGTAAAGAATGGAGCTCTATGTTTTGAAAAAATTTCAGGTTGGGATGAGCTTGATGGAATAGTCATTTCCCCTTAGACGATTAAGTCATAAAAAAAGAGGTCTAGCTCTTATACCAATTGAGAAAACAAATGCTATGCTTAGTTAAGAAAAACACCCAAAAGGGGGGGTGAATTGGGTTTTTAAAATCTTTTCAATCACAACAAATTCAAACACAATATAAGCAAAGTAAAGAGATAGAGTTTAGAGAATTCAAACTCGGGTTTATAGTGGTTCGGCACTTCCTTGCCTACGTCCACTCTCCTCAACCTCCTAACCGAGTGAGGGTTCCACTAACTTGAAGCTTCAACCAAGCTTCCAATCTTCTTACACTTGGATTCCGGCTCCAATGGGCTCTTACACAACCCCTTCAAGATTCAACCCTCTTGAAGGCTTTAACACTCAGATTGTTACAAGATATAATCACTCAACTTAGCTTAAGGATGGCTCAAATACAAGACAAAGCTAGGATGACACACAAGAGTGCACTAAAGGATATGCAAGTGGAGATTTTAATGCACTATGAAGGAAATGAGAGCTTTTAGATCAAGAATAGGTAGGTAGGCTTTGAATGCAAGTGTTCTCTTTTCAATAAATGAAGTGGAGCTCTCAATTTATAGGTTTCTAAGCTCGGGAGTCAAAAACAGCAAAAAGTAACCTCGTCCGGTCGAGCTAGGGGTCGACCGGTTCACTAGCCATTGTAGCATTTAATGCATGATAGGTTACCGTTGCCTCGACCGGTCCTCAACCGGTAAAAGAAACACCTCGATCGGGAAGAGAAGGCTACTGGGAGAGAGAGAAAGTTTTTTACCTTCCTCGACCGGACGACCACAACCGATTGACCGGTTCCTCAACCGGTTGAGCCGGTTGGGTATAGCCTCAACCGGTTGAGCCTTTTTGGCCCCGAAAACCTATTTTTTTTATTCCTTTCTCTTCTAACACTTAGGCAAGGTCTTTAGGTAAATTATTAAGCCAATTATAAAACATTTTGCCTAAGGTACATTAGTTAAAAACTCGGGTTTTAATAAAATCGATGTTTTAAAGAATAAACCGATTTTTCAAAGATGCATGAAATGTGTGAAAATCCTAAGTGCACTCATGCATTCATCTTACATTAGTTTCCTATGATCACAAGTCTTCCAAGCGTCTCGATCTTTTATCCATTTGGTCATTTGAAGAATTTTCGAGTTTATACCTGAGATTCTTAAACATTTAAACCAATTAGTCACTTAACCATGGTTTGTTATCATCAAAACCCGATTAGGAGAACCCTTGGGCTAACAATCTCCCCCTTTTTTATGATGACAAACCTTGGTTATCTAGGAGAGAAAAAATCTCCCCCTCAAACCAATCATGGATCAATCAAACGATTTTTAATAGGAAACAATGTAAACCACGAAAATGAACAATAGATCATAAAAATATCATATCATATATATATGGAAACGAAACCTCACATGTACAAACAAGATAGATATGACTATGATGACAATGACAATTTTTAATAGAAAGCAATGTAAAACACGAAAATGAACAATGGATCATAAAAATATCATATCATATATATATGGAAACGAAACCTCACATGTACAAAATGATGACAATGACATGCATGAGGGTCTCCTAGATCCTATAAATTTCTCCCCCTTTGGCAACATAAAAAAGAAACGGAGGGGGATGTCTAGATAGTCTCAAGGCTGAGAGGGTGGAGGAGGAAACACAGAGTGGATGTAAGCCGACCATCATCTCCTGATGTTGACTCACCTGACGATTCTCAATATGATCAATGCTTTGCTGGAGATGCTCGAATGTAGCCTGCTGCTGCTCCATATGCTCCTTTATGCGCTCAAATCGTTGCTGGAAGTGATCAAACCGAGAAGTGACTCCAGTCTGATACTGATCCATGTGCTCCTCCATAGAGTAGAAGTGAGAGTCATGAACTAAGGCAAGCTCCTCCATACGAGTCCCAAGGGAGCTGATCTGAGCGGAGACATCCATCCAAGGCGCATGATCAGGAGCGTGAGGTGCCTGAGATGGTAGCTCTGTAAATGATGGCTGAGATGATGGTCCTACTATGAAAGACGACTCAGTCATCATAGGCTCTGAGAAGGTAGCCTCAACATGAATGCCCTCTAACTGAGGTGGAGGCGAAATGTCAAGCTCGAGCCCTCTCTGCTCAAAGTCTCTTTGAGGGTATAGCCCATCCTCCATCTCTCTGATCTTAGCCCTCCTTCTCTGCTCCGGGATGCATCTGATCCTGTCCTCGGGCTTGTCGCTTAGCTTTCCTAACCCAGGAGCCATTGGGTGCTTTCTCGAACTTCATGCGCCCCAAAGACTACTCATCATACATGTCATAACTAGTGGGGGCCTCGAAATCCGTCTCTCTACTCAAGTCGACCTCGGCATCTTTGAATACTCGGGTAAGGAAACGACCGTAGGGGAGTACTCATGTCGTGCTCTCAACACAGGAGATCATATGCATCATAATCAGATATCCCACGTGAATCTGTCTCCCGGTGAGGATTGAGTTCACAATAAATGCCTCAAGGTAGGAGACCTCGTTTTGATGTCCTCCACATGGCAATAAAATGGAGCATATCATGTGGTGAATGACTCGGTTAGGCACGGTCAAATTGTGTGCCGATGGTTTGCCCATCCCCTGGGCATCTACGAGTCCGCACAACCTCTGAACAACCTCTTTAGGCTCAAATCCCGGCACAGTGGGCCACGCCTTGGTCTCATACACTCGGAGTCCAACTGAAGGGATGTCGAGAATGCGATAGATACTCTCGGGACTCAATCTGATCTCAACTCTCCTCACAGTGGACAATACGGGTCCTCCAAGCCCATAGGTCGCCCGGGAATAAAAAGCTTGCGCCAGAGTCAGGAAGATCGACTCATAAATCGTCACAACTGACAGCCATCCCATCCGACCGAATAGTCCCTCAAACCCGAAGTGCTGAAGTTGGGAGAAATTGACACTTCTCCCTGGGACGACTTTCCTCTGGGCGAACTTTTGCTTGTAGCGCCGATAGTCTTTAATCAAACTGAAGAGGGCCATGTCATACCTCGCCTTTTGGCGAGCCACCGTCTGCTCGGGCTGAGATGGCTCAGCAGGGTGCTTTCCATGAGCCCTAGAGGTGCCCGTTTCTCGCCTAGGATCCATCCAACGAACTAAAGGGAGAAAGAGAGCTAAAACGAGAATGAAAACAAATAGGAAGGAGCAACCACCAACCCGAAACCCTAGGCACACGGAGATAAAGCTGAACAGACCCTGAGGCATGCGGTGTAGAGAGAAGACGCTCCCAAAAGCTGAAACCCTGGGTTTCAAATCAAAACCCTAGCTCAAATGCGTCCCAAAATCCACTCAAAGCCTTCAATCAGTCCAAAATCCAACCCAAAATGGCCTCTGGAAGCAGGTATGTGAAGGGGTGTCAATCTATGGAGGAGAATAGGTGAGAAATGAAGGGGGGAGGGGGGCGTTTTTTAAATTCCCAGCCCCGATGAACCGGTCAACCGGTTCCTTAACCAGTCGACCGCCTGGTCAACAGTCAATTTTTCCAAATTTTGTTGCATTTTCTTGTCTCGTGATCCTCCACCTGCCCTTTTCAATTGAAATCCCCAATTTTTTATGTCCAATGCCACAAGAATTTTGATGTTTGGTCAAAATTTGAGTTTTTTCCTAGGATTATTTCTATATAATACATATGATATGAATTTCACGCAATCATAGGGTATATTCAAGTGTAATATCAACAAGAATTCATCAAGCAATCAATTGATCATAAAGAAATCACCCTTAGTTGTCTTCTAATATCAACAAATTGCTATTCACTTAGGGGTTTTGTAAAAATATCGGCAAGTTGATCTTTTGTGCTTACAAATTCAAGTGTAATGTCACCCTTTTGTGCATGGTCTCTAAGAAAATGATGTCTTATCTCTATATGCTTAGTCTTAGAGTGTTGTACCAGATTTTTTGAAATGTTTATGGCACTAGTGTTATCACATTTTATAGGAACATGCTCAAAAATAAAATTGAAATCACTAAGTGTTTGTTTCATCCAAAGGATTTGTGCACAACATAAACCGACTGCTATGTATTCGGCTTCTGCAGTAAACAAAGCTATCGAATTTTGCCATGAAACAAGTGAGTGTCCTAGGAAATGACAAGTGCCTCTAGTGCTTTTCCTCTCAACTTTACAACCGACAAAGTCGGCATCCGAATATCCAATTAATTCAAAGTTATCACCCTTAGGATACCATAGGCCTATGTCTATAGTCCCTTTTAAATATCTAAGAATTCGTTTTACAACACTTAAATGAGATTCCTTAGGACAAGATTGAAATCTAGCACACAAGCATACACTATACATGATGTCGGGTCTACTAGCGGTCAAATATAGCAAATAACCTATCATGCTTCTATACATAGTTGAGTTGACGGGCTTACCTTTCTCATCCATGTCAAGCTTGATGGATGAACTCATTGGAGTCTTCATTGTTTTAGCTTCCTCCATATTGAACCTTTTAAGGAGATCTCTTATATACTTTGCTTGATTGATGAAGGTTCTTTCCTTTAGTTGCTTGATTTGAAGTCCAAGGAAGAAGTTAAGTTTTCCCATCATGCTCATTTCGAACTCACTATGCATGCATTTAGAGAATTCTTCACAAAGAGAGACATTAGTAGCTTTAAAAATGATATCATCAACGTATATTTGTACTAAGAGCATGTCATTTTCTTTGGTTTTTATGAACAGAGTTGTGTCAATTTTTCCCATTTTAAAACCCTTTTTCAAAAGGAATTTACTCAATCTTTCATACCATGCTCTAGGTGCTTGTTTCAAACCATAAAGTGTCTTTTAAAGTCTAAAAACATGATTAGGAAAGTTAAAACTTTGAAAACCGGGTGGTTGTTCAACATATACCTCTTCATTTATAAAGTCATTTAAGAAAGCACTTTTCACATCCATTTGATATAAAACAAAGTCTTTAAAACATGCAAAGGCAAGTAGCATCCTAATGGCTTCCAATCTAGCTACGGGAGCAAAGGTTTCTTCATAATCTATCCCTTCTTCTTGATTAAAACCTTGGACTACCAATCTTGCTTTATTCCTTATAATTATGTCATTTTCATCCATTTTATTTCTAAAGACCCATCTAGTTCCAATAACACTTTGATTTTGAGGTCTTGGCACTAATTCCCATACTTCACTTCTTTCAAATTGGTTTAACTCTTCTTGCATAGCAATCATCCAATTTTCATCAACTAGAGCATCATTTATATTTTTAGGTTCAATTTGAGAGATAAAAACAAGATTATTGCAAATATTTCTAAGAGATGATCTAGTTCTTACCCCACTAGATGGATTGCCTATAATTTGATCTTGTGGGTGGTTGATGACAAACTTCCAATCTTTAGGAAGGTCTTGGCTTTATTCACCTTGCACTTGTTGAGGAGGAGGTAGTGCCAAAGGTGATTCTTCTTTCTTGGGATCCTTTACAATTTCTTCTTGTTGCCCTCTATCTTCAATTTGTAATTTCCCATGGAGGTCTCCAAGCCTAAATCATTATCAAAACTCTCTCTTTCTTAGAGAGAATTGTTAGATTCATAAAAAATAACATAGATGAGCTCCTTTACAACCATGGTTCTTTTGTTAAAAACTCTAAAGGCTTTACTTGAAGTTGAGTAACCAAGAAAAATTCCAACATCCGATTTTGCATCAAATTTTCCAAGATTGTCTTTGGTGTTTAATATAAAGCATTTGCACCCAAAGACTTTGAAATAGCTAATGTTGGGTTTCTTGTTTTTCCAAAGCTCATAGGGAGTTTTCTTAAGAATAGGCCTTAATAAAATTCTATTTAAAACATAACAAGAAGTGTTAACTGCTTTGGCCCAAAAGTATTTTGGTAAATTGTTTTCATTTAGCATGGTTCTAGCCATTTCTTGAAGAGTTCTATTTTTCCTTTCAACTACCCCATTTTGTTGAGGAGTTCTAGGAGCTGAAAAGTTGTGGTTAATACCATGCTCATTGCAATAGTCTTCAAAATCAATATTTTCAAATTCTCTCCCATGATCACTTCTTATACAAGTAATTGTAAAACCTTTTTCATTTTGAACCTTGTTGCAAAACTTTGAAAACTCATAAAAGGCTTCATTCTTTTGACTTAAAAATAAGACCCAACTGTATCTAGAGAAGTCATCCACAATAACAAAAGCATAAGATTTTCCTCCAAGGCTTGGTGTCCTAGAGGGACCAAATAAATCCATATGCAACAATTCAAGAGGTCTAGTTGTTGAAATGAAATTTTTGTTTTTAAAAGAGTTTTTGATTTGCTTTCCCATTTGACAAGCTTCACAAACTTTGTCTTTTTGAAAATTTATTTTGGGAAGGCCTCTAACAAGTTCATCTTTGTTGAGTTGGGAAATGAGGTCATGTTAGCATGTCCCAACCTCCTATGCCACAACCAACTTTGATCATGCATGCTTGAAAAGCATCTATCATGGCCATCATATTTTGAAATATTTATTGCATAAACATTATCACATCTATGGCCCATGAAGATGGTTTTATCATTTTGAATATCTTTGATGATGCAATGAGATGCTTCAAAAATCACTTTAAAACCTTTGTTACAAAGTTGACTTATGCTCAAAAGATTATGTTTTAAACCATCAACTAATAAAACACTTTCAATAAGAGAGGATGTGTCATTACCAATATTGCCTTGACCAATGATCCTTCCTTTTAAATTGTCTCCAAAGGTAACATATCCTCCCTTTCTTTTTGTAAGGAAAGCGAACTTGGATTCATCCCCGGTCATGTGCCTTGAGCATCCACTATCCAAGAACCACTTATCCTTCATTGATCCCTACAAAATAAAATTCAAGTTGATTTAGGTACCCATATCTTTTTGGGTCCTTGAGGGTTAGTGACCTTGGATTTCTCAACCCAAACCTTTTTAGCTTTAGCATTAGAAATCTTTTGAGTACCATTTCTTAAGGGACATGTACTACTAATGTGCCCTCCTCTTCCACAAAAATTGCAAGTGGTGGAAGGACTTGCACTTTCGGATTCTTTTACGAAGTAGTTTTTAAAATACTTTTGATTTTTTGATGATTTGAATCCTAGCCCTTGTTTGTCAAAGACACATTTTTGGCTAGCTAAGATCATTTCAAAATATTTTTGTCCACAAGAGAAAATTGAAAGAGAGAAGGTTAACCATTCATTTTTCTTTTTCAAAATCTCATTTTCACTCCTCAAAATCTCATTTTCCTTTTTAAGACGAGTTTTAGATAATTCATCAATTGAAAACTTTTCTTTCACTTCTTCAAGTTCCTTTTCAAGATCTTGAATTTTCTTTTTAAGAGAATTATTTTTCAAACTAAGTTTTTCAAAATCCTCATATAATTCTTCAAAAACATCATGCATATCTTCATCACTAAAGTTAGAGTTTACCTCATCAAGATCATCTATTGCCATGAAGCACATGTTTGCCACTTCCTTCTCATTTTCTTCTTCGGAGGATTCTTCACTTTCACTCCAAGTGGCCATCATTGCCTTCTTCATTCTTCTCTTGGCTTCACTCTTGTAGAGAGGACAATCATATTTGATGTGTCCCGGTTTTTTGCACTTGAAGCATGTCAATTTTCTTTTCTCTTCCCATTTCTCCTTGTCATCATGGGATGAAGATTCCTTTTTAGAAGGATCCCTTCTAGAGGTGATTTTCCTTCCTCTAAACCTTTCACCTCTCATGAATTTATTGAGCTTCCTTGTGATGAGGGCTAGATCATCATCTTCATCACTTGGCTTTTCTTCTTCAACATCTTCATTTTCCTTGGTTGTAGCTTTAAGGGCTATGCTCTTTCTTTTTGTCTTCACCCCCTTGTAGCTTCTTTGTCAAATTGATCTCATATGCCATTAATGACCCTATGAGCTCTTCCATAGGTAGCTTAGTCAAGTCTTTTGCTTCTTGAATTGCGGTGACCTTGGTATGCCACTTTGATGGGAGAGACCTCAATATCTTCATCACCTTCTCGGATTCCTTGTAGGTTTTTCCCAAAGCTTCAAGACCATTGACAATGTCGGTGAACCTAGTAATTATCTCAACAATAATCTCAGTTTCTTTCATTGAAAACAATTCATAGTTATGAACAAGTAAATTGATTTTTGATTCTTTCACTTGATTAGTTCCTTCATGAGTTATTTCAAGCAACCTCCAAATTTCTTTAGCCGATTTGCATTGACATATTCTATTATATTCATTTCTATCCATAGTACATTGCAAAGTAAAAACGGCTTTAGCATTTAATTGAAAGTTTCTTCTATCAAGCTCATTCCATTCTTGCTTGGGTTTTGGAACCAAAACTCCATCAACTAGTTTAGTGGGAAAAGTTGGGCCATCTTCAATGACATCTCATACATCTAAATCAGTAGATTACAAATACCAAGTCATTCTAGTTTTCCAATAGGGATAGTCGGTTCCCGTAAAGAATTGAGCTCTATGTTGTGAAAAATTTTCAACTTGGGATGAGCTTGATGGAATAGTCATTTCCTCTTAGACGATTAAGTCTTAAAAGAGAGGTCTAGCTCTGATACCAATTGAGAAAACAAAGGCTATGCTTAGTTAAGAAAAACACCCAAAAAGAGGGGGTGAATTGGGTTTTTAAAATTTTTTCAATCACAACAAATTCAAACACAATATAAGCAAAGTAAAGAGATAGAGTTTAGAGAATTCAAACTCGGGTTTATAGTGGTTCGGCACTTCCTTGCCTACGTCCACTCTCCTCAACCTCCTAACCGAGTGAGGGTTCCACTAACTTGAAGCTTCAACCAAGCTTCCAATCTTCTTACACTTGGATTCCGACTCCAATGGGCTTTTACACAACCTCTTCAAGATTCAACCCTCTTGAAGGCTTTAACACTCGGATTGTTACAAGATATAATCACTCAACCTAGCTTAAAGATGGCTCAAATACAAGACAAGGCTAGGATGACAAACAAGAGTGCACTAAAGGATATGCAAGTGGTGATTTAATGCACAATGAAAGAAATGAGAGCTTTTTGATCAAGAACAGGTAGGTAGGCTTTGAATGCAATTGTTCTCTTATCAATAAATGAAGTGGAACTCTCAATTTATAGGTTTCTAAGCTCGGGAGTCAAAAACAGCAAAAGGCAACCTCGTCCGGTCGAGCTAGGGGTTGATCGGTTCACTAGCTGTTGGAGCATTTAATGCATGACAGGTTACCGTTGCCTCAACCGGACCTCGACCGGTCCTCGATCGGTAAAAGAATTACCTCGACCGGGAAGAGAAAGCTACTGGGAGAGAGAGAAGGTTTTTAATCTTCTTCGACCGGACGCCCTCAACCAGTCGACCGGTTCCTCAACCGGTTGGCCTTAGCCTCGACTGGTTGAGCCTTTTTGGCCCCGAAAAACCTATTTTTTGATTCCTTTCTTTTCCAACACTTAGGCAAGGTCTTTAGGTAAATTATTAAGCCAATTTTGAAACATTTTGCCTAAGGTAAATTAGTTAAAAACTCGGGTTTTAATGAAGTCGACGTTTTAAAGAATAAACCGAGTTTTCTAAGATGCATGAAAACATATGAAAATCCTAAGTGCACTCATGCATTCATCTTACATTAGTTTCCTATGATCTCAAGTCTTCCAAGCGTCTCGATCTTGTATCCATTTGGTCCTTTGATGAATTTTCGAGTTTATACCTGAGATTCTTAAACATTAAACCAATTAAGTTACTTAACCATGGTTTGTTATCATCAAAACTCGATTAGGAGAACCCTTGGGCTAAAAATCTCCCCCTTTTTGATGATGACAAACCTTGGTTATCTAGGAGAGAAAGAAATCTCCCCCTCAAAC
Source organism: Vitis x labruscana x Vitis vinifera (assembly GCA_008326845.1). NCBI lineage: Eukaryota > Viridiplantae > Streptophyta > Magnoliopsida > Vitales > Vitaceae > Vitis > Vitis x labruscana x Vitis vinifera. The sequence continues at coordinate 150,101 of BKBX01001352.1, forward strand.
CAATCATGGATCAATCAAACGATAAGCAATGAAAAACACGAAAAATCAATGGATAAAAACATCATATCATATATATATGGAAATCTCACATGTACAATAAGATAGATATGACAATGATAACAATGACGTGCATGAGAGACTCCTGGATCCTATAGATCCTAGATCTATAAATATCTCCCCTTTTGGCAACATAAAAAAGAAACGAAGGGGGAAGTCTAAAAAGCCTCAAGGCTGAGGGGGTGGAGGAGGAAACACGGAGCGGAGATATGCCATCATCTCCTCATGCTGACTCGCCTGACGGCTCTTAATACGGTCCATGCGCTGCTCGAGATGGTCGAAGGTAGCCTGCTGCTGATCCATACGCTCCTCTATACGCTCAAAGCGTTGCTGGAAGTGATCAAACCGAGAGGTGACTCCAGTCTGATACTGATCGAGATGCTCCTCCATAGAGTAGAAGCGGGAGTCATGGACTAGGGTAAGCTCCTCCATACGAGTCCCAAGAAAGCTGATCTGTGCGGAGAGATCCATCCAAGGCGCATGATCAGGAACATGAGGTGCCTGAGATGGTAGCTTGGTGAATGATGGCTGAGATAAAGGGCATGCTATGAAGGACGACTCAGTCATCATAGGCTCGGAGAAGGTAGCCTCAACACGAATGCCCTCTGACTGATGTGGAGGTGGAATGTCAAGCTTGGGCCCTCTCTGCTCAAAGTCCCTCTGAGGGTCCAACCCATCCTCCATCTCTCTGATCTCGACCTCCTCGTCTACTCTGGGGTGTATCTGATCATGTCCCCAGGCCTGTCGTTCCACATTCTTAACCCAGGAGCCATCGGGTGCCTTTTCGAACTTCATGCGCCCTAGAGACTGCTTATCATACGTGTCATAGGTGGTGGAGGCCTCAAAATCTGTCTCTCTACTCAAGTCGACCTCGACATCCTTGAAAGTACGGCTAAGGAAGCGGCTGTAGGGGAGTACTCGTGTCGAGCTCTCAACACAGGAGATCATATGCATCATCATAAGGTAGCCAACATGAATCCGTTTCCCGGTGAGGATCGAGTCAACAATGAAAGCCTCGAGGTAGGAGACCTTGTCTCGATGTCCTCCATTGATTACTACCAAAAAGTGCTATTTTGTAGACCTAATTATAATGGTTTTAAGCACCTTTGAGTAGTAATCATATTCATTTAACCCAATTAATTCATTAAGGTCCTTAGTAATTGGTTTTAACCATTTTGTGGCAAGTTTACATGTTTATATCAGCTTATGAATCAATTCAAGCATGCCAAATGATGGAGGAGCTACTTGGACAAGTTAAAGCAAGCTTTTAGCTACACCAAAGCAAGCCAACAAAAGGAGAAAAGCAAAGAGAAGCAAAAAGAAGCAAAGAGGAAAACAGAGGACAGCAGCTGCAGTCTTCTTTGGCACTTTTGGAGCACTTCCCGAAGTCCATTTTCTACATGCTATATACCATTTCAAAGCTCAGGAAGTCAAGAATCCAACGCTTCAAACCGTGTATGATTTGGAGCTGAAATGAGGAAGATATGGCCTTCGTAAGACAACTGCTCTAGGGTTGTGCAAAAATTTCGCACAACACCTTCCAAATTCACACACCCCCTTGCGTGGTGCGAATTTTCCCCTGTTTCTGCCGACTCCACACGAGATCTTTTCTTTTGGATATTTTTGTATAAATTTCCATTCTTCTCCTTGTAATCCACCAATCATAAGATTTCTTAGCTAGGAAGGTTGGAAAAACTTCTCTATATATATTCCCTTGCATCCGGTGTAACAGATATCGATCAATATATAGAATTTTTATAGAACTCTCCCGTTTCTATTTTCTTAGTAGCCAAACATCCTCTGAGGGTTTTTCCTCAAAGGATGATTGGCTAAAACTTTTAGTTTCTCAAAGTATGGATGTTATGTGATGGCTTGGATGCAATCCCATGGAAATTTCTTGCACCCGGAAGGTAAGGTAGTCGTTTTTCATTAAAGGTTCATTAATGCAAAGTTTGGTTTTTATTTCCTTTGGACAACTTCCAACGGCCAATACTTGATAAGCTTTTGGATTTCTATCCATTAGTTATCTCCTACGAGCTATTGGAAGGTGAGGTTTTCAATTCCAAGTTTTGTATTAATCCGTTAGAACCAATTTCAATGGCCATTGAAAGGTGAGTTTATCACCTGGAATGACTTTGAGTTGCCAATATTTGGTAAGCTTTTGGCTTTAGACCATTAGTTATCTCTTACGAGCCATTCAAAGGAAGTCTAAGGTGAATAACCATTGATGAAATTCACTACCATCTGTTTTGCCATTTTAAAGGATTAAAACTTGATTTGCTAAATCCATACCGGTTCGGGAAGCAAGCATCACCATAGTTGCAACCCCAACGCGAGGAGCCTATCCTGAGATTTCCAATTTGCATAAGAGCCAGAGCATAGCTATCCTATCTTTGAGAAACTTGTTTTTACACCCTTTTATTTTAGTCTTTAATGTTAGCTTGGATTAGTTTAAATCTTTCTAAAACATTTTCATCTTCTTTTAAAGCTAACATCCATAAGAAAATCACATATTTTCCTAATTTGAATATCACTTGTGTTTGCGAAAACCCTTCCCAGTGAACGATCCTAGAACCACTATGCTATAGTAGCTTGGCTACTTTAGTAATAGTATTTAAGGTATAAATTTTGTTGATACGCCTTTAAAGCTAAGCTACCATGAGTCGAATCATCCATGTGGCAAGAGAATCGAACAAATCATATGGTGAAGGACTCGGCTAGTCACTGTCAAGCTGTGAGCCGATGGTTTGCCCATCCCCTGAGGATCGGTAAGTCCGCACAACCTCTGAACAACCTCTCTAGGCTCAAATCCCGACACAGTGGGCCACGCCTTGGCCTCATAAACACAGAGTCCAACCGAAGGAATGTCGAGAATGCGGCAGATGCTCTCGGGACTCAAACAGATCTCAACGCCTCTCACAGTGGATAATACGGGTCCTTCAAGCCCGTAGGTTGCCCGAGAATAGAAAGCACGCACCAGATTCGGGAAGACCGGCTCAGAGATCGTCACTACGGGCAGCCATCCCATCTTTCCGAACAACCCCTCAAAGCCAAAGTGTTGAAGTTGGGAGAAGTTGACACTTCTCCCTAGGACGACCTTCCTCTGGGCAAATTTCTACTTGTAGCGCTAATAATCTTCATTCGAACTGAAGAATGCCGTGTCAAACCTCGCCTTTCGGCGAGCCTCCATCTGCTCGGGCTGAGATGGCTCAACAGGGCGCTTGCCCTGAGCCCTGGAAGTGCCCGTCTCTCTCCTTGGTGCCATCAATGAAGCGAAAGAGGAGAAGAAGGAGTCCAAACAGAGAATGAAAGCAGAGATGAAGATGCAACCACAAACTCGAAACCCTAGATGCCTGGAGATGGAGCTGAACAGCCCTAAGACACGCGGTGCAGAGAGGAGACGCCCTCAAGAGGTGAAACCCTGGGTTTCAAAGCAAAACCCTAGCCCAAATCCGTCCTAAAATCAAGTCCTCAGCCTGCAATCGGTCCGAAATTTGGCCAAAAACTCTTCGGGAAGTAGGGATGTGAAGGGGCGGCAAGCTCTGGAGGCGAAAATGGGAGAAATGAAGCGCGCAGAGGCCGTTTTAAATTCTCAGCCCTGACGAACCGGTTCCTCAACTGGTCGACCGCCTAGTCAACGGTCAACAGACATGGTCAACGGTCAAATTTTCCAAATTTTCTTGCATTTTCTTGTCTCGTGATCTTCCCCCTACTCTTTTCAGTTGAAATCCCCAATTTTTTATGTCCAATGCCACGGGAATTTTGATTTTTGGTCAAAATTTGACATTTTTCCTATGATTATTTCTATATGATGCATATGATATGAATTTCACGCAATCATAGGGTATATTCAAGAGTAATATCAACAAGAATTCATCAAGCAATCAGTTGATCATAAAGAAATCACCCCTAGTTGTCTTCTTATATCAACAAATTGCTCTTCACTTAAGGGTTTTGTAAAAATATCGGCAAGTTGATTTTTTGTGCTTACAAATTCAAGTGTAATGTCACATTTTTGTGCATGGTCTCTAAGAAAATGATGTCTTATCTCTATATGCTTAGTCCTAGAGTGTTGTACCGGATTTTTTGAAATGTTAATGACACTAGTGTTATCACATTTTATAGGAACATGCTCAAAAATCAAATTGAAATCACTAAGTGTTTGTTTCATCCAAAGGATTTGTGCACAACATAAACCGGCTGCTATGTATTCAGTTTCCGCCGTAGACAAAGCTACCGAATTTTGCTTCTTACTATGCCATGAAACAAGTGAGTGTCCTAGGAAATGACAAGTGCCACTAGTGCTTTTCCTCTCAACTTTACAACCAGCAAAGTCGGCATCCGAGTATCCAATTAATTCAAAGTTATCACCCTTAGGATACCATAGGCCTATGTCCATAGTTCCTTTTTAATATCTAAGAATTCGTTTTACAGCACTTAAATGAGATTCCTTAGGACAAGATTGAAATCTAGCACACTAGCATACACTATACATGATGTCGGGTCTACTAGCGGTCAAGTATAGCAAAGAACCTCTCATGCCTCTATACATAGTTGAGTCAATGGATTTATCTTTCTCATCCTTATCAAGCTTGATGGATGAGCTCATTGGAGTCTTCATTGTTTTGGCTTCTTCCATATTGAACCTTTTGAGGAGATCCCTTATATACTTGGCTTGATTGATGAAGGTTCCTTCCTTTAGTTGCTTGATTTGAAGTCCAAGGAAGAAGTTAAGTTTTCCCATCATGATCATTTCGAACTCACTATGCATGCATTTAGAGAATTCTTCACAAAGAGAGACATTAGTAGCTCCAAAAATGATATCATCAACGTATATTTGTACTAAGAGCATGTCATTATCTTTGGTTTTTATGAAAAGAGTTGTGTCAATTTTTCCCATTTTAAAACCCTTTTTCAAAAGAAATTTACTCAATCTTTCATACCATGCTCTAGGTGCTTGTTTCAAACCATAAAGTGCCTTTTTAAGTCTAAAAACATGATTAGGAAAGTTAAAACTTTGAAAACCGAGTGGTTGTTCAACATATGCCTCTTCATTTATAAAGTCATTTAAGAAAGCACTTTTCACATCCATTTGATATAAAACAAAGTTTTTAAAACATGCAAAGGCAAGTAGCATCCTAATGGCTTCCAATCTAGCTACGGGAGCAAAGGTTTCTTTATAATCTATCCCTTCTTCTTGATTAAAACCTTGGGCTACCAATCTTGCTTTATTCCTTATAATTATGCCATTTTCATCCATTTTGTTTCTAAAGACCTATCTAGTTCCAATAACACTTTGATTTTGAGGTCTTGGCACTAATTCCCATACTTCACTTCTTTCAAATTGGTTTAACTCTTCTTGCATGGCAATCATCCAATTTTCATCAACTAGAGCATCTTTTATATTTTTAGGTTCAATTTGAGAGATAAAAGCAAGATTATTGCAAATATTTCTAAGGGATGATCTAGTTCTTACCCCACTAGATGGATTACCTATAATTTGATCTTGTGGGTGGTTGATGACAAACTTCCAATCTTTAGGGAGGTCTTGGCTTGATTCACCTTGCACTTGTTGAGGAGGAGGTAGTGCCAAAGGTGATTCCTCTTTCTTGGGATCCTCTACAACTTCTTCTTGTTGCCTTCTATCTTCAATTTGTAATTTTCCCATGGAGGTCTCCAAGCCTAAATCATCATCAAAGCTCTCTCTTTCTTGGAGAGAATTGTTAGATTCATAAAAAATAACATGGATGGACTCCTCAACAACCATGGTTCTTTTGTTAAAAACTCTAAAGGCTTTACTTGAAGTTGAGTAACCAAGAAAAATTCCAACATCCGATTTTGCATCAAATTTTCCAAGATTGTCTTTGGTGTTTAATATAAAACATTTGTACCCAAAGACTTTGAAATAATTAATGTTGGGTTTCTTGTTTTTCCAAAGCTCATAGGGATTTTTCTTAAGAATAGGCCTTAATAAAATTCTATTTAAAACATAACAAGAAGTGTTAACCGCTCCGGTCCAAAAGTATTTTGGTAAATTGTTTTCATTTAGCATGGTTCTAGCCATTTCTTGAAGAGTTCTATTTTTCCTTTCACTACCCCATTTTGTTGAGGAGTTCTAGGAGCCAAAAAGTTGTGGTTAATACCATGCTCATTGCAATAGTCTTCAAAATCAATATTTTCAAATTCTCTCCCATGATCACTTCTTATACAAGTAATTGTAAAACCTTTTTCATTTTGAACCTTGTTTCAAAACTTTGAAAACTCATAAAAGGCTTCATTCTTTTGACTTGAAAATAAGACCCAAGTGTATCTAGAGAAGTCATCCACAATAACAAAAGCATAAGATTTTTCTCCAAGGCTTGGTGTCCTAGAGGGACCAAATAAATTCATATGCAACAATTCAAGAGGCCTAGTTGTTGAAATGAAATTTTTGTTTTTAAAAGAGTTTTTGATTTGTTTTCCCATTTGACAAGCTTCACAAACTTTGTCTTTTTGAAAATTTATCTTGGGAAGGCCTCTAACAAGTTCATCTTTGTTGAGTTGAGAAATGAGGTCCATGTTAGCATGTTCCAACCTCCTATGCCACAGCCAATTTTGATCATGCATGCTTGAAAAGCATCTATCATGGCCATCATATTTTGAAATATTTATTGCACAAACATTATCACATCTATGGCCCATGAAGATGATTTTATTATTTTGAATATCTTTGATGATGCAATGAGATGCTTCAAAAATCACTTTAAAACCTTTGTCACAAAGTTGAATTATGCTCAAAAGATTATATTTTAAACCATCCACTAATAAAACACTTTCAATAAGAGAGGATGTGTCATTACCAATGTTGCCTTGACCAATGATCCTTCTTTTTGAATTGTCTCCAAAGGTAACGTATCCTCCATTTCTCTTTGTAAGGAAAGCAAACTTGGATTCATCCCTGGTCATGTGTCTTGAGTATCCACTATCCAAGAACCACTTATCCTTCTTTGATCCCTACAAAATAAAATTTAAGTTGATTTAGGTACCCATATCTTTTTGGGTCCTTGAGGGTTAGTGACCTTGAATTTCTCAACCCAAACCTTTTTAGCTTTAGCATTTGAATTCTTTTGAGAACCATTTCTTAAGGCACATGTACTACTAATGTGACCTCCTCTTCCACAAAAGTTGCAAGTGGTAGAAGGACTTGCACTTGCGGATTCTTTTACAAAGTAGTTTTTAAAATACTTTTGATTTTTTGAAGATTTGAATCCTAGCCCTTGTTTGTCAAAGACACATTTTTGGCTAGCTAAGATCGTTTCAAAAGATTTTTGTCAACAAGAGAAAATTGAAAGAGAGGAGGTTAACCATTCATTTTTCTTTTTCAAAATCTCATTTTCACTCCTCAAAATCTCATTTTCTTTTTCAAGATGAGTTTTAGATATTTCAACAATTGAAAATTTTTCTTTCACTTCTTCAAGTTCCTTTTCAAGTTCTTGAATTTTCTTTTTAAGAGAATTATTTTTCAAACTAAGTTTTTCAAAATCCTCATATAATTCTTCAAAAACATCATGCATATCTTCATCACTAAAGTTAGAGTTTACCTCATCAAGATCATCTATTGCCATGAAGCACATGTTTGCCACTTCCTTCTCATTTTCTTCTTCGGAGGATTCTTCACTTTCACTCCAAGTGGCCATCATTGCCTTCTTCATTCTTCTCTTGGCTTCACTTTTGTAACGAGGACAATTATATTTAATGTGTCCCGGTTTTTTACACTTGAAGCATGTCAAATCTCTTTTCTCATCCCATTTCTCCTTGTCACAATGGGATGAAGATTCCTTTTTAGAAGGATCCCTTCTAGAGGTGAATTTCCTTCCTCTAAACCTTTCACCTCTCATGTATTTGTTGAGCTTTCTTGTGATGAGGGCTAAATCATCATCTTCATTACTTGGCTTTTCTTCTTCAACGTCTTCTTCTTCCTTGGTTGTAGCTTTGAGGGCTATGTTTTTCTTCTTTTTGTCTTCACCCTTTTGTAGCTTCTTTGTCAAATTGATCTCATATGTCATTAATGACCCTATGAGCTTTTCCATAGGTAGCTTAGTCAAGTCTTTTGCTTCTTGAATTGCAGTGACCTTGGTATGCCACTTTGATGGGAGAGACCTCAATATCTTCATCACCTTCTCAGGTTCCTTGTAGGTTTTTCCCAAAGCTTCAAGACCATTGACAATGTCGGTGAACCTAGTAATCATCTCAACAATAGTCTCAGTTTCTTTTATTGAAAACAATTCATAGTTATGAACAAATAAATTGATTTTTGACTCTTTCACTTGATTAGTTCCTTCATGAGTTATTTCAAGCAACCTCCAAATTTCTTTAGCCGATTTGCATTGACATATTCTATTATATTCATTTCTATCCATAGCACATTGCAAAGTAAAAACGACTTTAGCATTTAATTGAAAGTTTCTTCTATCAAGCTCATTCCATTCTTGTTTGGGTTTTGGAACCAAAACACCATCCACTAGTTTAGTGGAAAAAGTTGGGCCATCTTCAATGACATCCCATAGATCTAAATCAGTAGATTGCAAATACCAAGTCATTCTAGTTTTCCAATAGGGATGGTCGGTTCTCGTAAAGAATGGAGCTCTATGTTTTGAAAAATTTTCAGCTTGGGATGAGCTTGATGGAATAGCCATTTCCTCTTAGACAATTGAGTCTTAAAAGAAGAGGTCTAGCTCTGATACCAATTGAGAAAACAAAGGCTATGTTTAGTTAAGAAAAACACTCAAAAGGGGGGGGGGGGGTGAATTGGGTTTTTAAAATCTTTTCAATCACAACAAAATTAAACAAAAGATAAGCAAAGTAAAGATATAGAGTTGAGAGAATTCAAACTCGGGTTTATAGTGGTTTGGCACTTCCTTGCCTATGTCAACTCTTCTCAACCTCCTAATCGAGTGAGGGTTCCACTAACTTGAAGCTTCAACCAAGCTTCCAATCTTCTTACACTTGGATTCTGGCTCCAATGGGCTCTTACACAACCTCTTCAAGATTCAACCCTCTTGAAGGCTTTAACACTCAGATTGTTACAAGATATAATCACTCAACCTAGCTTAAAGATGGCTCAAATACAAGACAAGGCTAGGATGATAAACAAGAGTGCATTAAAGGATATGCAAGTGGTGATTTAATGCACAATGAAAGAAATGAGAGCTTTTTGATCAAGAACAGGTAGGTAGGCTTTGAATGCAATTGTTCTCTTGTCAATAAATGAAGTGGAGCTCTCAATTTATAGGTTTCTAAGCTCGGGAGTCAAAATCAGCAAAAGGTAACCTCGTCCAATTGAGCTAGGGGTCAACCGGTTCACTAGCCGTTGGAGCATTTAATGCATGACAGGTTACCATTGCCTCAACCAGACCTCGACCGGTCCTCGACTGGACCTCGACCAGTAAAGGAATCACCTCGACTGGGAAGAGAAGGCTACTGGTAGAGAGAGAAGATTTTTAACCTTCCTCGATTGGTCCACGACCGGACGACCTCAACCGGTCGACCGGTTCCTCAACCGGTTGACCGGTTGGCAATAGTCTCGACTGGTTGACCCTTTTTGGCCCCAAAAAACCTATTTTTTTTATTCTTTTCTTTTCTAACACTTAGGCAAGATCTTTAAGTAAATTATTAAGCCAATTTTGAAACATTTCACCAAAGGTAAATTAGTTAAAAACCATGGTTTTAATGAAGTTGACGTTTTAAAGAATAAACCGAGTTTTCTAAGATGCATGAAAACGTATGAAAATCCTAAGTGCACTCATGCATTCATCTTACATTAGTTTCCTATGATCTCAAGTCTTCCAAGCGTCTCGATCTTGTATCCATTTGGTCCTTTGATGAATTTTCGAGTTTATACATGAGATTCTTAAACATTAAACCAATTAGTTACTTAACCATGGTTTGTTATCATCAAAACCCGATTAGGAGAACCCTTAGGCTAACAATACTAATTATAATAAAACAATCATACCAAAAGAAACACTCATATAGGACAAGGAGATTGGCATACCTTAGCTACATCGCAAAGCGCTTTCATGAAAACATTGAAGTTAGTTTAACAAATATAGCATACAACATGCATTCGATCTACTCAAATAATCAAGCAATCAAAACAATATCATACATTAGAAAACTTACAAACAAGGTCTACATATTTACAAAATTAAAAAAGTAGAAAGTGCAAGGAATGTACCTAAATAGCATACACAACTCACAATGCACTTGCATATAGTTAAAAGAGGTTAGCTTACAAGCAGTGATCAAAATCTCATATTCCACATGATGTATGTATAACTTAAACTAAGAATAAGGAAATTCGAATAATATATGTACAACACCAAGGTTGATATTTCCAACAAGCATACAATTACAAAACCTAACCACATAAAATACCAAAGTGATCCTAAGACTCAAATAAAAGCTTTATTATCTTGTATGACATGTTCATAACACATAATTGAAGTTAGATTAATTTACAAGTGAACTAAAGAAAACTAGAGCACTGAAATCTAATAACCAAAAACAAATTAAATTAGAACAAATTTAGAAAAAACATTTTGATTCGTGCCCAGTCGGGTGTTTTAATAAAAAACATTTATAAATCCTATGACCTCATACTAGCGTAGCAAAGCTACTATAGTATAGCAGCTCTAGGGTCGAACTCTGGGATGGGTTTTCATTCTACCAGTGATAGACTCAAGATTAGAAATTGAATCTGATGAGTTCCTTTGTCAAAAACTTAAAGTTTAAAAGAAAATAAAATTTGTTTTGAAAGTGGTGTTTGAAACTAAACTAATATAGAACTAGATAAAAATGGAAAAAAGAAAGTCTCCCGGAGCTAAGGGTTGCTAGGATCAAGTTCAGAATGTAAAGTGGAAATTCCGGATTTTTCTTCTCGTATTGGGGCCAACAACATAAAGGATGGTTGTTTCCCGAACCGGTATAGGTTTAACAATGAAGATTTAATCCATAAAAAGTCAATAGAAATGGTAGTTAAGTTCCATTAATGGCTTTAGACACTGTGGGTCTTCACCTTGAGCCACTTTCCAATGGCTCATACATGATAACTAATGGACTGATGTGGATCTAGCAATAAGTATCCACAGAGACCTGAAGCTTACCATGTATTGGCCATTCAAAGTGATTCTAAGGGATTTAAAGCAAAACTTTAGATTTAAAAGCCATTTATGAACTCCAACTACCTGTATTTAATGCACGAGAGTTTTCCACTTTAGCATCTGGACTTTTCATCTAGCTTCCTTCACTCCAAGAAACCAAAGGTTTAGCCTCTCATCCTCTGGGAAAACATCCTCAGAGGTTGTTTGGCTTCCAAGAAAAAGAAAATAGTAGAGAGAAAAGGAAAGCAAAGAGAACCCTGTATTTCACTAAGTGTAGAACATAACATATGGTCGAGAGATGATTTCCACCCCTCTTATAGTATTTACAAAGCAAAGCCTGTGATTGGCTAATTACAGGGATAAGAAAGGAATTTACATAAAAAATACATAAGAAAAGATCTCATGTGGAGTCGGCAAAATAGAGGAGATTTCGCACCAAAGACGCATGGGCTGGTGCGAATTTCGCACAAGGAGAAGGTGTTGTGCGAATTTCGCACAAGCTTGGGTTGCTGTGCGAAATTCGAACTTAGCTTGATGCAGTTGTCTTCCGAAGGCCATCTCTTCCTCATTTCAGCTCCAAATCTTACACGGTTTGAAGCGTTGGATTCTTGACTTCCTAAGCTTTGAAATGGTATATAGCACGTAGAAAATGAACTTCGGAAAGTGCTCCAAAAGTGTGAAGGAAGACTGCAGCTGCTATCCTCTGTTTTCTTCACTCTGTTTTCCTCTTTGCTTCTCTTGGTTACTTGGCTTGTCTTAATGATCCAAAAAGCTGTCAAAACACTAAAACTAGCCACAAATATGATTAGAAGTCATTGCTAGGTCCTTAACATGCCAATTGGAATAAAGATGGAGAACTACTACACAAAAGTGCTTAAAACATAATTAATTAAAGGCGCAAAATAACACTTTTTGGGTAGTAATCACATTTTATCACATGGAAATAATTAATCTAGTGAAAAAAAAAAAAACTAAAGCACTCAAATCAACTAACTAAATCAAATTGAATTAAAATAAATTAAAAAAAACATTGTATCACTTGGAAAGAGTAAATCTAGTGAATTAAAAAAAAAACTACTAAAGCACTCAAATCAACTAAGTGAATCAAATTGAATTAAAACAAATTTAGAAAAAAAATTGTATCTCATGGAAATATTTAATCTAGTGAACTAAAAAAAAATTACTAAAGCACTCAAATCAACTAACTGAATCAAATTGAATTAAAAGTCCTTGTTTCAACAAAAAGATTAGCTATTGAACAAATCACATGCTTTCAAATACCAAATAATCAAAATTCCAAATTTTGGCAAGAAGAATGACTATTGAATAAACTACATGTTTTTAGAGACCAAATAAAATTTTGTTTTCCATATTTTTACAAGGAGATGAACTAATAACGAACTATTTTCTAAAACCTAGATATCATGAAATGGAATTAATCAAATTAAATAAATAAATTTTACAAGGCCCACAAATTAAATAACATTGATCATGAAATAAGAACTAGCTATCATCTAAAACATAAATACCATAAAAATGAAGTTAACCAAATTAAGCAAATAAGATTTTACAAGGCACACAAATTAAATAATATTGGTCATGAAATGAGAACTAACTATTTTCTAGAGCATTAAATGCAACTAATGGATTCAATTTGTGATTACAAACAATAAAATAAAAATGGAAACAAAGTACCCAAAGAGAACTTACCTTCAACCGAACTGTGCGTGCTGTGTTGCATCCCTTTAAAGGCTGCTGTGTGATCCTTGGAGAATGCATGGAGGGGTGCATGAATGGTGGCTATGTGGTGTTAGTGTTTGGTCTCCATCGGTAGCCATGATTCATGCATCAAATTTCCATTTTTCATGCATCACAAATATCTAGTGGATATCAATTCATTTTCCATTAAATCTCCATAAAATTCAGCCTTGAATTTCCGTCCACAGACACCTCACAGCCGCATCTATACTTCCCATTAGATCTCCATAAAAAACATCCATCCACATGGCCACTTTTGAAGTACACATGCAGCCACAAATCTTCAACCATTAACCTATTGAAAATTCAGGCACATTCTCCTTTGAAACACGCACTAAATTTCAGCCTCATTTTTCATTGTTCGTCATAAAAAAATTCAGCTGTAAATCCTCCATTATGCAGCTACCTTATTCACCTTAATTCCATTGGAAATTCAGCCACCAATACATCTTATGCAGCTACCAAAATTCATTTTTTTCCCAGTAAAAATTCAGCCACATTCTCTATTGAAACATGCACTGAAATTCAGTTACATTCCCTCACCGAATTCTCACCATAACAACTTACAATATCATCAAATGCTCATCATAAAAGACCTTAATATGCTGCCTGTGATTATCACCGGACCCTCCATTATAAAAAGCCACCATATGCAGCCAAAATTCTCCATTATTTCTCCTCTAAACCAAGCATTACACAGCTGCTGTTTCTCCACTAACTCACCACTAATTCTCACAATAAAAAGTATCCCCAAAAGTTCAATTACAAGGCCACTGAATTCCAAATTCACATGCATTTTTCCATTAAAAAAAAAATGGCAACTCAAGCCTTTGATTCTCACCATGTTGCTGCCACCCTTTTTTCAGAAAATAAAATAAAATTAAAGTTTCCATAGCCAAATACAATCCCCAGTAGCTGCTACCACTTTCCAATTCTTCCACCGAAATTTGATATTTTGAAAAAAATTCAATTCATGGTAGATTCTCCAATTCAGCCATACATGTTTCCATATTCAACTTCAAAATATTCATGGCTGCCCTTTTCAAATTCTCTCCCCATTTACCAAAATTCAAAGTTGCAATCTCCAAAAAAAATTCCAAAACTTCTTCCACTCATCCACCAAAATTCATAGCTGCAATCCTCAAATTCTCTCATCGCCCACCGAAATTCATAGTTGCACTTTTCTAATTCTCCCCAGCAAAATTCATGGCTGCACCTATGGCTCTGTCTCCAGCTCTCAAAATCTCATTGTGTTCTGATGCTTTCACCATCGACAGCCTTGCATGAACCTTCCCTCACAAATCTGATTCATCTCACCTCCATAAAATCCTTTCTCAATGATGGTCACTTCTTAAAAGGTTTTGATGATATCCACTATCACTCCACAGCCATGTACCATCAATCAGCTTCTAGGGAAAAATCTGTGCTCTTTCATCCCAAAGTCATGCATTATCCACATCTCAAGAAGAATCTGCCACTCTTTTCATCCAAAAAATAATCCTAATGCGTGTCTCATCTTCCACCCTCCAAAAACTGATGCTCTCAAGAAAAACAAAGCAGAAAAAAAAAAATCTTTTTAATCTCCCTCTCCCATGTCATTCACCCAAGGAGCCATCCTAAAAAAAAATCTAGCAGCCATGTGTGTCTCCCAACCTATCCAATGATGTCTCCCAGTCTCCCAAGAACTCCTCTGGTAGCCTTCAATCTCCCTTTGCTGCAGAATGAATATCCCCTTAGACCACAATCCAAATATCTTCAAGAACCATAGCCTGAATTCCATTCTTGAACCCGTTGAATATCCCACTCAGAAACACCATCTAAATATCATCAAGAACCACGACCTGAATCCATCCTTGAATCCACTTAATATCCCACTCAAAAACACCATCTAAATATCATCAAGAACCAAGGCCTGGATTTATCTTTGAACCCACTGAATATATCCTCAGAAATATCATCAAGAACCACGGCCTGAATCCATCCTTGAACCCACTAAATATCCCACTCAAAGACACTATCTAAATATCATCAAGAACCACTGCCTGAATCCATCTTTGAACCCGCCTAATATCCTACTCAAAGACACCATCTAAATATCATCAAGAACCACGGCCTGAATTCATTTTTGAACTTGCTGAATATATCCTTCTCAGAAACACCATCCAAATATCATCAAGAACCACAACTTGAATCCATCATTGAACCCGTTGAATATCTAACGAAAAAACACCATCTAAATATCATTAAGAACCATGACCTGAATCCATCTTTGAACCCACCGAATATCTCACTCAGAGACACCATCTAAATATCATCAAGAACCATGGCTTGAATTCATCTTTTAACCCGCTGAATATCCCCTCAGAAACAAGGTCTAAAAACTCCTTCAAACCAAATCAGCTCCTTCTTCCTTTTTCTGTCAATCTTTTTTCTTTTTCCTCAAATGAGCAATCCCCCCTAGAGTCCAAGGTGGCCCTGATTCTTTAAAAAAATATCCGCTTACCTCCTTTCGGTGCATGTGCCTTAGAGAAAGTCGATAGGCAGCCTGGATTCCCTTGGAAATAATCCCATAAAATCTCCTGAAAAAAAACCTCATCTTTCCATAATGTGTGCAACCCTCATACCTCTAAAGAATCCTTCATGCCCAGCCTTCTTAAAAGAGAATTTGACTTTAAAAAAAAAACGAATTCATAACCGTGTGTAATTTCTCTCAAAACTTAATATTTCCATGTGCAGCCCAAGTATGTCCAAGAGTGAATTCCCAGAATTTCCAAACCTCGTTTAATTTCCCTTCCAATGGCCAACCATGTGTATCTTCTCCATCTTTCAGTTGGTAAACTTCCTTACAAAAGCACCAAATTATTAAATTAAACAAATGAAATAACAGGTGTTTTAGAAAATAATAAAATAATATAAAGAAAATAGTTAAAAAAAAAAAGGAAGCAAAATAATAAATAAAATAAATGAGTAAATAAAAAAATAAAAAAGGCCATGCAAGCCATTCAAGAATTGAGCCATGCAACAATGCAAAAAAAAAAAAGAGCCATGTAACCATGCAAACCATGCAAGCCATTCAAGTCATGCAAAGAATGACCTAAAGGTGACCTAAGTGTGCTTAAGGTGGACCTAGGTGAACCTAAGTAGGCCTAGTTATGCCTAAATGAGCCAGGTGTGCTTAGGTGTACTAAGGTGTGTGATTACTACCCAAAATTGCTATTTTATAGACCTAATTATAAGGGTTTTAAGCACCTTTGAGTAGTAATCATATTCATTTAACCTAATTAATTCATTAAGCTCCTTAGTAATTAGTTCTAACCATTTTTAGTGGCAAGTTTACATGTTTTTCATCAGCTTATAAACCAATTGAAGCATGCCAATTGATGGAGGAGCTACTTGGGCGAGTTAAGCAAGGATTTTGGACGTTTACAAGCTTGAATTTCAAGTGGAAACACGAGCAGAAGCAATGGGAACACCATTTCGCAAGGGGAGGCAATTCATCTTGCCAAATGACCAATTTCGCAAGGTGAATTTCACCTTGCCAAAATTTCGCAAGGGGATTCTCCTCATGGTGCGAAATTTGGCCATTTCGCACCATGAAGAAACGAAATTTCGCAAGGTGGATTTAAGCACCTTGCGAAATTTGGACCTTTCATCTTCCTCCCTTGCGAAATGCCTTTGAAATCCCCTGTTTTGAGACGCTATTGATGATATTCCACTGCCGGTTCTCCAAGATATTTTGCTTGACTTTTAGCTTTGTAAATACCTATTTTACCCTTGTAATCAACCAAGGAAAAGGTTGCTTTTGTAATAGCTCTTATAATTTAGCTTTTTATTGTCTTTAAATAGAGGTGAAGAGCCTCAGACACAATCATCTTGTAACATGTAACTTTATAAGTTATAAAAGCACTTTTGTTCATACGCTTCTTTTATCTTTTCTTTCTCATTTTCTTAGTAGCCGAACATCCTTGGAGGATGAAATCCCCAAGGATGAGAGGCTAAAACCTTTTAGTTTCTTGAAGTAATGGATGCCATGTGAAGCTCCCGTGTCAGGATGGAGATTACCAAGCCATAAATGTAAGTAGCTGAGCGTCATAAATGTTTTCATTCAAAGTAAAGCTTTTAATCCCTCTAACTTGCTTTGAATGGCCAATACTTGATAACCTTTTGGTCTCAGTGGATTCTTATTGTTAGATCCACTAACGTTCATTAGTTATCTCCTACGAGCCATTGTATTGCAAGTCGAGGAGATGACCTATACCAATAAAAGAGCATTTATGAGGTTCAGCTACCCTTTTTGTAAGTTTTCAAGGACTAAAACTCAGTTGTTAAACTCATACCGGTTCGGGAAGTAAGCATCACCTTAGTTGCTTCCCCAACTCGAGGTGAAAAGTCCTAAAATCTCCATTTTTATACAATGAGTTAAGCATGGCTATCCAAAGCTTTGAGAAACTTCTTTTTCCATCTTTTAACCTATTTTCATGTTAGTTTAGTTTACAACACCTTCATCTTTTTATGTTTTCATCTTAACCTAATTTTTATTAAGAAAAGTTCACTCCATCCTCCGAACTTCACCAGTTAAAGTAAAAACCCTTCCCAGTGTTCAATCCTAGAGCCACTATGCTATAGTAGCTTTGCTACTTTAGTGTAAGGACCTTAGGTATAAATTTTGTTGATACCCTTACATGCCAAGCTACCAAGAGTCGGGTTATCAGTGTGCCTAGGAGTCTTAGGTGTACCTAAATGGCCTATCTTAAAAAAAGAAAAAAGGAAAACCCTAGATCTAACTCAGGGTTGCCAAGGGTCATAATGAGGGTCCAAATGAGTCACTCAATGAAGGGTCCCTAAAGTTGGCTTAGTAAAAGAAGCTATATAAGTGTTGATGGGCCACCAAGGGATGACTACAAATCAAGAAAGAAGTACAGGAAGGCATCTAATATCACATATGCTAAGAGGACAAAATGGAGGGCGTACAAGCATGTAATTAGTGTTTTCTTTATTCTGTGCCCCTACCCAAGCAAAGGTCTTAACCTTATATGGGACTTTCGATTTCCAAACAAAATTGAATCAAATTATTTGGACAAGACTAAAAAGAATGGCTTTACTATAAATACTCATGATAAAGATAATAACCAGGCTTTCCCATCAAGGATGAATGGAGATAAATACAAACAAGATATTAAAGTTCTAAGAGAAAAGGTAAGTGAAGCTAAAAATTAATGAGATAATTGTTACAATTCTAAATTAACTTGGGAATTGAGAATACAAAGGTCGATCGAATTTGTACCCCATCACTCACTACAAATGAGTGTATCTGGTAAAATTCTAAAAACCTGTGTAAAAGCCTTCCATGGACAACAATGTGACCACATCACTATAATATTAGCTTCCCACCGATTAGAATGAGTCTCATACATTCTCAAAATAACTTAATGCCAAAGAACAAAACTGTTAGGAAATTGAGGCTAATCCAACCTATGGTAATCACTCTAGAGGGGGGGTGAATAGGGTGATGGTCTCTTTTCGCAAGTTTAAACTATGTGAATTTAAGAGACAATTATATGCAAGTATATGATAAGCAATATAAAGACAATTGCATATAAATTAAAGAATAGGGAAGAGAGAATGCAAACACAAGAGTTTATAGTGGTTCGGCGCAACCCGGCCTACATCCACTCTCCTCTAGCTTCAATCCTGAGCTTGAGGTTCCACTAATCCAAGGCTTCCAAATCAAGCCTTCAAGCAATACAATTGGATTATGGTTCCAATTCACCCTCTTGGACTTTTGGCTCCAAGCACCCTTTACACTTCTCAAGAGATATCCCACTCTTGAACAACCCCTCAAGTGATACCCCACATTTGAGAAACTTCCTCTCAAAGATTTACAAATGAATGATCTCTCAAAAATCCTAGCATAAGAACTTTAAGCTCAAATGATACAAGAAAAACTAGGATTGAATGGTGCACTAAAGATATGCAAGTTTTGAAATAATGGTACACTAAAAAATACTCTTCCAAGGCTCAAATATAATCAAGAAAGATTTGGAAAGGTTAAGCTTATGAAACAATGAAGATTGGAGCCTTTTTATAGAAGAAAAAAGCCAAACTAGCCGTTTGGGGTTCGATCGGTCGAGCTAGGGGTCAACCGGTTGACTAGCCGTTAGCATTAAATGCTTGGCAGGTGACCGTTGGGCCTCAACCGGACCTCGACCGAACCTCAATCGGTTGAGGTTCAACCTTGACCGGAAAGAGAAGGCCACTAGGAGAGAGAGAAACTTTTTGGCCTCCCTCAACCGGTCCTCGACCGGACTAGTACAACTGGTCGACCGGTTGAACCGGTTGAGCCATTTTTTTGGCTCAACACCCAACCTTTTTCAACTTAAAACCTTTTAACTCTAGTTTGAAAATCATTTAACACAAAGTTTTAGTTGAAAACATGAAATTATCCAATTCTTAAGATATTTAAAACAATATTACTCTTGGATGATTTGGTGCATAAATAAAGAATGAAATGCATGAAAGTCCTATTGCACCAACAACCTTACAAAGAGATCTTATGAAGCTTGGATCTTGAAAAACTCTTCTATTTGAGGTGGTCTTCTTCTTCATGATTTCTCCTTGGCATGATTTGTCTTTGTGATTGCCACTTTGGAAATCGTCTTGCCTAATCACACTTGAAATATGATCATTAGTTTTAAACCTTGTTTTGTTATCATCAAAATCAAGATTAACCAAACCTTGGTTTCACAAAAACTTTATAGGAAACCTTCATGGCCATTTTCCTAATAGAGCACAATTTCTTATAGAAATCTTTCCAATTCCTAAACCCCCTTATACCTTAGACGTACACACTAGGTCACAACTAATGAGTTGGTCCCCTTGTGCTCCTTAACCCTTGACCAAAGGAAAGCCCTATGCAATTACTTGATTTTTAACACCATTGATAGAGGAATCTTAAAAAATGAGAGGAAATAGTTAGAGATATGAGACAAGCATGATTGGATAAGAGTTATCCTTCTACCTAATAACAAAATAGCTTTTTTCTACCCATCTAATCTTTGTGATATTCTCTTAATTACCAAATCCCAAAAAACACATGCTTTTAAGTTCCCCCTAAAAGGGAGATCCAAATAAGGGAGAGGCTAATTAGAGGCCCTACAATCAAACAACATGGCCAATCTAGTGATCTAATCCTAACCCATGTTAATACCAAAAAGACTACTCTTATCAAGATTGAACTTCCAAAAACTAACAAAATTATGTTAAGATTTTGAAAAACTTTTGAATATGCTCTAAAAAAATGAAGGTATCATTTGAAAATTACAAATGGAACACTTTAGTCTTACTCCTACCCATAATGAAGTCATGCAATAACCTACTCTCCTCAGCTCTCAACAACATCCTACTTAACACATCAGCTATAATGGTGAAGAGGAAGGGGGCAATGGATCTTCCTATCTTAGACCTCTAATTGCTTTGACCCAACTTTTGCATTTCCTTTAACTATGATTGAAAAAGTTTTTGAAGACAAACAACCTCTTTTCCAAGTCCCCCATCTACAGCTAAACCCCTTCATTTCAAGTACATAGTCTAAAAAACCTCAATCAACATGATTATAAGCCTTTTCAAAATCAATTTTGAAAACTACCCCTTCCTCTTGAAAGCTTCTTTTCTTATCCACTATCTTATTGGCTACCAACACCCATCCAATATGTGTCTTATCTAAACGAAAGCTCCTCATGAAACATTAATAGTTTCATGAAGAACACCTCATGAAATGCAATCCTTGTTAACGGAAATGCAAAGGATTGGGTTAAGGCCACTAGAGGTTTGAGACAAGGAGACCCCCTTTCTCCTTTTCTTTTTACCTTAATGGCAGATGTTCTAAGTAGAATGATGATTAGAGTAGAGAAAATTAGGTTAACTAAGGGTTTCACTGCGGGTAGAGATAGGACTAGAGTGTCTTTACTATAGTTTGTAGATAACATCATTTTCTTCTTTAAAGCCTCTCCGGAACATCTTCAAAACCTCAAGCTAATCCTTTTGGTTTTTTGGCAAGTATCGGGATTGAAAATCATTTAGAAAAAAAAAAAACCATATCAGGTATTAATACAAGCTAGGAGTTGTTGTGTTGTTTGGTTTTGTTCCTTGATTGTAGAGTGTCAGAGTGGCCTTTGTCTTATCTGGGTCTTCCCTTAGGAGGGAACCCAAAGACAATAGGCTTTTGGGATCCAGTAGTTAAGATAATATTGATGAGGTAAGATGGGTGAAAAAAGACCTTTTTATCTTTAAGAGGGAGGATTACTTTAATTTAGTCATGTTTGTCTCGCATCCCTAGCTATTCTCCCCCCCTTCAAGATCTTAGTATCAATAGCCTCAAAGATTGAGAAACTACAAAGGGATTTCCTTTGGTTTGGGGCAGGGAAAGGGAAGAAAGATCATCTTATCAAATGGGATGTTTGTAGGCCAAAGGAGTTGGGAGGTTTGGGATTCGGGAAGACTTCCTTGAGAAATAATGCTCTCTTAGGAAAATGCTTTAGAGGTTCTCGAGGGAAAGGAGTAGTCTTTGGCATTAGGTTATTGCGAGTATTTATGGGATACATCTTAATGGATGTGACATCAACATGGTGGTTAGATGGTCACACAGATGTCCTTGGAAGACTATTGCACAAGTTTTCTAGGATTTCTCCCCATATATTTGCCTAGTGGTAGGGAATGGAGAGAGAATCCATTTTCTGGAAGACCTATGGTGGGGTAACCAACCTTTGTGCTCTCAATTCCTTGGTCTTTATAGAGTATTTATGTGAAAAACTTCCCCGTCTCAGTTGTCCTTGGAAATTCCTATCCACTCTCGTGGAATTTTAATTTTCGTTGTAATCTCAAATTGAACTCTTTCAAAAACTCATGTCCTCCCTTAGTTCAGTGCATTTTTCTCATTTTTTGGAAGATTCGCTTGCTTACTATTAAATCTTTTTTCTTGGCCTTGTCAAATTTCTCAAATCCTGTCTTGTTCCTTCTGACCAAGTTTTTGTGGAGATCAAAAACTCATACAAAGGTTAAGGCCCTTGCTTGGTTAGTAGCACATGGAAAGGTAAACAACAATGACAAGGTGCGGTTGAGAATACCCTACAAATCCTTTTGTCCTCAGTGGTGCATTCCATGCAAAGAAATGGAGAATCAATTGACCACCTTTCTCTACATTGCCCTTTAACTGTTGGGCTTTGGCACAAGTTTTTCAATCTAACACGGTTGAATTGGGTTCCACCATGGAGTATTGAGGACAAGATGATTATTGCCTTTAGAGGTTTGGGGAATTCAATTAGAGGTAAAACACTTTGGCAAATCGCTTGACTCACTTTGTTGTGGATTGTGTGGTAGGAGAGATGCTAGAATTTTTTTAGGATAAGTGGGGATCGGAAGGGATGTTACAAGATTTACTTCATTTTAGAAGACATTGATGTCGTTTCGACTGTATGGAATGTTCCCAAAAACAAACTATATCCACTGGTTAGGGTACCAGAACCCGTGCTAAGTGGTGTTGTCAGCTTGGAAGAAGCCTTCTATAGCGGCTTAAATTCGAATTCTAGTGTCTTGTAGTATCTTAACATGGCTACGACTGAAATTCCCTAACCCATAGAGAGTTAGTTGAGATTCCAAATCATAAGAAGTTGATGCATTTCCAATGTTGGGTCTATCTGCTTCACCAACTGAAGAAGCCATATTCTTAGCCACTTCAGTGGACTTAGGGCTTTGTTTGGTACAGTGGCAGGATTTTTATTATCATCAATCTAGCCTTCACAGCAACAACAAACTCCAATCCATGTTTTAGAACATGACCATGCACACCCAAACCAGCCCATAAATGATTTTCTTCAACTAAGTGCCTTCCTTTCTTAAGCCTTCTGCATGATCAACAAAGCTCTTTTTGTGTCTTTCAGCTTTTTCTTAACCCTTCCAAGACTAAGAACCTTTCTTTTCAAGCCCAAGTGTTCCCTTTGAATTTCTCCTTTGCTTTTTCTAAGTGATATGACTGGAACTTCAGAATTGGATTGAATAACAAATAGGTAAATAGAATTTGTAGAATTACCAGCATTCTATTTAAAGGGTTTTGCTTTGTCTCCTTGGTAGAAGTTGTATGGATTGTAGTAGCTTCAGTGCTCCTTTTGTGCTTCTTTTGTGCGAATAAATACATGCTCCATACACAAGAGATCCTAACATGATAAGCAGACTTGCAACAAGAAAGTTTATGCACTTCCTAAGCAGTCCAACATACCTTGTGTCTTCTAATTGATTCTTCATTTTTTCAGCTCCGAATGATGCCTTTGAGATACCCATAGAGAATTCCATCCTTTCCAAAAGATATGAATTGGAGTTGAGAGCAAGTTGTGTTTCAGTTTCATTTTTTTCATGCTAAGAATAAGCTCAAGTGCTTTGAGGTCATTAGAACGGGCTTGATCAACTATTGATTTCGTTCATCACACAGCCTAGACCGCTTAAAGAAACACATGCCAGTTGTTAGCTTATTTTCCGATGAATGGTAAGCTCCCTATTTGCAGAATCTATTTGAATACTATATTGCCTTTCTTCAAGAGTGTTCAAGCATTCCAAAGTTGCAAACCCATAGATGAGTGAAGGATATGCGTGAAACACAATCTACTAATTAATCTATTTCATTCACTTACTATAACTATATCATGGTCTCGTCTTATAATACCTCAGGGGCTAAGGAAACTGATACGTGCCCAATTGGCATCTCAGCTGATTCATGTCCAGCTGGTGCTCCTTGATTGAGGGAGTAATCAACAAAATTTATAACCTATTACACCATGTACTAGGGTAGCAAAGACAAATCTACTATAGCATAGTGGCTCTAGGATCGTTCACTAGGATGGGTTTTCACTTCACAAATGATATTAATTCAAAGTTGAATTGGTGCCTTTTCATTTCAAGGTTAGCTTTAAAAGAAAACATAAAGATGTTTGAATGAAAAAGGTTTGGTTTTAAACTAACCAAAAATAGTAACTGATTTTACTTACAAAGAAAAATGTTTCTTGGAGTTTCAGATCACTAGACTCAGATTCCTCATACAAAAAGGGAGTTCCGGTCACTTGTTTCTTTTTCTCGCATTAGAGAATTAACATATAGTTCCTTCTCCAACCGGTGTTGTACTGATGCTTCCCATTAATGGGTTCAAACACTAAATCCCTCTCACTGATGCACCTTGCAATGGCTCATGCCTCTCACCTAGCACTTGCCATTCAAGATGATCTTTAACCTTGGATTACCCATCAAAAGCTCGCAAGAGATAACTAATGGATGTGTCCTTGGAGTCCAAAAGCTTACCAAGTGTTGGCAATTCTAGAAAATCCTACCTTCAAGTCACCTCCCAGAGGCTCGCAAGGGGTAAACTAGTGCATCTCCTTGGACGGAGATCACTTGCCTTACCAAGTGTTGGCCCAGGTGACTTCAAGGCGTTTTAAGTTAACTAAAAACATAGAAACCACTAAAGGATCACACTTACTCTTCATTCATGGCTGAAACCACAAAGCTACAAATTCATGCACTTGGAACCTTTCCCGGCAACCTTAACTCCAAGGAACTAAAGTTTTAGTTACTCATTCTCTGGGGAAACTTCCTCAGAGAGTGCATAACTAAGAAAATGAAAAATACAATCAAAGTGAGAAGGTAAGGCAAAGCAAAGCTCTGTATTTTACTTTCTTCCAAACTTTTACAAAAGGGGTCGTCTTTCAGAACAGGATCTCAAGAGCTATTTATATGAAAAATTACAATACTAATTATTACATGGATATTTAGTCTTTTTCCTAACTTAAAAGCTAAGGAAACTTATAATTGGTGGCTTACAAGGAGAATTTTGGGATTTAGACAACAAAAATCTGATGAAAAATATCTCCAAGTGTCGGTCATAAATATCGGGAAGCACTAGGGACCATTTCGCAGGTGCAAATGAGGTCTGCGAGATTTCGCAGATGCACAAAAAGGGCTGCGAAATCACTTCGCAACAAACGGCTGACTTCGCAACGCTGCGAAGTGGTCTTTTAGCTTGTGGTATTTGGCTTCCATCGTGACGGGAAAATTCAGGGGGAAATCCACAGTACTGTACAAAAAGGCTGCGAAATCATTTCGCAACAAAAGGGTGATTTCGCAGCGCTGTGCAAAATTCTTCCTTCAGCTTGGAGTGATCAGCTTGCAATGGATGTAACTCCTTCATTTCAACTCCAAATTGCACACCGTTTGAAGCATTGGATTTTTGACTTCCTGAGCTTTGAAACGACATATAGCATGCATAAATTGGACTTCAGAAAGTACTCCAAAAGTGGCTGAAATGACTGTCATCATGAATGCTTCATGGCAGATTTCTCTTTGCTTCCCCTCCTTGCATTCTGGATTTACTTATGGCAAAAGAATTCAAAGCTTTGGTTCTTCATGAATTTGAGCTTTCCAATGCTTTGCCAAGAATTCCAAATAACTCTCCTCATCCTCAGATTGCTTTGGTGAACAAAAAGCTATCAAAACACCAAAACTTAACACAATTTGATTAGAAGTGCTTGCAAAGGTCCTTAATATGTTAACTGGGTTAAAAGGCAATAACTACTACTCAAAAGTGTAAAAGAGTTAATTACAATAACTACTACTCAAAAGTGTAAAAGAGTTAATTACAATAACTACTACTCAAAAGTGTAAAAGAGTTAATTACAAGCTATGAAATAGCATTTTTTGAGTAGTAATGACTCCCCTCAACCGACATATTGCTAGTCCCTTAGCAATGAAGGAGAGAAAAATAAAAAATAAACATTAATATAATTTACAACATCATGCTGATTACTTCAAAAAATTTTAAGTGGTATGATGATCTAACTCCCACATGGAACATTGAAGAAATATAAACTCAAATTCAAGAAGAGTTATAAAAAACTTTGCTAAACACTATTGATCAAGGGAATGCATTATGCAAGTTGAAGTTTTAAAATCATTTTCACTTCCAAAGAACCAAACTTTATTCTTCCACAAAAAGCTAAGTGTAAGATGATAGCTTCCGAATATAGCATGTTAAACTAATCTCTCCCCCCAACCTATCTCTTTTCAACACTTAGCAAACTGACCAAATTCAATAGGCAGAGAACACACTTTTTTTTTTTTTTTAGAAGGTACCAGGCTTAAGGGGTATTCTTTTCTGAATTGTCCATGTAACGGGGGTCCATCGATGACTCCCAACCAATTAAGGTTTAGGGCATCAAGCTTTAAGGATTTTTCAACCACTAACTCCTTGGATTTTACCCCGGACTTTTGAGAATGAATTTTTAATACCCAAGCACCTACCATATGCTAACTCCACCTATCCACCCTTGTAACAAGCATTGAGGTCGGTGACTCCCAACCAATTAAGGCTTAGGGCACCAGGTTTTAAAGATTTTCACCATATACCCCTTAGACTTGCTCGGGTTTCAAGGCGAGCAAACATTTTGCTTTCTTTCTTTTCTTTTTTTTCTCAAAGGCTCATTGGCCTTTCATAAGGTGTCTCATATTATTAAATGAGGTCAAAAGTACCAAGTCCCAAAATTTTCCTAAGTCAAGAGGGAAATAGTTTTTCATCATATATTCAGAATCTATTGTGCACAGTGTGTGGATAGTTTAAAGTGGAAGAACTAAACTTGATTTCAATAGAAGCTTCAACAATTAAACCACTTTAGTAAGCATAATCCAAACTCTAAGTCAAGTGAAAAGCAAAAGTTCAGTTTCTCCTGTTTTAATTTAAAAAATTTTCCTTAAAATCCATGGAGATTAGAGTAAAAAGTAAAAAACTACAACTAATTTACCAACATAATTGCATTACCAAAATAACTTAGCATACTTCCTTCCTCATTCCC
>BKBX01001352.1:176949-190462 GCA_008326845.1 Vitis x labruscana x Vitis vinifera
GCATTGTCCTCAATGTGATATGGGTGATTGAAATTAAAGGGAGGAAGTGGTACCTCCTGAGTGATATCAATTTCGAACACTGATTGGAGAAACCACATGTTTCAAAAAGGATAAAAGATGTGAGAAACGGAAATAAGAATAAATTAATGCTAAGAATTAACAAAAAATGCTAGACTTGTATTACTTTAATTCATGCGAGTACAATCAGAAAGGAAGCAATACAAGTAATCCCATATAAGATATCAAAAAGATGGGATTTCATAAAAGAGTAATAAAAATGAAACACATAAAAGAAATTTAAAGTAGATATATATATATGATCAGATGGGTGGATGGTGCTGGAGCTGATAGCTTAGGCAGATGGCTCTGCCTCTTTAGTAGCTGCTTCAGGAGGGGCTTGAGGCTCTGTGGCCTGGGAGCGTGGCACTGCAGTGGTGGGGGAGAGATGCTCAGCATCTGAAGGAAGACCGAGATGATGCTGGAGCTGCCTCAAGATGGCAGTGTGCTGAGTCTGGGTGGTCAACATCTGCTCCTAGCATGCTCAAATAGCTGCCATCTCCTGAGTAAGACTGCTCTGAGATGCGGTCAGGGTCTGTAGTGAGCGGCATAACTCTCTATACTCTGAAATGGGAATGGTCATCCTTGGCTCAGCTGAAGTAGATGGCTCTATCGAGGCTAGAGCAACTGGAGGGGCTCTGGATATGGCAGGAGAAGCAATGGGTATACCCTCAGGTATATGACGTGGAGATGCTTTCCTTACAGCTGGCTGTGGGCACCCTGGCTGCTCAACTCTATACGCTGTCATATTGTTCCATTTGTCAAGAGTAAATACCTCTCGGCAAATACGCTTGCGCTCCAACTGAGGATCTGATGGATACCCTAGATGCTCCAGAATCTGGCACAGCAGCCGTGGAAAAAGAAGTGGAATGGTATCAGCTCTCTGTAGCTTTTTCTTATGCACCTTCTCTTCAAAATAGAGAAGGGCAACCATAATTAGGTGGTGAGGGCCAAACAAGTATCCCTCTGAAATCTTGAACAGGGCCTCTAAAAGAACTCCTCTCCTTTGAGTCTAGTGCTGCAGTGGATAAATGTTGTGACGCAAAAGTGCATCAATGAGAAACATGCTCGGAGGAAGTTCCCCCCTCAACAGATGTGGATTTGTGGAAGCTCCTCTGGACAAGATATGGACCATTTCCAGCTGAGAGGGACTGGTCCAAACTCGGTAATCCTCAAAATGACTTGGCTCGTATGGTATATGCAGGGCCTCTGCTATATGGCGAGCTCCTAAAATGCCATGTCGACCATCAATAGTAAAATGGATTAGAGTAGGATCTCTGACCTGCTTAGTAGTCATGGGCTGATAAAAATCCATGGCTACTCTGGGGTAGAAGAAATCTCTTGGGGCCAACAGATGCTCCATATGATATTTGCGCAGTAGGCGGAATGAATCTGCAAGCTCCGGCCACAATTGGAAGGTGGCTGTGTCAAAGCACAGCTTAGAGTGAAATGGTCGAGCTCTGCAGTCCAAATTCCCCTCAATTGGCGGTTGAGTGAGCATCGGACGCCTGATTAGCACTTCAGGAGCTATCTCAGATGGAATTTGGGATTCAGAAAGTGGCGGCTAGAGCCCCTGAGGCTCTGCTGGCGGCGCCGGAGATAGCGGTGGAGAGGGCTCTAGTGAGGGAACCGGTGACTGCTCTGTTAAGTCTATGGGCTCTAAGCTTTCAACCCTGGCTCTCTTTTGCAGAGGACGGCCCCCTGACCTAGTGAGATAACGCCTCGCCGGAGGATTTTGAGGCGCGGGCTTTGCCGGATGGGAAACAACTTTCGGTCGCGGAGGCTCAGAGGTGGGGCCTTGAACAGGCGCCCCTCGCGGGATTCGTTTGTGGCTGGAAGGAGAAGAAGATTTGGCTCCTCTGGTTCGTGCCATATTAGACTGTCAAAATTTGGCCAGAAGTGATGACCGGAGAAGATGATCGGAGGTTCGCACATCGTCGGGCTCGGGCAAGGAGATGAACAGACGACTGCTATGGCGTTCTCTCCTTTTGAAACCCTTTCGAAACTCAAATGACCGGTATTTATAAAAATAACGGAATATTAAAAGTGATTTTTAGTTTCGCAGAAGAATGCCGATTTCGCAGCATAAAGCTATTCTCGCAGCCCATTTCACAGCTTCGAAAGGGATGTCACTATGCTGCGAAATGGCACTCGTGTGCCAAACTTGGTTTCGCAACTGTGAAATACCCTACGGAATGGAGCTTTGACTGTGAAAACGGGTATTTTCACGCTTTGTAGCTTCGCAGCCGATTCGCAGCTTCAAAATGGGGGCTCCTGTTCTGCGAAGTGGCACTCGTGTGCCAAACTTGGTTTCGCAGTTGCGAAAATTTTCGCAGATGAGTCAAATGAGTTGCAGAATGGTTTAACAGCAAAGTGCTAATTTCGCAGAGGATTCTCTTAGACTGCAAAGTCTCGCAGAGCCCTGTTTTTGCTCTGTTTTCACTCTGTTTTGCTCTGTTTTTGCTCTGTTTTCACTCTGTTTTGCTCTTTTTTTGGTCCGATTTTGCTCTGATTTCTTCCTTTCAATGTCTTTGCATTTTCTCTCACCTGAGATCATTCAAAAAGATTAAATTAAATATAAATACATCCTTTAAGATCAAAAATTAAAATGAAAAGTATGGAGAAAACTTTGAAATTTACAAAATTTACAAAAATTTTGGACTGTGGTGAAACCAAGTCCATCAAACCCTTATTTGCTTAGGCTTTTTGTGGCTCAAGGAGGTTGATTTCCTCCTTTTCTGGTTTGAATGGCTCCATGAATGGCTTGAGACGATATCCATTGACTCTAAAGGTGTCTTTGCCATTGGAATTCAATAATTCCACCACTCCATTGACGTATATCTGGTGAATAATGAACGGGCCTATCCACCTTGACTTGAGCTTTCCAGGAAAGATATGGAGTCTTGTGTCATAGAGTAAAAATCTTTGTCCTTTTCAAAATTCTTTGTTGGAGATTAGTTGATCATGCCACTTCTTCATCCTCTGTTTTGCAACTTTGGAATTGATATAAGCATCATTTCTTAATTCCTCCATCTCATTAAGGTCTAAACACCTCTTTGCTCCGACTCTGATCAAGTCCATATTCAGCTTCTTGATTGCCCACCAAGCTTTGTATTCAACTTCCACAGGGAGATGACATGCTTTGCATAGACAAGACGATAGGGAGACATGCCAAGAATAGTCTCATAAGCTGTTCTATATGCCCATAATGAATCATGAAGCCTAATAGACCAATCTTTTCTGCTTGCGTTCACCACTTTCATCAATATGTTCTTTATTTCCCTGTTGGCTAGCTCAACTTGCCCAGAAGTCTGAGGATGATAAGGTGTAGCTACCTTATGCTTCACTCCATACTTGGCTAATAAAGTTTCAAAAGGTTTGTTGCAAAAATGAGTACCTCCATCACTGATTATGACTTTGGGCACCCCAAATCTTGAGAAGATGTTCTCTTTAAGAAATTTGAGAACCACCCTATGATCATTTTGTTTACATGGGATTGTCTGAACCCATTTAGAAACATAATCCACCCCCACCAAGATGTAAGAATTACCAAAAGACATTGGGAAAGGTCCCATGAAGTCAATGCCCCATACATCGAATAGCTCAACTATTAGAATGGGGTTCATAGGCATTTGATTTCTTTTTGTTAACTTTCCAAGCCTTTGGCATCTATCACAACTTCTACACATGATGTGGGCGTCTTTGAAAAGAGATGGCTAAGTAAACCCTGATTGCAACACCTTCATAGCTGTCTTCTGAGAGGCAAAGTGGCCTCCACATGCATTCTCGTGACAATGGTTTAGAATCCATTGTTGCTCATCTTCAGGGACACACTTTCTTATGATCTGATCTGCACAATACTTAAAAAGGAAGGGCTCCTCCCAATAATAAGCATGAATTTTTGCAAAGAAATGTTTCCTGTCCTATGCATTCCATTCACTTGGAATTTCACCAGTAACTAGATAATTAGCAATATGAGCATACCAAGGAGTTTTTACTAGGAACATGAGTGATTCCTCAGGAAAGTCATCATTAATAGGCAAGGAATGGGAATTATGTGCTATAACTAACATTGAAAGGTGGTCAGCTATCACATTCTCCACTCCTTTCTTATATTTGATTTGGAGATCGAATTCTTGTAGCAAAAGAATCCATCTAATCAACCTTGCTTTTGCATCTTGCTTTGTCAATAAATACTTCAAGGCTGAATGGTCAGTGAAAACAATGATGAAAGACCCTACCAAATAAGCACGAAATTTGTCCAAGGCAAATACCACAACTAACAACTCTTTCTCTGTAGTTGTGTAGTTCCTTTGAGCTTCGTTCAATGTTTTGCTTGCATAGTAGATCACATAGGGCTTTCCATCTTCTCTTTGGCCAAGCACAGCTCCTATAGCAAAGTCACTAGCATCACACATCAGTTCAAAGGGTAATTGCCAGTTAGGGGCCCTCACTATTGGAGTTGTTGTTAAAAATTTCTTTAATTGATCAAAGCTATTTTGACATCTTTCATCCCATATAAACTTAGCATCCTTAGCTAACAGCTCACAAAGAGGTTTTGAAAGACTTGAAAAACCTTTTATAAACCTCCTATAGACCCTGCATGGCCAAGGAACTGCCTTACTCCTTTTACAGTTGTTGGGGATGGCAATTTAACAATAAGCTCCACCTTTGCTTTATCTACTTCAATGCCTTTTTCGGAGATGATATGGCCAAGGACAATTCCTTGACGTACCATAAAATGGCATTTCTCCCAGTTGAGCACCAAGTCTTTTTCAATGCGTCTGTGAAGAACTGCTTCCAAATTGATTAGGCATTCCTCAAATGTACCTCCATATACGGTGATGTCATCCATGAAAACCTCCATAATTCGCTCCACCATATCACTGAAAATACTCAACATACATCTTTGAAATGTTGCAGGTGCATTGCATAAACCAAAAGGCATTCTTCTGTAAGCATACATTCCAAATGGACATGTAAAAGTGGTTTTTTCCTGATCTTCCACATCAATTTCAATTTGAAAATACCCTGAATACCCGTCCAAGAAACAATAGAACGGATGGCCAGAGACTCTTTCCAACACTTGATAGATAAATGGCAATGGGAAATGATCTTTCCTGATTACAGCATTCAACTTTCTATAATCAATACACACCCTCCAACCTGAAGTGAGGCGTGTAGTAATTTCTTCTCCTTTTTCATTCTGAACCACAGTAATCCCGGACATCTTTGGTACCACTTGAGTAGGACTCACCCAAGGGCTATCAGATATAGGGTAAATAATACCTGCTTGAAGTAGCTTCAGCATCTCAGCTTGCACCACCTTTTGTAAATGAGGATTCAATCTTCTTTGAAGTTGACGAATTGGCTTTGCTTCCTCCTCCATATATATATGATGCGTGCAAACTAAAGGGCTAATGCCTTTCAAGTCGGATATTTGCCATCCTATTGCCTTCTTGCACCTCTTGAGAACTTCCAATAAACACTTCTCTTGATGACTGGTCAGAGATGAAGATATTACGACAGGGCATTGATTATTTTCTTCAAGGTATGTATATTTCAGCTCCACGGGTAGAGGCTTCAGATTGAGTTTTGGAGTCTCTTTTTCAGCAGCTGCCTCTTCTTCTTTATCGAACAAAGGTAGAATCTCTTCTATCCGTCTCCAACTTTGTAGAGTAGCAAGCACATTAGGGGGTTCAGACAAACCTTCCTCAAAATCCGCAAGACTTTCATTCAACTTGTCTTGCATATTCTGATTATAGTGCTCCTCCACCAGAGTGTCAATAATGCACAGCTCTTTTGGACCCTCTTCTTCTTCCGGAGTGGTTTGCTTTTTAGACATATAAAAAATATTGAGATCAAGTGTCATGTTGCCAAAAGTGAGTTGCATGAGCCCATTCCTACAGTTGATGATTGCATTTGATGTAGCAAGGAATGGTCGTCCAAGGATGATAGGAACTAAATTAGCTTCCTTTACAGTAGGGTCTGTATCAAGAACAATAAAATCTACCGGATAGTAGAAATTATCAACTTGAACCAAGACATCCTCAATTACCCCCCTTGGAATTTTTACTGATTTATCTGCTAGAGATAGAGTGATGGTCGTTGGCTTCAACTCACCAAGTCCCAATTGCTTGTAGACAGAGTATGGAAGCAAATTCACACTTGCTCCCAAGTCTAACAAAGCTTTCTCCACTACCTTTCCTCCAATCATGACTGAAATGGTAGGGCTTCCCGGATCTTTGTACTTCAATGGAGACTTACATTGTAAGATTGCACTTACTTGCTCAGTCAAGAAGGCTTTCTTATTTACAGTCAATCCTCTTTTGAAAGTACATAAGTCCTTTAGGAATTTTGCATATGTTGGAACTTGTTTAATCATATCCAGCAGTGGGATATTGACTTTCACTTGTCTCAAAACTTCAAGAATTTCAGATGCATTTCTAATCCCCTTTTTCCCATGCAATGCTTGAGGAAAAGGAGGAGAAGTTGATTTCTTCAGCATTTCTTCTTTTTGAAGCTCCTTCTTTGGAATTGCATTCATTGTTGAATCATAGTCCTCCTTCTGTTCACTGATTTCTCTCTTTTTGTCTTCCATTTCCTCCCCTTTCTTTGTCTCTTCTTCTTTCTCAACATGTGGCTTGGGTGTTGGCTTCTCAATTTTTTTACCACTCCTTAGAGTGATCAAGGCTTTGACATCTTTCATCTGTGATGATTCTCCCTCAAGGCTTTCCACTTCATGGACACCCTTGGGGTTTTGGTGGGGTTGGAAAGGAAATCTTCCCTTTTCTTGCACTATGTTCAAATTTGTGAGCCTTGAAATTGAGTATTAGAGATTATCAAACTTTTGGGATATATCATTTTGCATTCCATCCATCATTTTGTTCAAAGTACTCTCCACTCTGTCAATTCTTTGACTGAGTTGAGCATTGATGGCTTTTTGGTTTCCAACAAAATCTCCCACTACCTTGATGAGATTCGTTATTGCTTGTTCAAGACTTGAAGATTGTTGAGATGGTTGATTCGGCTGTTGGTACTGAGTTGCTTTGGCCTTCCATGAGAAATTTGGATGATTCCTCCAACTTGAGTTGTAAGTATTTCCATATGGCGCATTGTTATTGGACTTGAATTGTCCAACAACATTTGCTTGATCTCCAAACATTTCCCTTTCAGCTGAAATTGTAGGGCACTCCACCAAATGTTCATATGATTGGCAATTAGGACACAACTTCACTTGCACTGGTGCTTTAGCAACAGCTTGCACTTCATGCACCTTTTTTAGTTCTAGCTCCTCCAATCTTCTTGTCACAGCTGCAAACTTTGCTTTCATATCATCATCTTCTTTCAAGGTATACATCCCAACCTTAGCATTGAAAGCACTAAGTTGAGGTTTCATCTTTCCCACTTCTCCTTTGGTTGGTTCATCCCATCCCCTTGAAACTTCAGCTACATAGCTCAAGAAATCCATATCTTCCTCATGATTTTTGCTCATGAAATCTCCTCCACACATTGTCTCGAGGAGTTGCTTCATTGAGGAAGACATCCCATCATAAAAATAGCTCAGCAATAGCCAAGTATCAAAACCATGGTGAGGGCAAGCATTTATAGCTTCCATATATCTCTCCCAACACTCAGAATTTCTCATTCTCTTTAGCTGAGAAGTTTGAAATTTGCCTTTTCAAGCCATTTGTTCTATGAGTGGAAAAAAATTTCTTGAGGAATTCAGCTTGTAAGTCAGTCCAAGTGCGGATACTCCTTGGCCTTAAAGAATTAAGCCAAATTTTGGCCTTATCCTTTAAAGTAAAAGGAAATAACTTAAGCCTCATCAAGTCAATTGAAGCTCCTCCCTCTTGGAATGTATTACAAACATCTTCAAATTCCTTGATGTGCGCGTAGGGATTTTCACTTTCCATCCCATGGAAAGTTGGTAGAAGTGGAACAAGATACGGTCTGATCACTAGCTGCTCTGTAGGGGGCACTATACATGATGGTGCACTCATACGAGGTGGATGCATGCGGTCCCTCATTAATCTAAATTCATTGAGATTGTCTTGACGACCTTGGTGACTATGCTGATCTTCAGGGGTAGCTTCCATGATATTCAAGCTCAATTCCAATTCTTTGTTATGAGGTGTATCACGTTTAACAAGCCTTCCTCCACTGTCTCGTATCCAATTTGGCATACACAACTAATATCTATCTGTAACTAAAATGAAAATAAAGGACAACAAAAGAAAACAAGGCTACAAAAACAAAATTAAACTAAGCTGAATTTAAAAGATAAATTTGGATTATGAATTAGTAGAAAAAAAATGAGAATTAGTAAAGCAAAAGAAACGGTACCAATCTTGTGATGAAAATCACAAGTGCTCTGAAATAGTATCACTATAAACTTGACACCTTCCCCGGCAACAGCGCCATTTGGTTCAAGCCCAATTGATGTCTCAGCTGATTCATGTCCAGTTGGTGCTCCTTGATTGAGGGAGTAATCAACAAAATTTTATAACCTATTACACCATGTACTAGGGTAGCAAAGACAAAGCTACTATAGCATAGTGGCTCTAGGATCGTTCACTGGGATGGGTTTTCACTTCACAAATGATATTAATTCAAAGTTGAATTGGTGCCTTTTCATTTCAAGGTTAGCTTTAAAAGAAAACATAAAGATGTTTGAATGAAAAAGGTTTGGTTTTAAACTAACCAAAACTAGTAACTGATTTTACTTACAAAGAAAAATGTTTCTTGGAGTTTCAGATCACTAGGCTCAGATTCCTCATACAAAAAGGGAGTTCCGGTCACTTGTTTCTTTTTCTCGCATTAGAGAATTAACATATAGTTCCTTCTCCAACCGGTGTTGTACGGATGCTTCCCATTAATGGGTTCAAACACTAAATCCGTCTCACTGATGCACCTTGCAATGGCTCATGCCTCTCACTTAGCACTTGCCATTCAAGATGATCTTTAACCTTGGATTACCCGTCAAAAGCTCGCAAGAGATAACTAATGGATGTGTCCTTGGAGTCCAAAAGCTTACCAAGTGTTGGCAATTCTAGAAAATCCTACCTTCAAGTCACCTCCCAGAGGCTCGCAAGGGGTAAACTAGTGCATCTCCTTGGACAGAGATCACTTGCCTTACCAAGTGTTGGCCCAGGTGACTTCAAGGCGTTTTAAGTTAACTAAAAACATAGAAACCACTAAAGGATCACACTTACTCTTCATTCATGGCTGAAACCACAAAGCTACAAATTCATGCACTTGGAACCTTTCCCGGCAACCTTAACTCCAAGGAACTAAAGTTTTAGTTACTCATTCTCTAGGGAAACTTCCTCAGAGAGTGCATAACTAAGAAAATGAAAAATACAATCAAAGTGAGAAGGTAAGGCAAAGCAAAGCTCTGTATTTTACTTTCTTCCAAACTTTTACAAAAGGGGTCGTCTTTCGGAACAGGCTCTCAAGAGCTATTTATATGAAAAATTACAATACTAATTATTACATGGATATTTAGTCTTTTTCCTAACTTAAAAGCTAAGGAAACTTATTATTGGTGGCTTACAAGGAGAATTTTGGGATTTAGACAACAAAAATCTGATGAAAAATATCTCTAAGTGTCGGTCGTAAATATCGGGAAGCACTAGGGACCATTTTGCAGGTGCAAACGAGGTCTGCCAGATTTCACAGATGCACAAAAAGGGCTGCGAAATCACTTCACAGCAAACGGCTGACTTCGCAATGCTGCGAAGTGGTCTTTCAGCTTGTGGTATTAGGCTTCCATCATGACGGGAAACTTCAGGGGGAAATCCACAGTACTGTACAAAAAGGCTGCGAAATCATTTCGCAACAAAAGGGTGATTTCGCAGCGCTGTGCAAAATTCTTCCTTCAGCTTGGAGTGATCAGCTTGCAATGGATGTAACTCCTTCATTTCAACTCCAAATTGCGTACCGTTTGAAGCATTGGATTGTTGACTTCCTGATCTTTGAAAAGAAATATAGAATGCATAAATTTGACTTCAGGAAGTGCTCCAAAAGTGGCTGACATGACTATCATCAAGAATGCTTCATGGCAGATTTCTCTTTGCTTCCCCTCCTTGCATTCCGGATTTACTTATGGCAAAGGACTTCAAAGCTTTGGTTCTTCATGAATTTGAGCTTTCCAATGTTTTGCCAAGAATTCCAAATAACTCTCCTCATCCTCGGATTGCTTTGGTGAACAAAAAGCTATCAAAACACCAAAACTTAACACAATTTGATTAGAAGTGCTTGCAAAGGTCCTTAATATGTTAATTGGGTTAAAAGGCAATAACTACTACTCAAAAGTGTTTAAAAGAGTTAATTACAAGCTATGAAATAGCACTTTTTGAGTAGTAATCAGAAACTATTTTAGTAAAACTTAACTTATGTTGGAAATACTTGTTGTGTCTCCTTTATTGAGAGGTACAGGTAGATTCAAATCTGAACCAGAATTTGGTGTATTAAAGTGGCTCAAGCCATCTCCTGCTTCAACATTACTTTGCTTCTTCAATTCATTAATAACATTTCTCAATTAATCTCTTCCTTCGGTAATTGAGCCATGAATCAATTCAATCCGCTTAACCTCTGATTTGGATATTTCTAAACTCTCTTTGGCCAATGTAGCCTCAGTTCCAGCATTCTGTTTAGCATTTTCTATAGCATCCTGAGTCACCTCTATTTGTTTCAAACGTGCATTTGCCTCACCCAACTTCATCAGGCCTTCAAATCATGGGTATCGTTTTTTACACTCTTCATAAAATAGTCAGCAAGTGAATAATTTCCATGACATGCTTGATGATTTGAACTATCATTAACTTTTTCCCGTTGTTGCGACCATACATCATCAGAGAACTGGTATGAAATAGGGAATCCTTACCCAGGTATCTGCAGTCAGTTGTATTGTTCTTCCACCTGCTTTAACCTGAACATTGATTTTCTTTGTTGAATAATATGCCAAAGGAATTATCCTTCCCCCCTCTCCCCAATTGATCTCAAACTGAGAGTGCGAATTTAGAAGCTGAGGCCTACTCACGTTCGGAAGACTTCTTTCTTGGGTTGTACATTGCATCCAATAGCAAGAAACAAATATACTTCCATCTTCTATGTCTTCATCTTGTGTTTCCAGAAGTTGCTAACTGGGGTTTTCTCACTAGCAAGAGGTACTCGGGAGTCAATTGGGATCCCTGATTTGAACCCAGCTGGTGTGCCTTGATTTCGGTCCTTAGACGGGAGTAATCAACAAAATTTATAAACCTATTTCACCATATACTAGGGTAACATTAGCTAGCATAGCATAGTGGCTCTAGGATTGTTCACTGTGATGGGTTTTCAAATTACAACTGATATTAATTCTAAAACTAAATTGGTGCTTTTTCTTTTCAACGTTAGCTTTAAAAGAAAACATAAAGATGTTTGAAAATGTTGGTTTTTAAGTGAAACCAATAATAAAGTAACGGACTTACAAAGAAAAGTGCTTCTTGGAGTTTTTAGATCACTAGGCTCAGGTTCCTTATACAAAAAAGGAGTTCTGGTCACTTGAATCTTTTCCTCATATTAGGGATTTAACATATAGTTATTTCCCGAACCGGTGTGGTACAGATGCTTCCCCTTAATGGATTCAAACACTAATTCTCTGTCACTGAATCATCTTGCAATGGTTCATACCTCTCACCTAGTTTTGTCCATTCAAGGTGATCCTTAACCTTGGATTACTC
Organism: Vitis x labruscana x Vitis vinifera; assembly: GCA_008326845.1. Classification (NCBI taxonomy): domain Eukaryota; kingdom Viridiplantae; phylum Streptophyta; class Magnoliopsida; order Vitales; family Vitaceae; genus Vitis; species Vitis x labruscana x Vitis vinifera. Next base: position 188,733 of record BKBX01001352.1, read on the forward strand.
GTTAAAAGCTCACAAGAGATAACTAATGGATGTCTCCTTGGAGTCCAAAAGCTTACCAAGTGTTGGCTATTCTAGAAAATCCTACCTTTAAACCACCTTCCAAAGGCTTGCAAGAGATAATGATTCATGCCCAATTGGTGTCTCAGCTGATTCGTGTCCAGCTGGTGCTCCTTGATTGAGGGAGTAATCAACAAAATTTATAACCTATTACACCATATACTAGGGTAGCAAAGAAAAAGCTACTAGGATCGTTCACTGGGATGGGTTTTCACTTCACAATTGATATTAATTCAAAGATGAATTGGTGCTTTTTCATTTCAAGGTTAGCTTTAAAAGAAAACATAAAGATATTTGAGTGAAAAAGGTTTGGTTTTAAACTAACCAAAAATAGTAACTGATTTTACTTACAAAGAAAAGTGTTTCTTGAAGTTCAGATCACTAGGCTCAGGTTCCTCATACAAAAAGGAGAGTTCCGGTCACTTATTTTTTTTCCTCGCATTAGAGAATTAACATATAGTTAATTCTCTAACCGGTGTTGTACAGATGCTTCCCATTAATGGGTTCAAACACTAAATCCCTCTCACTGATGCTCTTTGCAATGGCTCATACCTCTCACCTAGCACTTGCCATTCAAGGTGATCTTTAACCTTGGATTACCCGTCAAAAGCTAGCAAGAGATAACTAATGGATGTCTCCTTGGAGTCCAAAAGCTTACCAAGTGTTGGCAATTCTAGAAAATCCTACCTTCAAGTCACCTCCCAAAAGCTCGCAAGAGATAAACTAGTGCATCTCCATGGACGGAGATCACTTGCCTTACCAAGTGTTGGCCCAGGTGATTTAAAGGTGTTTTAAGTTAACTAAAAAGATAAAAACCATTAACGAGTCACACTTTCTCTTCATTAAAAACTAGAACAACAAAACTTCCAATTTATGCATGTGGAAACTTACCCGGCTTTCTTCACTCCAAGAGACAAAGATCCTAGCCTCTCATCCTCTGAGGAAAAATCCTCAGAGTTTGGTTGGCTAGAAATAAAAAGTAAATAATATACAATACAATCAAAACGAGAAGGTAAGGCAGAGCAAAGGCTCTGTATTTTACTTCCTTGCAAAACTGTACAAAGGATGCGTCGTCCTCTTCTTGAGAATAGGCTCCCGAGAGCTATTTATATGAAAATTACAATAATAATTATTACATGGATATTCACCCTTTTTCCTAACTTAATAGTTAAGGAATCCTACAATTGGTGGCTTACAAGGAGAGTTTGGGGATTTAGACAACAAAAATCTGAAGAAAAATATCTCAAAGTGTCGGTCGCAAATATCGGGAAGCACTGAAGACCATTTCATAGGTGAAAACGAGGTTTGCGAGATTTCCCAGACGCACAAAAAGGGCTGCTAAATCACTTCGCAGCAAAAGGTTGATTTCGCAGCGCTGCGAAGTTGGCTTTCAGCTTGCGGTGTTTGGCTTCCTATGGCTGTAACTCCTTCATTTCAACTCCAAATCGCACACCGTTTGAAGCATTGGATTGTTGACTTCCTGAGCTTCGAAACAAAATATAGCATGCATAAATTAGACTTCAGAAAGTACTCCAAAAGTGTCTGACATGACTGTCATAAAAAATGCTTCATGGCAGATTTCTCTTTGCTTCCCCTCCTTGCATTCCGGATTTGCTTATGGCAAAGGACTTCAAAGCTTTGGTTCTTCATGTTTCTGAGCTTTCCATTGCTTT
>BKBX01001357.1:5766-25151 GCA_008326845.1 Vitis x labruscana x Vitis vinifera
AGGGGCAATCTCTTGGTCATCAAAAAAGCAACCAGTAGTGAGTTTATCTACCACAGAAGCAGAATTCATTGCAGCAACTTCATGTGCTTGTCAGGCAGTGTGGTTAAAAAGGGTGTTGGGAAAGCTAGATCAAAATCAAAGCAGGTCATGTGTTATCCAATGTGACAGTAGCTTTGCAATCAAACTTTCGAAGAATCCAGTAATGCATGATCGAAGTAAGCACATAGATGTCCGTTTTCATTTTCTTCGAGACCTTACAAAGGATGGTTCTGTGGAATTAGTATATTGCGATACACAAGAGCAGTTAGCTGATATAATGACTAAGCCACTCAAGTTGAATACCTTTGTCAAGCTGCGAGGACAATTGGGAGTTTGCTCTGAAACTAATGTAAACTGAAACTTGTAGTGTTCAGTTTAAGGGAGGAAATGTTAGTTTTGTTATGTTTATCTTATTGGTTAATGTTAGTTTTTTATGTTTATCTTTAGTGGTTGGTTACCACCACGTTTAGGAGTTATCTATTATTTTGGGTTCTGTTATTTGCTGACGTTTAGGAGTTATCTAGATATGGGCTATTTTCTGTAAGGCTATATATTAGCCAAGTTTGTTATTCAATTTAGTAAATTAAGTTGATTTTCTCCAGTTTCATCTATACTCCTATTCAGTTTCTAACACTCCCTGAAAAGAAATCCTTCTCGCCCAAAAAATTTCCTCCTCTCTTCCTCCTCTAAAAACCCTCATGCGTGTCCTCCCCGGAAAAAATTATTTTCGTGTGTGGATCCCTCTGCCCAAAAAAAAATTCCTGTGTGTTCTCTCTGCCAAAAAATCCTCTCAGCGTGTTTTCTCTGCCAAATATTCCTCCGCTTGTTGTCCAGCCAAAATTGTTTTTCTTCCTATTTATATGGCAGCCCACTCCTATGGAATATTTTATTTCTTTTTTGGAAATGTGCGTGGATATGTCCACACACCAAATTCTTAGTACGTTGACTTTTCTTTCTAAAAAAATAAAAGAATCTCCCACCCACTATGCGTGCTGTGCACAAAGTGACCACTTCCTTCCTATTTTCATGCAGATAAGTTGCCCTCGTGGTGCATGTTCAAGATGCAGCCATGCCTTCCAGAAAATTGAGTGGTGCGTGGAGGAGATCCCCTCGGGATGGTGCGGCTTGTGGAAATCAAAATCTGGATGTCTTGTGGGCCCCTCAATTGTGGCTGATTTCCTTAAGAATCATGGTTGGTGTGGACTGATCATGGTTCCATATCTCCTATATAGGCTTCCTCCCTTGGATGCGTGCTGTTGGAGATCTTTCATTGCGGGCTGTGCGTGGAATCTTCCATTGTGGGTTGTGCGTGGGATCTTTCATTACAACGTGCTTGATGGGTAGCGTGGTAGACTGCTTATTCAGAATGAGTGAATGGTGCGTGAATTCATTCAGATCGCTGCCCTTATATGGTGCGGTTGGATTAAGAATGCAGGCCGCATGTCCGGGATTCCTCAAGGGTGCGTGTTGAATGCTCCCAAAGTGCTGTGTCTTCTCCACTCAAAGAACAATATGATCAGCCCTCATTCCTCTCTAGGACCGATTGGTAGCTAGCCTTCCCATTTTTTGGCAGCGTGCTGAGTGTGTGAGAGAAACCTCTTGTGGGTGGTTTCTTTGTTGAATGGCATCCATAGCAGAGTCTGATCCCACCCCAGCATGTCGGCTATCCTTGAAGAAAACTGATGGTGCATGTCTGTTCCTCCAAAATTCTAATGGAGGCGTATTCCTGGAGAATTCTGAGATGCCACCCCCATTTTCCTCCCGTGGTCGAGATCTTCATTTTTCTGTGATTGGTGCATCAATCTTCCCCACCAGTGTGCCGTTCGTTCACTTTCTGGGCAATATTGCTTGCAAGTGGTAATAAGATCAGAACCTTAGGACGAGTAAACCCATGGTCGAGGGAACTATCACCAGTTAGAATTCCCTCTTTAACTGTCTCTTGGTGCTTGGCCACTTTTGAATCATTCTTGGTCACAAGCAAGGAGGAAAAAATCGGAAAAAATCGGTGAAATATCGCCGACATATCGAGTGTCGGCGGGTGGCGACACGACAAATGGAGGAGATAAGTCGGCTGGGCGATTTTTCGCCAAAAATCGCCCCTCTCTCTCTAGCGTGATCTGACGGCCCAGATCACGCCCGTGTTGATCCAACGCCCAGATTTGAATCCCAACGTTAACAAAGAGATCCAACGGCCAGATTGCTTCCAAATTGTGATCCAACGGCCAAAATTAATTTTAAACGGTAACTTAAGGTTCCAACGGCTATTTTAGCCCAAATTTCATCTATAAATAGCCAATTTTGCATCAATTTCATCCATCTTTGCTTTGATTCTTCATTTGCTCTCTTACTACTCCAATTTTTTCTAAGATTGCTCAATTATTCAATCATTTTAAGGTATGTTTGTTTGAAATTATAATTAATTTTGTTTGCAATAATTAATTCATGTATTTTTAATTAATTAGTATGTTTACATTCAATTGTAATTAATTTGTATATTTTTATTGAATTAATTTAGGTTATGATATATTTATTTTAGATGATTATTTGTGATTTAAATTTGCATTTAGAATTACATTAAACTAATTAACTTAGCTAAATTATTTAATTAATTTAATTAACATAGTAAATTATGTAATTAATTTAATTAACATGATTAATTGTGGAATATTAAATATGCTCAATTTTTTATATTATCGCGATTTATTTTCATATTCAATTATGATTAATTTCAATATTTAGTAAATTTGTCTTAAAATTACATTTAGATTTAAAAAATTAACTTAGGTAATTTATTTAATTAGTTAAATTAACATGAACTACTATATATGGAATATTAAATATGCTCAATTTTTTATATTATTACGATTTATTTTCATATTCAATTATGATTAATTTCAATATTTAGTAAATTTGTCATAAAATTACATTTAGATTTTAAAAATTAACTTAGGTAATTTATTTAATTAGTTTAATTAACATAGATTTAAATTTAAGTGTATTTTTCTTGCAATAGATTTAGCATGGCTAGTGAAGGTGGTTCTGCCGTGCCAGGGCGAGATCCGGCTTGGAAGTATTGTTTACAAATTGAGGGTAATCGAAATGGAACAATTTGTAATTTTTGTGGGTTGGTAATGAAAAGTGGAGGCATCACACGATTCAAGTCTCATTTAATGCATAAGGACCTGCATAACAACACCAAAAAGTGTCCAAGAGTGCCGCCCGAAGTGAAAGAAGAGATACGATTGTTGGTGCATGACAAACAAAAAGCAAAAGCAAAGAAAAATGCTGATATTGAAGAAATTCGTAGTCAATTACGTGGCACAATGGGGACGGATCATACACATTTGGTAAACGAAGATGATGATGATGAAGATGTTGAGGATGAAGATGTGTATATGTATCCGACATATATGCACCCAGATGAGCGAGATGCATATCGATCTGCAGTTCGTGCCTTGAAAGCATCTAATTGGGAACGTGAACAACATGAGAATATTGTAGGAAGCAAACGCAAATCGGGAGAGTCTTCTACTGGTATACCGTCGACAATGCGAAAATCACAGAGTATGCGACATTCGCATCATTCACCCCCTATTGCCCCTTCGCTTTACAAGTCTTCTGCAGCAAAACAAAAAAATATCAAAGATATATTCAAGGGTGGTGCAATTAAAGAAACGATGGGACGCTTAATCAGCAAATTCTTCATTTATGAGAGTGTCGCACCCGCAAAAGCAAAGTCTCATCACTTCAAGAATATGATTATTGGTGCACAACAAGCAGGTAATTACTAATTTATCAAATGTTATATTGTGTTATACTTTTAGTAAGTATAGTATTTTGTGACATGTTTTACATATGAAGTGCAGGAATGGGAATTGAACCTCCATCTCCATATGAAATAAAGAACAAATACTTGGAAATGGAGTACAAAGAAATGGAAGCTTATGTGAACCAACAAAGGGAAAAATGGAAGACATATGGGTGCACAATAATGTCAGATGGATGGACAGGGCCCACGAAATTAAGTATTATTAATTTCATGGTTTATTCTAAAGGGACCACGGTGTTCCTTAAGTCAGTCGATGCATCGAACTATATCAAAGACCACAAGTATATATATGAGCTTTTGAAGACTATTATCAGAGAAGTCGGTAAGGAAAATGTGGTCCAAATTGTCACAGATAATGGGTCGGCATTCATGAAAGCAGGGAAACAATTGATGAAGAAGTATAACTTATATTGGACTCCGTGTGCGGCACACTGCATCGACTTAATCTTTGAAGACATCGGTAAAAGACCCAATGTTATCGAGGTGATAAACAATGCTCGCAAGATAACTAACTTCATTTACAATCATGGTTGGTTACTAGCACAAATGAGAAAGTATTGTGGTGGAGACATTGTTCGACCAGGAGCTACAAGGTTTGCTACCAATTATATTGCTCTTGACAGTCTTCTAAAAAAAAGGGCTGATTTGAAAAAATTGTTTATGAGTGATGAATGGGCACAACACAAACTCAGTCGAACAAAACTTGGACGAGAATTGGAGCAATTATTGTTTGACCATACGTATTGGGACAGATTGACAAATATAGTTTCATTATATGAGCCATTATATGTGGTGCTTCAACTTGTGGATTCTGAAGTTGTTCCCACAATGCCATTTGTGTACGAGCTTATGCACGTGATGAAAGAGAACCTTATTCGTCAAGGAGCTGGAGATTGGATGTTCAAAATAATACAAGATCGTTGGCAGAAAACACTAAAACATCCACTTCATGCAGCAGGTACTTAAATACTATATATCTTTATAAGTTTTTACTTTGTATTTAAGTTTCTTTAAAAAAAAAATACTAACTCTACTAAATTTTATTGTAGCATACTTCTTGAATCCAAGATTTCAATATAGGCGTGGAGTTGGTAGTGATCCGGAACTACTTCAAGCTGTTCATGATGTTTTTGCAAAATTAGATCCAACTACTGAATCGCTTGGTCAATTTGGAAATGAGGTGAATAAAAAATTGTTATTTTTGTCAATAAAACAATAATTTCATTCATCAATTTATTTGAACGTTTACTAACAAATTAAATGTTGAATACATAGCTTGTACTTTTTCGAGATGCAAAAAGAGTATTCGGTGATCGAGCGGCAATTGCATCAAGGTCAACCATGGTGCCCGGTGAGTCTTTATAGGAAAAAATTGATTATTATTATTGTAAGTTCACCACATAAGTATTTATATGATTATCAAATTCGTTGCAGCTGAATGGTGGTTTATGTATGGGAATCAAACACCTACATTGAGAAAGTTAGCCATCAAAGTTCTCTCACAAACTGCGTCATCTTCTGCATGTGAGAGAAATTGGAGCACGTTTGCTCTCATCCACACAAAGCAACGAAATCGTTTGGCTTACTCTCGATTGGAGCAATTAGTGTTTTGTTACTATAATATGAGGTTAAAGTTACGCGATATGGAGGCAGAAAATGATCGAGTTGCTGAAAAAGATTACCTTGATCTTCTTGACATTTCAGCCGAGGTGGGTGAAGAAGAAGATAATCAGTTGTTCCAGTGGGTTAGGCCTATACACTTGGATGACGAAGTTGGAAATCCTGATCCACGAATTGTCGTTCATGCTCGAGAATTTGGAGTTAATGTTGAACGTGTGTTGTCCGAAGAAGTTCACTCTGAAAGTTTTAGCAAAGATACTGATGATTACCTTCATGCGACATATTCCCAGCAAGAGATTGACTCCACAAGTGCTGGCCATAGTAGTAGACCTAGTGCTGCAGGTACTTCTGCTTCTGGTTACGATGGTTCAAGAGGTGGAACTGATGATGGAGGTGATAATGGGGGAGGAGATATTGATGAACGTCGACATAGTCAATATCCAATCAGTCAATTTACTTATGAAAATGATTTCACACACTGCACACAGGATGAAGACCATGGCTCTAGAAGAGCTGGTCCAGGCATAGGAGCTATTGGGAGGCCTTATAGAGGAAGAGAACGAATGATGGAACCATATAACGAGGAGTTACTTTCAGGGAGTTTTGAATCTATGAGTATAGGGACTCAATTTAGTGACTCCTCGAATGAGGCTAACGTCTACCCTCCTCATGTGATGAGTTATGGTCAACCTTCAAGTTCAACAGATGAAGAGTATGGTATGTCACATTATTCCCCTTCCAGACAAATGCCATACCAAATTCCATATCAGATGGAAGAAGGATTTGGCGTTAACACATGGGTGAACTTTGAGTATCCTATCCATGTAGAAGCAGTAGGCAGGACTCAAGAGATATATGCATGGCATGTTAGAATTTATAACCAATATTATCGAGGCTCATTGACTTGGTACCAATATTGTCTCCAACAGCAAGCCGGGGTTCCTTCATCTATCAATCCCATTGAACCACATCGAAACTCATTTTGGTACTAAAGGGACATTGCAATGTAATGTGTACAAATTATTGTTATTTAATGAAATGAAGTATTTGATGTGACTTTATAATGAGAACAATTACGAAATTAACATTTCTTATAGATCGACATGATATAATTACATCTAATATCGTAAATTATATCATATATATATCAAATTTTTCAATAAAACAATTTTAAAATGTCTATTATACTTCTAATTATATTATTATGAGGTTTTTCTTGCATTTCCATGAGTTTTTAACAATTTTAAGCCTACCAATAATATCCACCGATATATCTCCGATATATCCGATATATCCGTAAAATCGAATTACCGATATATCCGTAATTACCGATATTTTCATCCTTGGTCACAAGATCTCTCGTTCTGAATATGTGATTAAGCGCATGCATATCCATGATACAAGAGTCTTCTTCCTGGCCTTTGAGATAAAAGGGCTTCTTGTTACAGTACAGTATATCTCGATAGTTGTTACATGGAGAGAAGAACAATCTTTGCTTGGATGAATGAAAATCATTGCCACCAGATGTCTTATAGTTTTCCAACCAATGCTTGTACAATTTTAGCTTGAGATCATAGCCAGAACTGGTGTTAACATCCTTTAGAAAAGACTCCCCTGTACCCATCCACTTGCAACTTGACATGTCAAAAGCAGGCATCTCCCAATTATATTTCCATTTCCTTCGTGTTAGATTGTCAACTTCTTCTTTGGATAATTTGTGCCCCACGTGACTGGTAAAGGAACTTGTGTTCTCTGATGCACCAACAGCAGATTGATCATCAACATCTAGGTCATGCATTTGATCTGTGTCAGAAGCCTCATCGTCATCTTCAGTTTCAGCATCTTCACTCTGCTCCATAATACTTTCACTAGCATGACCCCTAGCAGACTCATTATCAGTACCTTCCTCATTGTCCTCTTCTTTTCTCCTTCATCTCCCTGCGTACTGTATATGGGTCCCCCCCACCTTGCAAGCTGCTCCTCTTCAGCTGTGATCCCCTCTTCTTGATCGAGTCTCATGCAAAATTAAAAAATAAAATTGAAACATGTAATTGGAAATAGAATGAAATAAAATAAAAAATCAAATAACATGCCACAAAAATCTAAGATGTCAATTCATGGAATTAAATAATGAATGAATAAGTGAATAAATAAACAAATAAATTGATAAGGGTATAAACATAAATATTAGACGTATGCAATTAAAAAAAAAACAAGAAATTAAATTAATGCAACGGATTATAACAATTTAAATGTCAAACTCAAACCCTCAAAAATAAAAAATATTCATTTCATACAATATATAGTCAAGCCAATACTCATCTTATTTTGGGAAAAATAAAATCAAGAACATGCCTAAGTGAACTACGTCAAAAGAAGTGTCCAAGTAACCTATTCCGAAAAAGTGTTTAGGTGACCTTGAGTGAATGTGTGCAAGGTAGAAGGTGTCTAGGTGAATCTAAACGGGCCAAGGGGAACCTAAGTGGGCCTAAGGTGGTGCATAATAGGCCAAGTATATCTAAATGGGCCTAAGGTGCCTAAGTGGGCTTAACTAAGTCTAGCCTAAAGTGCACCTAAGTGAAACCTAATATAAACTTGAAAAGCAGCCAAGGTTGTAATGTGGAACCAGACAAACCCCTCAACCAAAACCTCCAAAATGGCTTAGAAAAGGTAAGCTACATGAGGAGTAATGGGTCAAAAAAGAATCACTGTAGAACACTAGAAGTGAACTTAAAGACATGTGCTAAAATGACAAAATGGAGGGTCTACAAGTTAGATGATAAAGTCACAGTTTATAAACTTATGATTCCAATAGAGACTGCCCTGGTACATGTAGACAAGGAACATTTTAGTCGAGTTTAGGAACTCGAGTTTCCTAGGTGCCAATCTATGGATCCTTAGAGGCAGATTGGACTATGGCAAATTAGAAGTTCCAGCTAGCCAAACATAAATTGGGCCCGGATTGCTGAACTCGTGTTTGGTTAACAAGACCTATCAGAAAGCTAGTATAAAAAGTCTCCCATAACACCTTCCTTCTGTGGAAATAATTGAAACCACATGAACTCGGTTTCTACCAAGCATAACTGCCCAGATAGGATTCTGAACTTCCACCTGATTATGCAGTCTCCATAAGAAGATGCCTTCAATACTTAACCAATAAGAACTAGAAAAATTGAAATATCAAATAATCCCAAACTTCCTCCTTGTTGCAGTGTCCACTCTTGTTGAAGCCCTCAGCCTAAGTGGGTCCCGTCCTATCTCTTTTCTTATAGGGTTAAGGGCTTCCTCTCCTTGTCTCTTGCTGTTGGGTGATTCTGTTGTTATGGTAGAACCAGTCGTCGAAATGAAGTGGTAGGTTTAAGGGTGGGTCAATGGATGGAGAAAAGCCTTTAGAATGATTATGAAAGATGGAAGGTTAATAGAGTTCTTGGAAAATGTGATGAGAAACGATTCTTCATCCTTGATTGCAATCTCTTTAATATCTCACAATTCTAGCAGTTCAGAGAAGGGGCTTTAGATTCGCAGAAGGAAGCCCACTCAGGTTGGTCTTCTGAAAAATTTGCAACCTTCAATAAGTTTTCAAGGAAGCCAATCAATGTTTCTGAGAAGGAGATTTCAGCTTTGCTAAGAAAAGTGGAAACTAGGCAAAAAATGAAAGCTTCAATCAGTATAAAAGGTCACAAGGCTATAATTTATCACGTAGAGAAAGGGAGTTGAAAAAATTAGAATGCTCTGTGAACTATGAGTCTTCAGAGAGGAGGTTAAAAAGGGTAGACAAGAGGGATTGGGATTTATAAATGGTTTCTCTATGAAGCTAAGGATCATATCTTGCAATGTCAAAAGGTTAATAGTAAGGAGAAAAGGAAGTTTATTAAATCTATTATTCATTCTCGTAATGTAGACTCGGTGTGTGTACAGGAAACAAAGGCTATGTCATTAGCTTTGGTCAGAAGCTTAAGGGTGTGGACAGATTCCCTGAGTGGGGTGCCCTAGAGGCAATGGGAGCAACTGAATGGGCGGTGGTTTTCTTAGACAATAGAGTCTTAGAGATGCTTAAGATGGAGATAGGCTCTTATTTAGTCTCTTGTCGATTCAGATGTTGTGAGGACAATTTCACAAAAGTATTTTTTTAGATTTATGGTCCTAGGGCTGGAGAGATCTTGAAGATTTCTAGGAGGAGCTGGGGGGCATTAAAGAGCTATAGAAAGATCCTTGGTGCATTAGGGTTGATTTTAATGCAATCAGATTCCCAAAGGAAAGAAAGAATTGTGATAGAATCTCCCAATCCACGAGACAATTCTCTAACATCATGGAAGAGTTATCCTTAGTTGATTTTCCCTTGAGAAATGGCTTTTTCACATGGTATGAAGGTCTGAATAAGTAATCGATGTCAAGGATTAACCACTTCGTAATAAGACTAAGAGGATGGCTTCACAAATGCATCATAATTCCTATTACCACACAACCCATGTCTGATCATTCTACTATCTTATTAGAGGGAAAAACGGTAAGAAGAGGAATGACCCATTTTAGATTTGAAAACATGTGGCTTAAGGTCGAGGGATTCAAAGATATTATTATGGGTAATAGGAATGTCAAAATATTGTGTGAATGACCGAATACCTTGGCCTTCAGTTTTGTATATTATATATAGACTTTACAAGGATGCTTTACATGGAAAGCAAATAAAAGCAAATAAATTCCAGCATGATTCTAGCCCTATACATGTAAACTATAATCTGTCAAATAATATATGCTAACTGTATAGAATAATAAATGGAGAAATAAGGAAACAATTGTAGGCTAAAATAAGGAAAGAAGGGTGGGCTAAATTAAGGAAAGAAGTGTGGACAGCAAGTGTGGGCTAAAATAAAGAAGGAAGTGTGGACAGCAAAGCTGTCATTTGACAGCCCCCCTCAAATTGATGCAGGTTGATCAACAAGCATCAATTTGCTACTTAGCAAGCAATGTCGATGACGAGGGAGAGCCTTGGTGAAGATATCAGCAATTTGTAAGTCGGTGGAAATATGTGGAAGAGTGATAACACGAGCTTCAAATGCTTCACAGATAGAGTGACAGTCCACTTCAATATGCTTTGTGCGCTCATGATAGACAGGATTGGCCGTGATCTGAATAGCGTTTGTATTATCGGCATATAGAGGTGTAGGATCGGTCTCAGAAAAATCTAACTCCACAAGCAAACCTTGAAGCCAAATGATTTCAGAACAAGCAAGAGACATCGCCCGGTACTCAAATTCCGTAGATGACTTAGAGACTCTATCTTGCTTCTTACTTTTCCAAGATATCAATGCATCACCTAAGAACACACACCAACCAGTGATGGAGCGACGGGTATCCGCACAACCAGCCCAATCAGCATCACTATAAGCAGCAAGGCGAGTAGAATTTCCTGTAGGGAAGAACAAGCCATGAGTAGAAGTGCCTTGAACATAGCGTATGTGACCGAAATTTCTCTATTGTACCAAAATACTTAGCCTTTTTACGTAGTAACTCTGGTCAAGAAAAACTAGAGAAAGAGTCACTACGGCTTTTGTAGTATTCCGGGTATCGTTCTCAAGGACTGGCTTATGAAAATTGTCAATACTAGAATAAATGAATTGTTTTTGTTTAAATCCTTAAGTGAAAAACAATATGTGAATAATGTGAAACTAAGTAAAAGAAATTAAATTAATAAGAGAAAATAAATATTGATTTTAAATTCAATTGATTCAAGTTTGGGGTTTTCCACAATCCAACCTAGAGTATAGAAATTATAGAAAACAAGGGTATTTTAAGTAATATGATCTTAGGGTTTTGGAATCCTTGGCCACTCGCGATCAAGTTGAGTTCTATAACTCAAAATTGCATCCGAAACCTAATTTTTCCTTTTTAAAACAGATTCCTAAAACCATCAAATGAATGAGATTGATTATCAATTTAAGATTTGGCTTTTTAACTATTCCTACTCCTTATAGCTTTGTTTAGGGGCAAATAACGGTAGGTAAGATGAGGATAACTAATGATCAAGAATTACCAAGAATCACTAGTATCAAGTAATAACCTACCGTATCATTCCCTAAACGAACTCACAAGGATAGGATAAAAAAAATTGATAAATTGTCACTCAACCAATAATTAATCTCATTGTTATAATAATTCACCCATTGTCCCTATAGGTTTCCTAGCCCTTAGGTTTTCATGCTTCAAGCCCCAAGTTGGATCTTAGCCTCTCATGGGATTGATGTCACATTCACAATCCATAGTAGGGTAAAAATCCATAATTTGAATCAAAAGAAACTAAAAACAATATATTCAATAAGGAAGAAAAAGAAAACAAACCAAAGTTCTCGTCTTCTTCCTCCTTCAATGTCAAAAACTCCAGAAAAAAATCCAAGATTCCAGATCCTAAAACCTAGAATTGAGAGAGTTTATATAATATCCTCAATTACCTAACATGTGGCACACTCTCATTGGCCACTTATTACAAAATAATTTCCTAAAAATGATTAAAAAATAATAAAATTGTGATTTCTAGTCGTGTGGGGTCCACCTAGGGCGGATGGAGTGCTTTAGATGCAATTCCCAAGGTAGAGGAGGCGAACATCAAAGTGGCAGTGGGTGAATTCGAAATTGGTGTCATTTCGAAGTGGATTTCGAATTCATAAGTTGAATAGATGCAATTCCCGGGGTAGAGGAGGCGGAACATCAAAGTGGTAGTGGGTGAATTCGAAATTGGTGTCATTTCGAAGTGGATTTCGAATTCATAAGTTGAATAGATGCAATTCCCGAGGTAGAGGAGGCGGAACATCAAAGTGGCAGTGGGTGAATTCGAAATTGGTGTCATTTCGAAGTGGATTTCGAATTCATAAGTTGAATTTCGAAATCATAAGTTGAATTTCGAAATCATTTCGAAATGACCCTCCAGCTTGGTGCAGTTGTCTTCAAATGGCCATAACTTCTTCATTTCAGCTCCGATTTGCAAACCGTTTGAATTGTTGGACTCCTGACTTCCTGAGCTTTGAAACGATATATAGTATGTATATAATGGACTCCAGAAAGTGCTCCAAATTTTTCCTCAAAGTCAGAGTATATAATGCCATCAGATTTTTGAGTTCTAAATTTCCATGCAGCTAAATCTTGCTTCATGCCTCATTCCCCATGCTTTCTTGCCTTCTTTCTTACTCCATAATGGTCATTTATCATTCTCCAACCTCATGATATCCTTGTTTTGCCTTTCCTTACGTTCAATGAGTCTTGACTCACTTATTTCCTCATTTAGCCCTTTCTTGATCTTTCAAAATCTAAAGTCATTCAATTTGCACAATTTTCTTCCCTTGAACCTGAGATAAATCTCCAAAGTATAGATTAAACCCATGGCTAGGGCCTTAGCATTGATTTAGGTCAAGTTGGGTGATTTGAATGTCCTTTGGTGCACAAATCATATCGAATATGTGCCATTAGAGCACATATTTTGGCTCCAATCAGTATGATCCTACGAACAGCAGCCAAATGAAGATGACGAGGAGTCTGAAGGAACTGGCTGACTTGCTGTACAGCAAAAGAAATGTCCGGTCTAGTAATGGTGAGATAAACAAGGCTACCCACCAATTTCCTGTATAAACTGGGATCAGCAAGTAAGTCGCCCTCCTCTTTGCGAAGCTTGACATTTAATTCCATGGGAGTATCAATAGAAGTAGCCCCTTATAGACCAGCTGTAGCCACCAAGTCACTCGCATACTTATGTTGATTGAGGGAAATACCAGAGGGACTATGATGCACCTCAAGACCAAGAAAATATGTGAGAGACCCAAGATCTTTCATATGAAAGGACTCGGAGAGATGAGTTTTGAGCTGACCAAGTAAAGCAGAATCGGAACCAGTGATCACAATATCATCAACATAAACCAAAAGAACAACAATACCCATGTCTGATTTCCGAAGAAACAAGGAAGTGTCACACTTGCTCTGCCTGAATGAAAATTGTAATAAAGTGGTGCGGAATTTATCAAACCAGGCCCTCGAAGCCTGTTTGAGACCATAAAGAGAGCGACGAAGCTTACACACATGTGAAGTCGGAGAGGGAAACAATCCCGGGGGTGGCTTCATATAAATACTCTTTTTAAGATCCCCATGAAGAAAAACATTTTTTACATCCATCTGATGTAGTGGCCAATCACTAGAAGCATCAAGAGCTAGAATCGTACGAACAGTAGTCATTTTAGCCACAGGAGCAAAGGTCTCTTCATAATTAACACCATATTCCTGATTATTCCCAAGTGCAACAAGCCGAGCTTTGTAACGATCCAAACTTCCATCAGATCGGACTTTGACTGAGTAAACCCATTTGCAACCCAGAGGAACAATAATGGGAGGACAGGGCTCAATGTCCCAAGTGTGATTGGCCTCTAGAGCGGCAATTTCTTCCTGCATAGCTTGTCGCCAACAATCATGCTTAGCAGCATGTGAGTAGCATGTGGGAATATCAAATTTGGACAATGCAGCAGTAAGGGCTGAAATAGAATTGCCAGAACTGGAAGAGGGAAATCCATACCTATTCGGAGGTACAGACGCTCGAGAAGAGCGACGTACTGAAGGTGCTGCAACTGACTGCATCTGGAGCGTGGTAGGATCAGATATCGGGTGAGCCACCGAAAGAGACTGTGGGCGGGAGCGTCTCGTATACACAATACCTGGTTGATAGCGAGAACTGACTGGATGAAGATCTGAGAACTGTTGCTCAAAGGAGGGAAGGACCAGAGTAGAAGAGGATGACACGGTAGAAGATGATACATGAAAGAAATGTTGATTTTCAAAGAAAATAACATTCCTAGAAATACGTGTACGATGTAATGTAGGATCATAGCAAACAAATCCCTTTTGACACATATTATATCCCAAGAAAGCACATCGAACAGATTGAGCAGATAATTTATGTCGCTCATGAGGAGGTAAATGAACAAAGCATACACAACCAAAAATACGAAGGTGATCATAACTAGGTTGCTTAGCAAATAAGCGGAAATAGGGAGACTCCATATGTAGGACTTGAGAAGGTAAACGATTAATCAAGTGAGTAGCAGTTTTTAGAGTCTCTACCCAAAACATGGATGGAACAGAAGATTCTAACAAGAGAGTACGTACCACATCTAAAAGATGACGATTTTTGCGTTCGACAACTCCATTTTGTTGAGGAGTAGAGGGACATGAACGTTGATGAATAATACCCTTAGAAGCCAAGAATGCTTGAAACTCAGTAGACAAATACTCACCACCGGAATCTGTGCGTAATGTCTTAATAGAAGTAGAAAATTGATTATCAACATACGCTAAAAACTCAGTGAAAGTACGAAAGACCTCAGATTTAGAGCGAAGAAAGTAGACCCAAGTAAATCTGCTATGATCATCAATGAAAGTCACATAATATTTAAATTTCTCATGTGAACTAACCGGGGAAGGTCCCCAAACATCACTATGGATAAGATCAAAGCAGTGAGATGCTCTACTTGCATGCAAAGGGAAGGGAAGAGTTTTACTTTTACCAAGTTTGCAAGAATCACACTCAAGAGATAAAGAATAACGATCCTTATTACCAGGTAAACCAGAGTTCAATACATGAGATAAGATCTGAGTATTGGGATGGCCTAAAGGACGATGCCACACCATACTAAGATTTGAAACATTATTACAAGCAAAAGACTTAATAGAAGAACGTGGAGAAAAATCTGGAACAGGTAAAAATAGTGGAAACAAGCGCCCCACTTTAGGTTCCTTCGCTATCGGCTTCCCCGTTACCTGGTCCTGCACAACACAACCATTACCAGAAAAATTAACAGCATAATTGTTATCCACTAATTGGCCAACAGAAATAAGATTCGTGGAAAGCTGAGGAGCAAGAAACACATCAGTGAACTTAGAAGAGGCATCGCCGATAGCAGCTATGGGCAAAGAGCTGCCATTGGCAGTCTGAATGGAAGATTGACCAGCGTAGGGCCGAACATGACACAAAACGGTGGGATTATTAGTCATGTGATTAGAGGCCCCCGAGTCCACGTACCAGAGTTTAGTAGAATTGTTACCTTGAAACCCCATTGCTGATAATGCTGAAATTAACATCCGTTGCACCATTTCTGGGGTGCAGTAATCTGGTGCAGAAGGTGGAGGAACAGAGCACGCAGCTGAAGGAGAGTCGTGTGTTGCTACAGGAGGGACAATAACCGAAGTCTGAAATGCTTGGGCCTGACGATTCTGGGGGCGAATACGACATTCTTTGATAATGTGACCCTTCTTCTTGCAATAAGAACAAAACTTCTTAGGGCAAGTGGCAGCAATATGACCATATTCCTTGCAGCAAAAACACTGCAGGTTTTTAGAATGCATAGGTGGGTCCGCGTCCTTGGGTAGCATAAGCTACAGTTGTCGTCCCGGAACTGCCATGAGATTGCTCCAAAATAGCTTGAGTACTAAGGCGTTGCTCTTCGCGAAGTAACTCACCAAAACAAATATCAAGAGAGCGAATAGAAGATCTATTAAGTAAAGAGGAGCGGACAGATTCATATTCTGGACGTAGTTTCATAAGAAACTGATCACGCCGGGTAGTCGCGTGAATCGTCTGAATAGTTGAGAGAGCGGCAATAGGAACATCCGTTGTAACCAAATCAGCATATTCATGCCAAAGAGTCAGAAATGTCGAGTAGTAGTCTTGGATGGAAAGACTACCATGTTGAAACATGGCAATCGCATGTTCTAATTGAAAGCGACGAGCATCGTTATCCTGATGATAAACTTTCTTCAAATGAGCCCACATAGATTGAGAGGAGCGATGGGGCCCCAAGTGGGTGACAATATGAGGCTCCACTGAACCAAGAAGCCAAGACATGATGCGTGCATCAAGCACAGCCCATGAAGGAGAAGACCCAACATCCTCAGATTTGTCAAAAGTGGATGGTTTTTCAACATCCGTGCCATCAATATGACCCCAAAGGTCTTTTCCCTTGAGAAAAAGTTCAAACTGAAATGCCCAGGTAGAATAATTTGTGTCTGTAAACTTAACACACAGAGGTGCGGAATCCATAGAAAATAAATAGAACCCGAGACAAAATGATAGGCCAAAAAAAAAAAATCCCAGAAGAAAACTGACCCACGACAGCCACAGAAATACTGAGAAAAATAGTTGTGGTTGGGTGCAGCACGGATCAACACAGACTTGACCGAAAGACACGAGAGGCACCTCCGAAACCGAAAAGACAGAAAAGAATTTGAGGGAAGAAAAATTAGCAACCTTGCTCTGATACCATGTCAAAATATTGTGTGAATGACCGAATACCTTGGCCCTGAGTTTTGTATATTATATATAGACTTTACAATGATGCTTTACATGGAAAGCAAATAAATTCCAGCATGATTCTAGCCCTATACATGTAAACTATAATCTGTCAAATAATATATGCTAACTGTACAGAATAATAAATGGAGAAATAAGGAAACAATTGTGGGCTAAAATAAGGAAAGAAGGGTGGGCTAAATTAAGGAAAGAAGTGTGGACAGCAAGTGTGGGCTAAAATAAGGAAGGAAGTGTGGACAGCAAAGCTGTCCTTTGACAAGGAAGAGTATCAATTTAGTGGATCCTGTAGCTTCGTTGTAGCTTCAAAGGCAAAAGCATTAAAAGAGAACCTTAAAGCTTGGAATGAAGGGGTCTTTTAGGAATGTAGCAACTTGCGAGGCTTGTGTCATGGATTAGATTAGCTATCAAACAAAAAGGAGGAGGAAGGATTGTTTCCCTTGGAAGATAAGGAAGTTTGAATTGTTGCATTAAAAGAGTTCAATCATTGAGCCATTCTAGAGGAAATCTCTTTGAGACAAAAATTAAGGGATGTGAGGCTAAAGGATTTATTAGATTCAATTTTGCATTTCAATGGCGAGATTCTCATTCTTAGTGAATGAAGTTCCATTGATCTTGGAGCACAAAAGGCATGGGATCCCCTACCCTCTCACTTATTGGTGTTGGTGATAGAGGTTGTCAGTATTCTCTTGCGAAAGGGTACAGAAGGTGGCATCATTTCAAGTTTTAAGATAGCAGGGAGGAGGTGGTGAATGAGTGGATATTTTGCACCTTTTATTTTTTGACGAAAGAGGTTTTCCAAAAGACTAACAATGTAAAAGAGGCAATAACTCAAAAAATGGGAGACTCATTTTACTAGAAAGCATTTTGGCAGCCTACCAATTTATTTCATGTTCCTTTTTATTATTCCTAAATTGATGGCTTTCAGACTCGTGAAAATTGAGAGGGATTCCTATAAGAAGAAGGGGCTCTTAAGAAGAAACCTCATCTAGTAAGATGATTGTTGATCTATAAAGACAAAAAGAAAGAGGCTTTGGCATCAAGGACCTACCCACTCTTAATGAAGCCTCGTTGGGAAAATGGTGTTGGAGATTCACTCTAAAGAGGGAGATGCTTTGGAGAAAGGTCATAGCATACAAGTATAAAGAGAAGCCAAATGGGTGGTTCTTTCTAGTAGGAAGGAAAGGTCATGGTGTTGGCTTATGGAAGTCAATAAGAAAATGATGCAAAGTTTATAAGGCTAGGACAAATTTGAGGTGGGCAATTGGAGAAGAATAGAATTTTGGCAAGATGTATAGTGTGGTATCCTACTGTGATTTCTCATAGAACATGTGGGCCTTAGACAAAGCCATGATTGAGGCGTTCTTTGGAGTAATCTTAGAGTGTGTTTGATAGTATTTTCATTGAGAGTGTTATCTCCTTCAGAAAACACTACAAGTGATTTTTTCAAAATTTTAAAAATATTTCCTAAATTTTGCTAAAAGCCTAATTTATATTTTTTTCAAATACACTTTTTAGGCTAAAAACATTTCCTAAAATCACTTTCAAACCGGGTTTTAATATAGTTACATTTCACTTGTACTTATTACATCTTCGAATTGTATAATCTCAACAAAAACCAATTGTGAACTCTCCCTGATCCAAATAAAAAATGGTGCTTTAAATGAATAAGTTTTTCGAATTATAGTCTATTAGGTGTAACGGTATGTATGCTTTAAAGGAAGACATTTATTTGTTATATGTTGTGAAAACCTTGTTTATAAAAAGAGTACATACTTTCATTTCCGCGTGTAAATGGATAAGAACCTGAATAGCTTCTGCTTGTTGCAGGGAAATGATTTTTCGTGTTCTCACGGGGTCAAGAGGGTTAGCAGTCTCTTTTCTTTTCTTTTCCTCGTCCTCATCTTCTTTTAATCTCTATTTCATTTTCCCTCTTCTTAGATCCCCTTTTATTTCTTCTTCAAGTAGGCATTTTTGGGATCGATCTCTCAAAAGCCAAAGGGGTTTTATTATTATTATTTTCTTCGTAAGTTTAATAAGAGATTTTACATCAGACTCTATTTTCACAACTTCAATATCATCTTTGAAAAATTGTGATAAGTAGTTCTTTTATGATTAATAAAACTTCTACAATTTTAATAGTGTCTTTTCAAATTTGTGACATTGGCTTCAGTGTGCTGTTTCTAACCAGAGAAGCAAAAAAGCAAGAAGCTATCTCAAACAAGACCTAAGAGACAGAGGAGGAATTCGGATCTGCGTTGAGCAGTTAACAAATTTTGAAGAAAAGAAGAGGCAAAAGAAAAGTGAAGTATGGTATACAAACCCAAGAAAGTAAACTTTATTAGCTTAATGATTTAATACATAATACAACAATATTCCAGAGGCAGAGAGTAACAGCAACTTGTTTTATTTATGAAAAGTGCTCTGCAATCGAAATACCCAAAAGATGAAATCATTCCTACAAGAAGGCACATAAGAGAAAAACTGGTTGTGATGGGAATGATTTCAGCAAATGAGAATTCGAATGAGTAGCAGCATTTTTACCCTTTTATTCAGCAT
>BKBX01001365.1:0-17280 GCA_008326845.1 Vitis x labruscana x Vitis vinifera
TTTTTTTTTTTTTTCTGCATCTTGTGGTTTCGCAGGGTGTGCAAAATTTCTCACAGTATGCGAAATTGTCCTTCACTCAGTCCTGTAACTGCTCCTCCTCTTGATTTCGCATGCTATGCGAAATTGCTACATGTTGGATTTCTTCCTTTGGTTTTCTTCCTTGCATCTCTGATTGGCTTGGCAACCTATTGCCAAGCTTGGCAAAAGGGCTATGAAGTGCTCCAAAACTTGGATTCTTCATGTATTTGAGCTTCAACTTGCATTGACATGGATTGCACAAAATTCTCCCTCATTCTTTGCTTGTTTCAATGATAAAAAAGCTACCAAAAACACCAAAACTAGCCAAAAACTGATTAGTAACCCTTGCTAGGTTCCTTAATGTGCCAATTGAGTTAAAAAGTATTAACTACTACTCAAAAGTGTTTAAAACAGTTAATTTCAAGCTATAAAAAAGCACTTTTTGAGTAGTAATCACTCCCCCCAACCGACACATTGCTAGTCCCTTAGCAATGAAGGAGAAATAAAGAAAAATAGATAGTAAAATAATTTAAAAAATCATGCTAATCGCTCCAAAAATTTTCAAGTGGCATGATGTGTATCATACTTTCTCATGGAACATCAAAGAGGCAAACCCAACCTAAAACAAGAGTCATCAAATATCTTGCTTAATCATTATTTATAAAGAGTAGGCATTATGCAAATTTAAGCATCAAAAGAATTTCCACTCTCAAAGGTCCAATCCTTACTTTTCCACAAAATCTAAGTGTTAAGCTTATTAGTTTTTGATTATAGTATGTCGAACTATTCTATTCCCCCAACCTAGTTCTTTCTCAAACCTTAGCAAACTGACCAACCTCCAATAGGCTAAGAACACACCTCTTTTATTTCACAATTTTTTTCATTGTAGGAGTGCAATGCTAAAGGTATTGTTTTTTGAAGTGTCCCTGTAACGGGGATCCATCGATGACTCCCAACCAATCAAGGTTTAGGGCATCAAGCTTTAAGGATCTTTCGACCGCTAACTCCTCATATTTCACCTCGGATTTTTGAGATTGAAATTCAATACCCAAGCACCTACAACATGTTAAACTCCGCCTATTCACCTTTGTAATGAGCATTGAGGTCAGTGACTCCCAACCAATAAAGGCTTAGGGTACCAGGTTTTAAAGACTTTCGCCAGATACCCCTCGGATCTTGCTTGAGTTTCAAGGCAAGTGAAACACTTTGTTCTTTTTTTTTTTTTTTTTTTTTTGAGAAGGCTCATTGGCCTTTTATAAGGTGTTCCAACACTATTAAAATGAGGTCAAAGGTACCAAGTTGAAATTTTCCTAAATTCAGGGGGTGAGATAATTTTCCTAACTGGAACCTAACGTGCACAGTGTGTGGTAAGATTAAAGTGGAAGAAATAAAGTTGAATTAAATAGGAGTTTCAATAATTCATCAACCTCAATAAGCATAATACAAACTCTAAGATTCAATTAAAAAGGCAAGAACTCAATTTCTCCCATTTCATTTTTATGATTTTTCCTTAATAACCATGGAAAGTAGAGTAAAAACTTTTAAAATTAAGCAAAAAGTAACTAAATTAACAAATTAACCTAGCATTATTAACAATACTTCCTTCCTCAACTCTTCCCCTAACCAAGATCAACATTGCCCTCAATGTGTCAAGAGCAATTGAAAATAAAGGGAGGAAGTGGTACCTCCTGAGTGAAATGGAGTCTAAGTCGTATAGGAGAAACCACACGAGTTAAAAAACAAAAGAGTAATGAGTAGAGGAATTAGAAAAATATCAAGTATAATAAAAAATGAAGTCTATATATTAATTTGAGAAAGTACAATATGAGATATCATCAGGTAATACACCCAATCCCAGAATATAAAGCATAAAAACAAGGAACAATATCCACTAATATAATATGTAAATACAATAAGATGTCCTATGATCACGTAGTGGGAGCCTCAGGTGGAGATGATGCATCCTCAAGTGTAGCTGTGACTGTGTCAACTGTTTGAGGCTCATCCTGAGGATCAACTGAAGCAATGGCATCTGTGGTGGCCTCCTGAGGTGGCGGGATCTAGATCTCTGTTGTGATAGTGTCCTCAGCTGGAATAGTATCCTCAACTGGAGCTAAAGGCTCTGATGATGCAGGAAGGTCAGGCTGCGGTGGAAGCAGAAGACCCAGGTGCTGCTGGATCTAGTGAAGTATAGCGGTCTGCTGGTTCTACTGGGAACGCATCTCAGCCATCTGCTGGAAGAGAGTGGCTTGTGTGGTGGATAGTGTCTACAAGGTAGCTACAAGGTCGCGAAACTCTGAAGCAGAGATGGTGATGGAAGGCTCGGATGCAGTGGGAGCATCAGGTGGAATAGTAGGGGTCATAGAGGGAGTAGCAGAAATAGCCTCAGGCATGGGCACTGGTGGTGCTGAAGTAGGTGATGCAGGGACAGGTGGTATAGTCTTTGTCGGAAGCTCACCCTGCTCTATAGGTATTGGAGTAGACTCTGTCTGCTCCGTCTGTGGGGGCTTTGGAGGTGCTACCATGGGATGGCCTCCTGAAGGTGCAAAATAGCCCGCCAACTGATTCCATTTGTCAAGAGTGAATTGCTCTCGACAAATGAGGCAACACTCGTGCTGAGGCTCAGTAGGAAAACCCATATACTCCAAGATCAAGCAAAGCAACCTTGGAAATAGCAATGGAATGGTGTCCGCCTAATTACTACTCAAAAAGTGTTATTTTATAGCTTGTAATTAACTCTTTTAAACATTTTTGAGTAGTAGTTATTACCTTTTAACTCAATTAGCATGCTAAGGACCCTTGCAATCATTTCTAATCAAATCGTGTTAAGTTTTGGTACTTTTGATAGTTTTTTTATCACCAAAGCAATCCAAGAATGAGGGAGATATTTGTATAGTCCATGGCAAAGCAAGTTGAAGCTCTAATTCATGAAGAAACTAAGCTTTGGAGCTTCATAACCCTTTGCCAAAGCTAAACGAGGAGGCAAGGAAGAAAATTACAAAAGAAATCAACCATCCAGCAATTTCGCAAGTTGTGGAATCCAACTTGCGAAATAGGAAGAGGAAAGGAATCGCTGTAGGATAGAGAGTTGATAAGTTGCAGGACAATTTCGCAACTTGCGAAATGGACAATTTCAACTTGCAAAATTTTCGCAAGGTTCATTTGAACTTGCGAAATCCACCTGTAATATGAGATATTAGTGCACCAACTCCGTTTGATATTTATCTTCAGATATTTGTGTGTAAATCCCTATTTTCTCCTTGTAACCCACCAATGACAAGTTTTCTTGGTTAAGAAGTTAGCAGGAGGGGTGAATAGCCTCTCTGTATAATATCTATTGTAATTTTCCTTTAAAGAGATCTCTCGGGAGTTTTTCTCGAAGACGACTTTTAGATAGTCTTTTTGGAAAGTAATACATAGAGCTTTGCTCTAGCTTACCTACTCATTTTGTTTTCTCTTTTATTTTTATTTCTAGCAAATCAAACTTTGAGGATGTTTTCCCAGAGGATGAGTGGCTAGGCTTTTTGTTTCTCAGAGTGAAGGAAGCTAGGTAAGGTTCCAAATACAAAAGTGGAAGTTTCATTGTTTCAGTTTTTAATGAAGAGAAAGTGTGACCCCTTAATGGTTTTTTTCATTTTAGTTAACTTAAAATTCCTTAAAATCACATGGGCCAACACTTGGTAAGGCAAGTGGACTCCGTCCATTGAGTTCCACTAGTTTATCTCTTGCGAGCTTCTGGGAGGTGGTTTAAAGGTAGGATTATCTAGAATATCCAACATTGGTAAGCTTTTGGACTCCCAGGAGACATCCATTAGTTATCTCTTGCGAGCTTTTGAGGGGTAATCCAAGGTTAAGGATCACCCTGAATGGTCAATACTAGGTGAGAGGTATGAACCATTGCAAGATGATACAGTGACAGGGATTTAGTGTTTGAAACCATTAAGGGGAAGCATTTGTACCACACCAATTCTGGAAATAACTATATGTTAAATCCGTAATACGAGGAAAAGATCCAAGTGACTGGAATCTCCCTTTTTGTGTAAGGAACCTGAGCTTAGTGATCTAAAACTCAAAGAAGCACTTTTCTTTGTAAGGAATTTCAGTTACTTTATTTATGGTTTCACTTAAAACCAACCTTTTCACACATACTTATGTTTTCTTTTAAAGCTAACCTTGAAAAGAAAAAACACCAATTCAATTTTTGAACTAATATCAATTGTAATTTGAAAACCTATCCCCGTGGACGATCCTAGAGACATTATGTTATGCTAGCTAATGCTACCCTAGTATATGGTGAAATAGGTTTATAAATTTTGTTGATTACACCCGTCTGCGGAACGAAATCAGAGTACACAAGTTGATTGAACACTAACCAATAGGGCATACACCAGCTGGGCACAAATCAAATGGCGTCGTTGCTGGGGATGGTGCCAACTTTACAATGATATAACCTTTTCCAAAACACTTGTGATCTTCATCACAAGTTTGGTGACTTTTCTTTTCTTTTACTAACTCTTTTTAATTGTTCCTTTTACTTGTTCATATTTTAGCCTATCTTTTAATTTAGTTTTTAGTTAATCTTAGTTTTTTTTTTTTGTAATATTGTTTTATTTTTTTTTCTTTGTTTTTGTTACAGTTGTTACTAGTTGTGTATTCCATATTGGATACGAGACAGTGGAGGAAGACTTGTGAAAATTGAAATATCTCACGAAACAGAGTTGGAATTGTGCTTGAACATCATGGAAGCTACACCTGAAAATCAGCATAGTCACCATGGTCAGCAGGACAATCCCAATGCATTCAGATCAATGAGGGACTGCATGTATCCACCTCATATGAGTGCACCATCATGCATAGTGCCTCCTACAGAGCAGCTAGTAATCAGACCGCATATTGTGCCACTTCTACCTACTTTCCATGGGATGGAAAGTGAGAATCCCTACGCGCATATCAAAGAATTTGAAGACGTTTGTAATACATTCCAAGATTTGGCTTAATTCTTTAAGGCCAAGGAGTATCCGAACTTGGACTGATTTGAAAGCTGAATTTCTCAAGAAAATTTTCCCTACTCATAGGACCAATGGCTTTAAAAAGGCAAATTTCAAACTTCTCAGCTAAGAAGAATGAGAAATTCTATGAGTGTTGGGAGAGATACATGGAAGCTATCAATG
The DNA here is from genome assembly GCA_008326845.1 of Vitis x labruscana x Vitis vinifera. Lineage (NCBI taxonomy): Eukaryota > Viridiplantae > Streptophyta > Magnoliopsida > Vitales > Vitaceae > Vitis > Vitis x labruscana x Vitis vinifera. The sequence continues at coordinate 5,190 of BKBX01001365.1, forward strand.
CTTGTCCTCACCATGGCTTTGATACGTGGTTATTGCTGAGCTACTTTTATGACTGTATGTTTTCCTCAATGAAGCAACTCCTAGAGACTATGTGTGGAGGAGATTTCATGAGTAAGAATCCAGAGGAAGCCATGGATTTCTTGAATTATGTTGATGAAGTTTCAAGAGGATGGAATGAACTGAATAGGGGAGAAGTGGGAAAAATGAAGTCTCAACTAAATGCTCTTAATGCTAAGGCTAGGATGTATACCTTGAACGAAGATATTGACATGAAAGCAAAAGTTGCAGCTATAACAAGAAGATTGGAGGAGCTAGAACTGAAAAAGATACGTGAAGTGCAAGCCGTTTCTGAAACACCAGTGCAAGTTATGTCTTGTTCCATTTGTCAATCTTATGAGCACTTAGTGGAGGAGTGTCCTATAATTCTAGCTGTTAGAGAAATGTTTGGAGATCAAGTGAATGTTATTGGATAGTTCAAGCCTAATAACAATGCGTCATATGGAAATACCTACAATTCAAATTTGAGGAACTGATTACTACTCAAAAGTGTTAATTTATAGCTTGTAATTAACTCTTTCAAACACTTTTGAGTAGTAGTTATTACCTTTTAACTCAATTGGCATGTTTAGGACCCTTGCAATCATTTCTAATCAAATTGTGTTAAGTTTTGGTGTTTTTGATAGCTTTATGATCACAAAAGCAATTTAAGATGAGGGAGAGTTTTATATAATCCATGGCAAAGAAAATGGAAGCTCATTTATAGGAAGAATCCAACCTTTGGAGCTTTCTAGTCCTTTTCCAAAAGTAAATCAAGAATGCAAGGAGGAAAAACAGAGAGAGAAATCTAACGTGAAGAAATCCAAGAGGATAGAAAATATAGGACACATTTCAACCACTTATTGGAGTCCATTTTATGCATACTATATGTCATTTTGAAGCTTGGGAAGTTAGGAGTCCAACGCTTCAAATGGTACACAAATCAGAGCTGAAATGAAGAAGTTATGGCCATTGGAAGACAATCACACCAAGCTAAAAGACAATTTCGCAAGTTGCGAAATCAGCCTTTTCTTGCAAAATTGACACTTTCAACTTGCAAAATTTTTGCAGCTCATGTTGCAAGCTGCGAAATCCACCTATGTGCTCCCAGATATTTGTGACCGACTCTTTTAGATTTTTTTTCTTCAGATATTTGTTGTTTAAATTCCCATTTTCTCCTTGTAATCCACCAATCATATGATTCCTTAGTTAGGAAGTAAAAAGAAAGGGTGAATAACCTCTTATATATCATTTGTAATTTTCTTTACACAAGGATATCTCGGGAGCTTGTTCTTAGAGACCAATTTTTGTATAATTTTGAAGAAAGTAATACACAGAGCTTTGCTCTGCCTTACCTACTCATTTTGATTATATTTTTCTCACTAGCCAAACAAGCTTTGAGGATGTTTCCTCAGAGAATGAGTGGCTAGGCTTTTTGTCTCTTGGAATTAAGGAAGCTAGGTAAGGTGCCAAATGCAAAAATTGGAAGTTTTGTTGTTTCAGCTTTTAATGAAGATAAAATGTGACCCGTTAATGGTTTCTATGTTTTTAGTTAACTTAAAATGCCTTAAAATCACTTGGGCCAACACTTGGTAAGGCAAGTGATCTCCGTCCATTGAGATACACTAGTTTATCTCTTGCGAGCCTTTGGGAGGTGGTTCAAAGGTAGGATCATCTAGAATAGCCAACACTTGGTAAGCTTTTGGACTCTAAGGAGATATCCATTAGTTATCTCTTACGAGCTTTTGAAGGGTAGTCCAAGGTTAAGGATCACCTTGAATGGAAAATGCTAGGTGATAGGCATGAGCCATTGCAAGATGATTCAGTGACAGGGAATTAGTGTTGGAATCCGTAAAAGGGAAGCATCTGTACCACACCAATTTGGGAAATAACTATATGTTAAATCCTCAATGTGAGGAAAAGATTCAAGTGACCGAAACTCTATTTTTGTAATAGGAGCCTGACCCTAGTAATCCAAAAACTCCAAGAAACACTTTTCTTTATAAGTAATTTCAGTTACTATTTTTGGTTAGCTTATAACCAACCTTTTTTTAACCAAAGTGATTATTACTCAAAAAGTGTTATTTTGTACCTTGTAATAAACTCTTTTAAACACTTTTGAGTAGTAGTTATTACCTTTTACCTCAAGTAGCATATTAAGGACCTTTTCAATCATTTCTAATCAAATTGTGTAAGTTTTGGTGTTTTTGATAGTATTTTGATCACCAAAGCAATCCAAGATTGAGGAGAGTTCTATGGAATCCATGGCAAAGAAATTGGAAGCTCATTAACATGAAGAACCAAAGCTTTGAAGCTTTATAGTCGTTTTCCATAAGCAAATCATGAATGCAATGAGGGAAAGCAAAGAGAGAAATCTAACATGAAGAATTCAAGAGGATAGCAACTGTTGGACACTTTTGGAGCATTTCCTAGAGCTCAATTTATGCATACTATATGTTGTTTAGAAGCTCGGGATGTCATCAATCCAACGCTTCAAATGGTGCACAAATCAGAGTTGAAATGAAGAAGTTATAGCCATTGGAAGCCAATCACACCAAGCTGAAGGCCAATTTCGCAGGCTGTGAAATCACAAGAGGATGGTAGCGAAATCAGCCTTTGGCTGCAAAATGGAGACCTTCAGCTTGTGAAATTTCACAACCATCTTGCATGCCTACAAAATCCTCTTGAGTGCTTCCAAATATTTGCGACCGACACTTTTAGATTTTTTTTCTTCAGATATTTGATGTTTAAATCCCCATTTTCTCCTTGTAATCCACCAATCATAGGATTCCTTAGTTATTAAGTAAGAACAAAGGGTGAATAACCTCATATATATTGTTTGTAATTCTCATTACACAGATATCTCGGGAGCTTGTTCTTGGAGACAACTTTTCGTATAGTTTTGAAGGAAGTAAAATACAGAGCTTTGCTCTGCCTTACCTACTCATTTTGATTGTATTTTTCTTACTAGCCAAACAAGCTCTGAGGATGTTTCCTCAGAGAATGAGTGGCTAGGCTTTTTGTTTCTTGGAGCTAAGGCAGCTAGGTAAGGTCCCGAGTGCAAGAATTGGTAGTTTTGTTGTTTCAGCTATGAATGAAGAGAAAGTGTGACCCGTTAATGGTTTCTATGTTTTTAGTTAACTTAAAATGCCTTCAATTCACCTAGGCCAACACTTGGTAAGGCAAGTGATCTCCGTCCATTGAGATGCACTAGTTTACTTCTTGCGAGCCTTTAGGAGGTGACTTGAAGCTAAGATTTTCTAGAATTGCCAACACTTGGTAAGCGTTTGGACTCTAAGGAGACATCCATTAGTTATCTCTTGCGAACTTGAGAAGGTAAGTCCAAAGTTAATGATCAGCTTGAATGGTAAATGCTAGGTGAGAGGTACGAGCCATTGCAAGATGAATCAGTGAGAGGGATTTAGTGTTTGAATCCATAAAAGGGAAGCATCTATACCACACCGGTTAGAGAATTAACTATATGTTAATTCTCTAATGCGAGGAAAAGATTCAAGTGACCGGAGCTCTGTTTTTGCATGAGGAGCCTGACCCCGGTGATCCTAAAACTCCAAGAAACGCTTTTCTTTATAAGTAATTCCCATTACTTTCTTTTTAGTTAGCTTAAAACCAATCTTTTTCAACCAAAGTTTATGTTTTCTTTTGAAGCTAACCTTGAAATGAAAAAGCATCAATTCAACTTTGAATTGTTATCAGTTGTAAGTTGAAAACCCTTCCCAGTGAATGATCCTAGAGCCACTATGCTATATTAGCTAAGGCTATCCTAGTGCATGGTGATATAGGTTATAAATTTTGTTGATTATTCCTATCTGAGGACCAAACTCAAGGTACACTAGCTAGGCACGCAATCACAAAGTTTATGTTTTCTTTCAAAAAGCTAACCTTGAAATGAAAAAGCATCAATTCAACTTTAAATTAATATTAGAAAACCCTTCCTAGTGAACGATCCTAAAGCCACTATGTTGTGCTAGCTGAGGCTATCCTAGTACATGGTGAAATAGGTTATAAATTTTGTTGATTACTCCAGTCTGAGGACCGAAATCAAGGTACACTAGTTGATTGATCACCAATCAACAAGACATACACCAGCTAGGCATGACATCAAATGGCGTCGTTGCCGGGGAAGGTGCCAACTTTATAGTGATATTATCTTTTCAGAGTGCTTGTGATTTTCATCACAAGTTTGGTGATTTTTCTTTCATCTTACTAACTATTTTTAATTTTTTCTTCTACTTGTTCATATTTTAGCATATCTTTTAATTTAGTTTTAGTTAATCTTAGTCTTTTTTTACTTTTGTTTTCTTTTGTTTCTTTGTTTTTGTTACAGTTGATACTAGTTGTGTATGCCAAATTGGATACGAGACAATGGAGGAAGGCTTGTGAAACTTGAAACACCTCATAAAAAGGAGTTGCAATTGAGCTTGAACATCATGGAAGCTACACTTGAAGATCAGCATAGTCACCATGGTCACCAGGACAATCCCAATGCTTTCAGATCAATGAGGGACTGCATGCATCCACCATATATGAGTGCACCATCATGTATAGTGCCTCCTATAGAGCAGCTAGTAATTAGACCGCATATTGTTTTGCTTCTACCTACTTTCCATGGGATGGAAAGTGAGAATCCCTATGCACATATCAAGAAATTTGAAGATGTTTGTAATACATTCCAAGAGGGAGGAGCTTCAATCGACTTGATGAGGCTAAAGCTATTTCCTTTTACTTTGAAGGATAAGGCCAAGATTTGACTTAATTCTTTAAGGCCAAGGAGTATCCGAACTTGGACTAATTTACAAGCTGAATTCCTCAAGAAATTTTCTCCTACTCATAGAACAAATGGCTTGAAAAGGCAAATTTCAAACTTCTCAGCTAAAGAGAATGAGAAATTTTATGAGTGTTGGGAGAGATACATGGAAGCCATCAATGCTTGTCCTCATCATGGTTTTGATACATGGCTATTGGTGAGTTATTTTTATGATGGAACGTCTTCCTCAATGAAGCAACTCCTCAAGACTATGTGTGGAGGAGATTTCATGAGTAGGAATCCGGATGAAGCCATGGACTTCTTGAGTTATGTGGCTGAAGTTTCAAGGGGATGGGATGAACCGAACAAAGGAGAAGTGGGGAAGACAAAGTCTCAACCAAATGCCTTTAATACTAAGGCTGGGATGTATACCTTGAATGAAGATATTGACATGAAAGCAAAAGTTGCAGCTATGATAAGAAGATTGGAGGAGCTAGAACTGAAAAAAATACATGAAGTGCAAGCCGTTGCTAAGACACTAGTGCAAGTCAAGCCATGCCTTATTTGTCAATCTTATGAGCACTTGGTGGAGGAGTGTCCTATAATTCCAGTTGCTAGGGAAATGTTTGGAGATCAAGCAAATGTCATTGGACAATTCAAGCCCAACAACAATGCTTCATACGATAATACTTACAACTCAAATTAGAGGAATCATCCGAATTTCTCCTGGAAGCCTAGAGCACCTCAGTATACACAGCCAGGCCAAGCATCTCAACAAGCTTCAAATCTTGAGCAAGCAATAGTGAATATAAGCAAGGTCGTGAGAGATTTTGTTGGAGATCAGAAATCCATCAATGCTCAACTCAGTCAAAGAATTGACAGTGTAGAGAATACTTTGAATAAAAGGATGGATGAAATGCAAAATGACTTATCTCAGAAGATAGATAATCTCCAATACTCAATCTCAAGGCTCACTAACCTTAACACAGTGCAAGAGAAGGGGAGATTTCCTTCTCAACCTCACCAAAATCCCAAAGGTATCTATGAAGTGGAAACTCATGAAAGAGAGTCTTCACAGGTGAGAGATGTTAAATCTTTGATCACTCTAAGTAGTGGTAAAAAGGTTGAGCTACCAACACCCAAGCCACATGTTGAGAAAGAGGAAGAAGAAGAAGAGACGGATAAGGGGGAGGAAATCAAAGGAAAGAAAAAAGATAGCAGTGAAGGGAAAAAGGACCATGATTCAATAGTAAATGCAAATTTGGAGAAAGTAGTTATCAAGGGAGATGTGATGAAGAAACAAGCACCTCCACCTTTTCCTCAAGCTTTGCATGGGAAAAAGGGAATAAAAAATGCATAAAAAATTCTTGAAGTATTTAGACAGGTGAAAATCAACATCCCATTGCTAGATATGATTAAACAAGTTCCAACTTATGCAAAATTCATGACGGACTTGTGTACTATTATGGACCCCGCATTTCGTGCTCATGCGTTTCCCACTCGATGGCGAGCTCGATTTTTATTCGAAAAATTATGATTTTTATTTATTAAGAAAATGACTTGGAGTCGCCACTTATTTTTGTTTTATTTTTAAAAGGGTAAACAAAATAAGAAAGAAAAACCCTAAGTGTGACTCCTTATTTTGGAAAAGGTGGTCTGCGAAAAATCGGATCGGGTTCGGGGGTCAGGTTACTTATCGGGAAGGTACGGTAAAGACCGTAGCACCCCTCTAAGTCCCTAAAGTCGGGTCTCTACTAATAAAATGAAGCTAACATGGCGACCAATGAGAAAGTCAATGAATACTCAAATCAATCATGCACATATGAGAATTAAAACATGCATAGACAATAATCATAGTGAAAGTGGGTGCATACCTTGGTATCAAACGATTAATGCGCTATCAAGAGAGGGGGGTTAGTGCACAATTAAATAATAATCTCGAGCATGTCATAGAGCAGAATAAAATTAATCATGCATGGCAATTAAATCAACCAATCAATCAATCAATCATAAATCTCATATGTGGGGCCCCAACCAAAGCCCGATTTATTTTGAGTGAATTAATTTTGTAGATTCCATTATTTGAAATTACAGAAAATAAATTCACACTTATTTTAAAACATCTCAAAATCATGGAAGTTGTGAAAAGTGTATTGCCGAAGAAAATGACAATGAATTTTATTGGAAAACGGATTTTTTGGGACCTAAGAAAAAGGCTAAAGATGAAAATTTTGGAGGTTTGAAATCATTTAAAAACCAAGAAGTTGGGGAAATTATTTACAAAAATGTGGTTTGAGAAATCGTTTTAAAAACAGGATAAAGAAATGAGAGATGGCACGTGGCATAAGGGTGGCAATGCTAAAGGTGGCCATGCAAGATCTTCATTAATGAGGATTTGATGAAGTGTCCTCTCTAACCAGATTTGATAGCTGTGAAGTCCCATACCAACAAGTCCAAGTTCAGAGTGGAGCCAGACTTGGGAATTCTAAGTGCTTTTCTGACTGGTGCATCAAATAGAACCTGAAGCCATGAAGCAAACGAGTAGACTAGATGTCCATTCAGCAGGGCATTGGCGTGGTTTTGATCAGCCATAACACATAATACCCATGGCGCATGGGTTTAAAAAAAAAACCACTCTTCATTATCTCTCTTTTTTTAGGACACCTGCTTCCATCCCAAGCCTTATCTTCTGTTTTGAAAGCCCATTCAAACCTAACAGATTTTCTGAATCTCCCATTAGTGGTCGTCATAGTCACTTCCCATAACCACTGCTGCAATTTTCCTAACCTCTTTTTGACCATGATCCTGGTTCTGGTGATAGAGTATGGCAACACCTTTGCTGCTGCCGTGATGGAAACAATCCAAAATGCCATATATGATGTTGAGTAGTGAGTCCATGCTAGAACTACAGGAATCACAATGACTTTCAGAGGTAACTTCCCTTCCAGTTTCAATGCAGAACTGCTCAGATCTGCCTGGGGATTATCGCTACCAGAACTGGCAGTGAATGAGGGCTCCAATGCTTCTTGACGTCCTCAGGCACATGGGCACTTCCTTCTTAGGGGAATCAACCTAAACTTATCCTCCTCATTTCCAAGATTCTTCATCTGTTCGATTTCTGAACAAGAAACCGCAACTCATTCTGCACATGCCCAGTTCGTGCTTTCACTATTGATATCTTCTGCTGGCTCTCATCCTGCAAGCTTTCCTTTTGGTATCCCTTTCTCTAATCGATACAAAACCCTACTTGAACCCAAGTCCTTGAGATTCCTTGCCTCCCTCAAATAGATACAAGTGACTACTGTTTAGAACAGTATAGCTAACGTCCAAAGCTTCAGAATATTTCACAGATGCTGGTGGAAGTGGCTGTCAAGGCTGGTAGATGAGGTCAGAAGCGTTCCTTGTTGCTTGTCTCTGAGCATCATTGAAATAATCTAGCACAGTGATCACTGCTTTTGAGACTATCTTCCCAAGATAAGACTCCGTAGTTTCTCTCATCTTTGAAAGAATAAAGGCACCAATTTGGCTTGGAGAATATTGAGGTCCATTAGCTTCAAACCATGTCTTTCATCTTTGCATAAAGGCCTCCGCTTTCTCCAATGATTTCTTCTGGGAATAACAGTTTAAAAAGGCATCATAAACTTGGAAGGATCTCAAAGACTTTGGTGTCTCATTAAAATACTTTTTTGCTTGTTCTAGGACATGAAACTTAGAGATCAAATCAAGCTAATTTCAGATGCAATTTCCTTTAACTTCGAATAAAACACCCACATTTAGATGCATATTTCGAAGTTCTCCAGCCAAAACAACTGTTGTTTGAGCCCCACATGACTGCATTAGTGTCTCTGACAAAATCATCCACTGCACCCTCGCTATAGATTACATCTGACCCTAGTACATAATCAGATGGAAGTTCAATCAATTCTGGCTCAGGATCATCACCCCATGTAAGCTCGTGTACTGTTTGCAGAACCCTGTAGGTCTCCTTGTTTTAGATTGGTTTCAACATTCTTTTCCAGCAACCTCAATCTATCAAGAAGATCGGTAAGAAAAACTTGAGCACCCAAAAGAGCAGTAATGCAACCAACTAAACCACAACCAGAGCTCAGTTCAACAACCTTCTGGCCTTGAAGAGGAAGCAGCCCTGAGTCCACAGCATATTCTAGGAACTTCCCCAATACAACTCCACAATGATGAAGGGGATTGGAAAATGGAGAGAGGGTGACACAAGCGTCAAGATGAAGAGAGAGGGATGACTGGGGGACGAAGGTGATTATTTATAGGGACTTTAGAAACGAGCCTGATTGGAAAGGAGATGGGATAGTTGGATGGGGATATTGACACGTGGTGAATATGGAAAAAGATGGGTGTGAAGGGTATAGAAGGATAAAGGTGGGGATAGGCATGGGCAAGTTGGGTATAGGATATGTGCATGGAGTTAATGGAATGGGTAGTGGGTGCTCACTATCCACTTCAGTGGCTGCAGTCATGTGGAGTTGTTTGGTGGGCGTAAACTGGTGGCTGTGATCACAAGGGAGCCAAGCAGGCACCGTTTTCTGTCATTCACGCACTTAACCTCATAGCAAGAGCCACAACTCAACCCATTGTCGAGCGAAGCTGTGCTCAAAGCTGCTGTGTTCGTCCCATAGATCACTTGTCCCATTAAATCTATTATCCAAATGAATAGCTTCCTTCTGTCCACCTGAATATACTCCGAGCTCTCTTCATAAAACCCAAGAAGCTTCAGAATGCATCATGGTTCTACTCTATCTAGGCATATGCTGCAGAGGTCATCAGAGGAGAGGTAAAGTGAAAGAGCTTCAATGGTTGCTTGGCGTTCTGGTGATGGCGGAGGCATTTCGCCGCCGGCGGCTTCAAGGACAGCTTTGCTCGCTCTATTTCTTTCTCAAGTTCGTTTTCCTTCACTCTCAACTCATCGTTTCCTCCAGTTGTCTGCAACTCTCAAATAATCACTAGCCCAGAAATTTCTCCAAACATAATACTCTCTTCTCCCTCTCTAGCCTAAAACTTGCTTTCCGGAATATCCCTCCACTGAGAATCTCACGGTGCCTTACCTTTTCGTGCCAAGATAGGAAATCTGGTGTATGCCATGGATGGGTGCCAGGAACGGGGAAAAATAACCAAAACATAGCACAAATGGTAGAAACAAAAGGGAAAGCATTCAAGCCTCATGTCATGCATCCATCAATGGGCTCAGATGAAGGTGAGTGAAATCAACATATTTAAAACAAGAACACAGGTATTATTCAAACATTTAAAGGAAAATTATGGCAGAGACAAATCATGCTCAAGCAGAACTAAGGGAAAAGAGACATGATGGCGATAACAAAATCACAGCAACCAAAGAAATTAACAACAAGTCTGTGGCCTATGATCATCCACATCCAAACCAACAAACAAATTATCTTAAAAACAACAATAACAGAGAAGGAAAGTGAAGCAATCCAAAGTAAAGAAAACCATAGTGGTTATACCTGAGTTTTTTTTTTTCAAGCAATGCTTACTCCTTCTCGTATCTTTTCTTCCTCTTTTCTCTCTTTAATTTCTCTCTGGTTTTCCTCAGCTTCGTTGTCTCTCTCAGATCTCTCTCAACAATGGATACCCTCCTTTGCAATGGAAAAACACCCACAAAACCCCTCAGAAAAATCTCTCACAGTCGTCAATGGCCTCTGGAAAACTCTCACTCTCTAGTTATTCTCTGTTCCCCCCTTAAGCCTCCAAAAACAGCCTGCTCTCTTCAGCTCTCTCTCTAATAGAAACGCCCCCTCTCCTCTCTGCCAATCCTTCTTCCTTCCCAAGCCCAGGATCCTCGACAATATCTCCAGGCAGCCCTCTAAAAAGCACCACCTCCTGCCAAAGGTTCCTCTGCACCAATCAGCACCTACCCCCTCTAACAGAAATAATACGTGCCTTACTACTGCCAGAATATCCCCATGCAACGTGTCAATCCCTGATTTCTTACCTCTAAGATCACTCCTCTCATGCCACCCTCTCATACCAGCTGCCAAAAGCTCCTCAAAGTGGTCAAAATAAGCCCTCAAATATCCTAAAGACTTATAGACCAAAACGAGGGTCTACAAATATGCCCCTCTTCAGTAGAGATCACGAGTGTAAGGAACATGAACACTGAAATGAAAAGCAAGTGTGAATAATGAGTGGAATGAAGTGAACTCTACCGAAGAACAAAGGAGACCCTCAAAAGAACACTAGTGAAACCCGAATTCACTCAGGCCAACAGAATGAACAACGAGGCTCTAATCCTAAGAGAAAAGGGTGTCTCAAAATGCCTCTGAAGCCACACTAAGGACTCAGGCTCCCTCTAAGACGTCTCCAAAAGTGACCCGAAGGTCAACGCCACAGATGAGTAACGGTCAAACCACCTTAGAGTACAAACAAAACGCGTCTAAAGGGAACTGCCCTATGTGGACTACGTGATGAACATGCGATAAGCACAGGGTAATGAGGTGAGGAAAAACGAGGATAAGTGCAAATCCGTGAAGGTAAGGCGTGCAATGCCAGTGGATATGAATGCCAAGAACTGTGACTCTGAATGACACAGCTAAAGAGAAATGACCCTGAACGGCAAAAACACGTAAAGATGGTGACTCAAAAATCAAACAAGACTCAACTATGCAGGCGCGACTCGGAGGTGAACCAGACTCAACTCAATCCGACAAAACAATGACCGATCGATATAGGTGTGGCCCCGAAAACTCGAACTAACACGGAAAATGACCGATCGATATAGGTGCGGTCCTGACTCAAACTGCACTCAAATTGACAAGATGATGACCGATTGATATAGGTGCGGTCCCAGACTCGAACTAACATGAAAAGTGATAGGAACATGGCCGATCGATATAGGTGCGGCCCCAAAAACTCGAACTGACACGGAAAATGACCGATCGATATAGGTGCGGTCCCAGATACTGAACTAACATGACAAGGAGATGGCCGATCGATATAGGTGCGGCCCTGACTCAAACTGACAAGATGATGACCGATCGATATAGGTGCGGTCCCAAAAACACAAACTGACATGATGATGATCGATCGATATAGGTGCGGTCCCAAACTCGAACTAACATGAAAAGTGATAGGAACATGGCCGATCGATATAGGCGCGGCCCCAAAAACTCGAACTAACACGGAAAATGACCGATCGATATAGGTGCGGTCCTAGATACTGAACTAACATGACAAGGAGATGGCCGATCGATATAGGTGCGGCCCCGACTCCAACTGACAAGATGATGACCGATCGATATA
>BKBX01001365.1:18347-45189 GCA_008326845.1 Vitis x labruscana x Vitis vinifera
GATATAGGTGCGGTCCTAGAAACTGAACTGATAGGAAGATGGCCGATCGATATAGGTGCGGCCCCGACTCAAGATGACACGATAATGACCGATCAATATAGGTGCGGTCCCAGAAACTGAACTGACATGACAAAGAGATGGCCGATTGATATAGGTGCGGCCCCGGACTCTAACTGACAAGACAATGACCGATCGATATAGGTGCGGTCCCAGAAACTGAACTGATATGACAAAGAGATGGCCGATAGATATAGGTGCGGCCCCGGACTCTAACTGACAAGACAATGACCGATCGATATAGGTGCGGTCCCAGAAACTGAACTGACACGATAATGACCGATCGATATAGGTGCGGTCTCGACTCGAACTGAACTGATAGGAAGATGGCCGATCGATATAGGTGCGGCCCCGACTCAAACTGAAGAGAACAATGATCTGATCAAGTGGCCCAAAGCTAAAGGATACTAAGATGAATATACCAGCAGACTCGGCTGGAGGGGATATGCCCCAGAATGACAACTCATGAGGATCGACAACTAGGTCGAAGCATAATGAAGCCTGTGAAAGATCCGATGATCCTAGGGAAGGAGAGTATGCCCCAGTATGCAACTCTCGGAGGTCAACAACTAGATCAAAAGTGAATGAAACCTGTGGAAGGTCCAATGCTCACGGAGAAGGGGGTATGCCCCAGTGTGCAATGATGAACAGACAGAGATGCAAAGTACCTCAAAACTAACTGTACTCTGAAATATGCTCATCCATCAGGTAATGAAAATGCCCAACCTCAAATAGGTAATGCCAAACAGGACCATGCATCGTGATACCATGCTGACTAAACAGAAATGACTGACGAATAAAAACAATGATGACTAGTGTTTGAAACTCAAGGAGCAAGCAAATCAACACTCCACATGATAACTATCAAAATGAAAACATCGTCACTAATAAGTCAACAATCTGTCAGGCCCTGCCATCATGGAAGATGTTGAACCTAAAGTCCGAAAGATGCATGAAAGCACAACCAAGGCGATCGAGGACTGATCTACATCTCCTCCTAAACGAGAAAGGGGTGAGGTCATGTGTCACAGTGGGATATGTAGGATAAAAGAAGGTAATGATCAGGCTCTGGTAAGATAGAAGGCATGAAAGTATCCATGGTGAAATGTCTGAGTATGAAATGAAAGGTATGTAAGTATCTGAGATCATCCAAGTATGCCGAGAAGACTAAACTCGAGGTGTCAATAGCTCCATAATCCATCGAAAGCAGCAATCACAAACAGAAAGTCGAGTCTCGATGTCAAAACCTCCAACAAGGCGACTATGCCCCAGTATGAAACTAGGACAACATGAAATAATCCAATGATCTCCATATCACTCGTCAGATACTCCAACGTCAAGAATCAATCTGATCTCCCTCTAAAAGATGGACATGCCCCAGTGTAAAGGATCCGATAGGGTGACTATGCTCCAATGAAAAATGCTCTCCATCTCGGCTATGCCCCAGTGTAAAGTAGTGTATCCGAGTCAACAAATCAATCAACCTCCACTCCTGGTGCCAAAACGGAAACATCTCAACGTAATCTGTACGAATCAGAATCCCCGGGCTCCATGAATGTGAATGTGGTGGCTATGCCCCAATATAAACTAACTGAAGTGACTATGCTCCAATGAACAATCAAAGTCCATCACCAATGAGAGGGCTATGCCTCAAAATAAATCGTAATCTCAAAAATCAATCATCAATGAGTAGAGTGACTGTATCTCCAATAAAAGGGCTCTCTGAAACGACTACGCCCCCAGTGTAGGGTCATCCCACAACTGCTAATCCATCGTAATCCAAGTGAAGAAGCGAACTAACTATGCCTCAGTGCAGGGCACCATCCCGAAAGAAAACGTCATCAATGAGCGGGGTATGCCCCAGTGTAAATCATCATCTCAACTCCACATCCATCGTGCACTGAGGAATAATCTCCGACTAATCTCGAGTATTGCCCACGTGTGAGCTGTCAAACACAATGTGAAGTAATGGCCTCAGGGTGGTCTTCAGACACGAGACGTAACGTAGGCTAAGGTAATAGGGTGAAAGAAATGAAAGGAAACTAGGCTCAAAGATCCCAATGATATAATCCCCCATACCCCTCATGCATGAGATGCAATGCGTAGAAAACGTCACGAGTCCCGGACCTAGAGGTCCCCACACGAAAAGCGATGATAAATGAATGGTCACATCGAATGAACAAGTATGATGTGTGGATGCTGAACCTAAGTTAAACATCAAGCAGGATGAGAAAAGAAAGAAATCAAATGAGGTAGAGTGGAATGGAGGAATAAAATAAAGATAGAAGAAGACGAAGAGATAGAAAAGTGAGTGATGGTCAACTCGCATCAAAGCATGGAAAATAGTCACATCTGAAATAGATGGAATGATGGATGGAACAAGGATCCAGAGATACTAAAGAAACGGTCGCTCGCCTCTCTCACAAAAATCGAACGGATGACTGATACTCTCACCCAAAATATACATCAAGATGAATCCCAGAAAGGAGCTCTCATACGAACTCTCTCTATCATATGAACTCAATGAAGCAACCTGGCACGTCCATACACATGCCCAATGGTGAATGATAAAATGAATAATGCGCTATCATTTTTTTATTTTTTTATTTTTATTTTTTTTATTATTTTTTTTTTGCGCATACTCTGATAAATAATGAATGATCTCCCATGAAATACATAGCCAAATGAATAAACTCTCCCCATATACTGATGTAACATGAATCCTCACTAACAAGACAACCTCTCAAATAAGATCCCTGGACCACTGCCCATAAGGCGAACGGGGGAAAAACGTGACAATCCTCTATGTAGTGACTTGTGAAAAACCACCACTCAAGGTGAAACACGGATAATGTCGAGTAAGAAGTGATGAAAGAAAAGACAGAGAACAAACATCACAAGTGGTGATATGTGATATCGGAAAATAGTGATGAAATGATATCCAAATGGAAAACATCACAATGAAGAGTGAATAATGAGGCTCGAATAAGCATGTCAGGTCTGGAACTCATGACGTATCTAAACATAGCATGCAAGCACTATAGGGTCTCCAACCCGGTGTAATAGGTAAATGAGGTGATGAAAGAAAAGGCTACGATGCTCGTGCGAGGCTCAAAGGGCTAGCAACGGGTAACTCTATATGTGAAGGTGATAAAGTAAATCGGCTCATGAAATGATGGCCACCCATCCTTTGACCACAACCTCAAACATTGTCCTTTCAAGATCTCACATGGTCAAAACTGAAGACTGGCGTCCATCCAACAAAGTCATGGCGACTCCTCTGAAATCGCGTGAAAGCTCCCACCGAGGCTCTGTGATAATCATCAATGTCCTCTGACAATCATATCACTCCATCATCATAAGTCACTCACCATCATCTCATAAAATCGACATCTCTGATCATCCCGACTCTCTGAAGTCATATGCGACAACTCAAATCTGAACGCCCCATATCTGAACGCCCCATGGCGATCCCTCTACCTTAGCAACATCATCAAGCAGTCAAGCCACTCTCTCATCATAATCCATCTATCATCATCTAGAGCTCATCTCAGGTCAAACCATCTCGGACTCTACCTGGTCAAATCAAGGAAATGAATGGGAAGAATAGGCAATGGTACTGTAGTATGCTAAGGCGAATAGGGATGGCAAGGTCGTATGAATGTACTAAGGGGTGGTGTCATGTCAAGCCCAAAATGGATAGGTCATCAAGTCCACATAGTCATAGTACGAAAATGGATATGGTACTGTTATAATCAAAAGGAGAAATGGGTCACAGTCTCAAACTCCCTAGGTCAATATCCTGATCCTAGGTCAATAGGCTCAATATCCTCCATGATAAGTCAGGCCAAAGTGATCACGATGTAAGTGAAAGATGTATCATATCGAAAGCATAACACACATCAACACAAGATATGTAAAACACACCTAAGAGAAAAATGCCACATACTCGGATAAAATATCATATCACTAAATGAACCAACGAGTACATCATGTGTGAAATGATAAAGGACAAAACAAAAATTGGACTCTCAACATGAAACTAAAAACAAATGATCCTAAACTGAAAACAGGACTCAACAAAACAAAAACAACTCTGACGAACTGAAAACTGGACTCAACAAAATGAGAGTGACTCTGATGATAACCATAATCAGGATGAAAAGGTGCTCTGAAGTGAACTGCTGCAAAGTGATGTATCCATGTCGACTAAACCAAGTCCTCAACCTAGAAGATCCCGAAATACCATATGCCAATAGTACCATCAACATCCAAAACAATCTACTGAAGACTAGAAGGAGGAGGAACTGCATGTGTAGAATGTGTAGGCAAGGGATTGGTGCTCACACTTGGCCTAGCCAAGTCAACCACCCCTGAATCGATCAAATCCTGTATCGCATGATGGAGTGCTGAACAACGCTCAGTATCGTGTCCCGGAATCTGATGATACAAGCAGTGCTCATGTGAACGGAAATGAGGAGGAATATGATGGGGCAAAGGCCTCGGCGCCAAAGGAACAATCACCCCAGCGTCTCTGAGCTTCTCAAAAGCTCTAGTCAATGTCATGCCCAAAGGAGTGAACTATCTCGCAGCCCTCTGTGCATATGGTCTAGGTGGCGGGTGAGTAGCGGCTCTCGGATGTGGTGGTCGCGGCTGCATGCTAGTCTGAGCATTGTAAGGCTCCTGAGCATAATCCAGCTGATACTGATACTGTGGAAGAGAGAAAGGAGCTCTGACAGTAGGTGACCTATAAAGTGAGTGATGCGTAGGCCTCCGATGCTGATAACTAATAGCGCCAACCTCTCCAGATCTGCCAAACAGCCCAATCAGCTTCTTCCCCTTACTGTCAGGGGAAGGAGTAGTATCTGTCCATAATCCTCGAGCCATGGCCTTCTCTACACTGAAAGCAGTATGAACCAAACTCCTAAGATCCTGAAATGGGATGCCCACAAGACGCCTAGCGAACCTTGGCTGTAGGTTCCGAAGAACCATATCAATCTAATCCTACTCCTTAGGCCGATCTACCATACCAGCCACCTTTGCCCTCCAACGAGTGACAAGGGAAGAAATAGACTCCTCTGGCCTCTGTCTAGTGGCCTCCAACTCTCGTTTGGATACATCAATATCAGCACTGAAAGCGAACTGAGTCAGGAACTCATGAGCCACGTCCTCCCAGGTGCGAAGTCTCGAAGGCTCAACTGAAGCAAACCATCTCTGAGCTGCCCCACTAAGTGACATCGGGAAGAGGGCCACCAACTGTGCATCATCTATCCCATGTGCTCTCATAACTGTGCTGTATAGTCTCAAGTGGATCTTGGGACAACCAATCCCACTATAACGCTCAATGTCTGGCATGCAAAACTTGGCGGGCAAGCTAGCCGCCGGTATGCCATCTCTGTCATCCCAAGTCAAACCTCCGTCCTGCAGTCTGATCTGTCTCATCTTGGACTCAAGCCTGTCAACCCTGGCCTCCTGCTCGGCTAATCAAGTATCCGCAATAGTAGGAACCATGGGAGGTGGCACTGTGACAGTAGGTGGTGGAATGGTCTCATAATGATCTGCCAGATGGAATGGAGTACCAAGTGAAACCCCAGGTGGACGAGTCTGTGCTGTCTGAGATGCATGAAAAATCGTCTCGTCAGCGACCATGCCAGCTGGCTGGGGATCCTGGCGAGAACTCTCTATCTGATCCAAGCGTCTACTGACTCCGGCCATGAACTCCTGGATGGAAGCAAGTGTGGAAGCTAGCTCATTCGACATCTCAACTGAACTGTCTGAACTCGGATATGAATCTGCTCTGATCAACCGACCTCCAACTCTCCTCCAAGAGTATGACTCCAGACTCAACCGACTCCTAAACTGACTCCCTACAATGCAAACAAAACGGATGAAGGACACGAGATAAAACTCTAAAAGACGACAATACAACATGCAAGCATATGGTCCTGAGATGGCAATCCAAAATCTGGATGTAATGACGAAAACTCTAGAGTCATAAAGGTATCCACTACGAGATGGCTACAAATGTGACTAGAGAATTCCCATCAATAATCCAAGATGAAAGAGGTGTGAAAAACACGCTATCACGAGATCAATACTCCATCTATAAACATATATCTTTAATTCAACTTTCAACCCGAGCTCCATAAAAGGAAAATAATAAGGTGATCAAGGCGAATCTCTGGAAAAAAGTGTGGATGTGAAAATGCGCCTTTCACCTTTTCGTAATGAAAATATGAGCATCGAGTTGAAAATCGAACCAATGATCAAACAAATGATGAGGTACTGAGCTCGTGATAAGCGTACAGTGTAAAAAGATGATCAATGAACATATCCCAAAGTAGCAAGTGAGTGTCAACAAAGTGAAAGGGTGTGTCAAGCCAAGAAATGAGAACGAAAACCCTAAGGAGGAAAACATGACAAACTCATCGAGTGAAAAACTCAAACCAAGGTGACAGGACAAAGGTGATCCAACCGATACTCAAACTCATACCAATCTCCGAGCACTCTCAATTGGAGACTAAAAAGAGGAAGTGTGAATCCGAACTATGACCACAGAGGCTCTGAAATCCCTCAGATGCACCCACGTGTAAGGAGGAAGTCCTAATCGAAGGATCTAAGCTCATCCTACAAGGTCAAGGTGGCTCTAAACGGATACGGGTGGACTTTAAAATATCCCTAGCAGAAGCGATCGTACCCTCCGGTGGTACGCAACCCTCTGCACGCCTCCGAAGAGACGGGGCGCTTCCATGCAAGGTGGTCATCACCTCCACACATGCACTACCTCGACATCCTAGGGGGTTCCTATGGTGAAACTTCTCAAAACTCTCAACGCTCAATGGTCGACTAGAGTGCACAGTGAATGGTGTGGGTGCATCCGAAAATCCTATGAAACTAAAAGAGAACACACTGGCCACACAAATATCCTGAAATCTAGCTCTGAGCTATACAAGTCTTCAAAGTTCGGACTCCAATCAGCATCAATATGTCGACCACCTCTAGAATGCTCCCAAACATCGATATAGCCCATCGCTAGACCCTACTCCTGGTCACTAGCTCGGTCGAAGAGCAAACAAAGCAACAAGTCTCGTATCAAATACGAGACCAAGGAAAACAATGTCGACCGAGACTAGGGACTCGAAGATAAGGGGATAAGAGTGCGTCCCACATAGACACGCAACTCATGCAGTCACATCAGGATGAGAGGAGTCATGCAACAGACAGTCATGCAAAACAGGTATATATCATCCAAATCTACACACAAGCTAATCGAGAAGAATATCTAGCAATGATAGCATGCTCCATGATAATCGAGATAATATACAACCAAGAGAAACAATCATGTCAAAGTGAACGAGGTACAATGGTGAGTCTATACATGTGAGGTGATCAGAACAAAACATGGCAAAATCAGAGTCACTAGGCTAAGCAAGGTAAGATGAACAATCAACATAATCAGCATATCAATGTCTCCAACAAATATAGCAATGAGGCACGGGAAAAATCGCCACAATCGGAATCCTCAATCAAGATAAACAATCATCATAATCAACATGTCAATGTCTCAAGTAAAAACAAACACCCAAGCATGCATCTAATGATATCGGGAACTCTCAATATGCAATCAAGAGACAGGTATCCACTGATCGTCTCATCAAACGCCACATTTGCTTCATCCTAAGTTCAAGCTTGACCCTCTAAACAATCCCCAGTGGAGTCGTCATTTTGTGAACCCCGCATTTCGTGCTCATGCGTTTCCCACTCAATGGCGAGCTCGATTTTTATTCGAAAAATTATGATTTTTATTTATTAAGAAAATGACTTGGAGTCGCCACTTATTTTTGTTTTATTTTTAAAAGGGTAAACAAAATAAGAAAGAAAAACCCTAAGTGTGACTCCTTATTTTGGAAAAGGTGGTCTACGAAAAACCGGATCGGGTTCAGGGGTCAGGTTACTTATCGGGAAGGTACGGTAAAGACCGTAGCACCCCTTCAAGTCCCTAAAGTCGGGTCTCTACTAATAAAATGAAGCTAACATGGCGACCAATGAGAAAGTCAATGAATACTCAAATCAATCATGCACGTATGAGAATTAAAACATGCATAGACAATAATCATAGTGAAAGTGGGTGCATACCTTGGTATCAAACGATTAATGCGCTATCAAGAGAGGGGGGTTAGTGCACAATTAAATAATAATCTCGAGCATGTCATAGAGCAGAATAAAATTAATCATGCATGGCAATTAAATCAACCAATCAATCAATCAATCATAAATCTCATATGTGGGGCCCCCACCAAAGCCTGATTTATTTTGAGTGAATTAATTTTGTAGATTCCATTATTTGGAATTACAGAAAATAAATTCACACTTATTTTAAAACATCTCAAAATCATGGAAGTTGTGAAAAGTGTATTGCCGAAAAAAATGACAATGAATTTTATTGGAAAACGGATTTTTCGGGACCTCAGAAAAAGGCTAAAGATGAAAATTTTGGAGGTTTGAAATCATTTAAAAACCAAGAAGTTGGGGAAATTATTTACAAAAATGTGGTTTGAGAAATCGTTTTAAAAACAGGATAAAGAAATGAGAGATGGCACGTGGCATAAGGGTGGCAATGCTAAAGGTGGCCATGCAAGATCTTCGTTAATGAGGATTTGATGAAGTGTCCTCTCTAACCAGATTTGATAGCTGTGAAGTCCCATACCAACAAGTCCAAGTTCAGAGTGGAGCCAGACTTGGGAATTCTAAGTGCTTTTCTGACTGGTGCATCAAATAGAACCTGAAGCCATGAAGCAAACGAGTAGACTAGATGTCCATTCAGCAGGGCATTGGCGTGGTTTTGATCAGCCATAACACATAATACCCATGGCGCATGGGTTTAAAAAAAAAACCACTCTTCATTATCTCTCTTTTTTTAAGACACCTGCTTCCATCCCAAGCCTTATCTTCTGTTTTGAAAGCCCATTCAAACCTAACAGATTTTCTGAATCTCCCATTAGTGGTCGTCATAGTCACTTCCCATAACCATATATGATGTTGAGTAGTGAGTCCATGCTAGAACTACAGGAATCACAATGACTTTCAGAGGTAACTTCCCTTCTAGTTTCAATGCAGAACTGCTCAGATCTGCCTGGGGATTATCGCTACCAGAACTGGCAGTGAATGAGGGCTCCAATGCTTCTTGACGTCCTCAGGCACATGGGCACTTCCTTCTTAGGGGAATCAACCTAAACTTATCCTCCTCATTTCCAAGATTCTTCATCTGTTCGATTTCTGAACAAGAAACTGCAACTCATTCTGCACATGCCCAATTCGTGCTTTCACTATTGATATCTTCTGCTGGCTCTCATCCTGCAAGCTTTCCTTTTGGTATCCCTTTCTCTAATCGATACAAAACCCTACTTGAACCCAAGTCCTTGAGATTCCTTGCCTCCCTCAAATAGATACAAGTGACTACTGTTTAGAACAGTATAGCTAACGTCCAAAGCTTCAGAATATTTCACAGATGCTGGTGGAAGTGGCTGTCAAGGCTGGTAGATGAGGTCAGAAGCGTTCCTTGTTGCTTGTCTCTGAGCATCATTGAAATAATCTGGCACAGTGATCACTGCTTTTGAGACTGTCTTCCCAAGATAAGACTCCGCAGTTTCTCTCATCTTTGTAAGAATAAAGGCACCAATTTGGCTTGGAGAATATTGAAGTCCATTAGCTTCAAACCATGTCTTTCATCTTTGCATAAAGGCCTCCGCTTTCTCCAATGATTTCTTCTGGGAATAACAGTTTAAAAAGGCACCATAAACCTGGAAGGATCTCAAAGACTTTGGTGTCTCATTAAAATACTTTTCTGCTTGTTCTAGGACATGAAACTTAGAGATCAAATCAAGCTAATTTCAGATGCAATTTCCTTTAACTTCGAATAAAACACCCACATTTAGATGCATATTTCGAAGTTCTCCAGCCAAAACAACTGTTGTTTGAGCCCCACATGACTGCATTAGTGTCTCTGACAAAATCATCCACTGCACCCTCGCTATAGATTACATCTGACCCTAGTACATAATCAGATGGAAGTTCAATCAATTCTGGCTCAGGATCATCACCCCATGTAAGCTCGTGTACTGTTTGCAGAACCCTGTAGGTCTCCTTGTTTTAGATTGGTTTCAACATTCTTTTCCAGCAACCTCAATCTATCAAGAAGATCGGTAAGAAAAACTTGAGCACCCAAAAGAGCAGTAATGCAACCAACTAAACCACAGCCAGAGCTCAGTTCAACAACCTTCTGGCCTTGAAGAGGAAGCAGCCCTGAGTCCACAACATATTCTAGGAACTTCCCCAATACAACTCCACAATGATGAAGGGGATTGGAAAATGGAGTGAGGGTGACCACAAGCGTCAAGATGAAGAGAGAGGGATGACTGGGGGACGAAGGTGATTATTTATAGGGACTTTAGAAACGAGCCTGATTGGAAAGGAGAGGTAAAGTTGGGTGTGAAGGGTATAGAAGGATAAAGGTGGGGATAGGCATGGGCAAGTTGGGTATAGGATATGTGCATGGAGTTAATGGAATGGGTAGTGGGTGCTCACTGTCCACTTCAGTGGCTGCAGTCATGTGGAGTTGTTTGGTGGGCGTAAACTGGTGGCTGTGATCACAAGGGAGCCAAGCAGGCACCGTTTTCTGTCATTCACGCACTTAACCTCATAGCAAGAGCCACAACTCAACCCATTGTGGAGCGAAGCTGTGCTCAAAGCTGCTGTGTTCGTCCCATAGATCACTTGTCCCATTAAATCTATTATCCAAATGAATAGCTTCCTTCTGTCCACCTGAATATACTCCGAGCTCTCTTCATAAAACCCAAGAAGCTTCAGAATGCATCATGGTTCTCCTCTATCTAGGCATATGCTGCAGAGGTCATCAGAGGAGAGGTAAAGTGAAAGAGCTTCAATGGTTGCTTGGCGTTCTGGTGATGGCGGAGGCGTTTCGCCGCCGGCGGCTTCAAGGACAGCTTTGCTCGCTCTATTTCTTTCTCAAGTTCGTTTTCCTTCACTCTCAACTCATCGTTTCCTCCAGTTGTCTGCAACTCTCAAATAATCACTAGCCCAGAAATTTCTCCAAACATAATACTCTCTTCTCCTTCTCTAGCCTAAAACTTGCTTTCCGGAATATCCCTCCACTGAGAATCTCACGGTGCCTTACCTTTTCGTGCCAAGATAGGAAATCTGGTGTATGCCATGGATGGGTGCCAGGAACGGGGAAAAATAACCAAAACAGAGCACAAATGGTAGAAACAAAAGGGAAACCATTCAAGCCTCATGTCATGCATTCATCAATGGGCTCAAATGAAGGTGAGTGAAATCAACATATTTAAAACGAGAACACAGGTATCATTCAAACATTTAAAGGAAAATTATGGCAGAGACAAATCATGCTCAAGCAGAACTAAGGGAAAAGAGACATGATGGCGATAACAAAATCACAGCAACCAAAGAAATTAACAACAAGTCTGTGGCCTATGATCATCCACATCCAAACCAACAAACAAATTATCTCAAAAACAACAATAACAGAGAAGGAAAGTGAAGCAATCCAAAGTAAAGAAAACCATAGTGGTTATACCTGAGTTTTTTTTTTTCAAGCAATGCTTACTCCTTCTCGTATCTTTTCTTCCTCTTTTCTCTCTTTAATTTCTCTCTAGTTTTCCTCAGCTTCGTTGTCTCTCTCAGATCTCTCTCAACAATGGATACCCTCCTTTGCAATGGAAAAACACCCACAAAACCCCTCAGAAAAATCTCTCACAGTCGTCAATGGCCTCTGGAAAACTCTCACTCTCTAGTTATTCTCTGTTCCCCCCTTAAGCCTCCAAAAACAGCCTGCTCTCTTCAGCTCTCTCTCTAACAGAAACGCCCCCTCTCCTCTCTGCCAATCCTTCTTCCTTCCCAAGCCCAAGATCCTCGACAATATCTCCAGGCAGCCCTCTAAAAAGCACCACCTCCTGCCAAAGGTTCCTCTGCACCAATCAGCACCTACCCCCTCTAACAGAAATAATATGTGCCTCACTACTGCCAGAATATCCCCATGCAACGTGTCAATCCCTGATTTCTTACCTCTAAGATCACTCCTCTCATGCCACCCTCTCATACCAGCTGCCAAAAGCTCCTCAAAGTGGTCAAAATAAGCCCTCAAATATCCTAAAGTCTTATAGACCAAAACGAGGGTCTACAACTATCAAAAGAGGGTTGAATGTGAATAAGAAAGCCTTCTTGACTGAGCAAGTAATTGCTATCATATAGTGCAAGTCTGCTTTGAAGTACAAAGATCTGGGTTACGCTACCATTTCAGTCATGATTGGAGGAACCGTAGTGGAGAAAGCTTTGTTAGACTTGGGAGCAAGTGTGAATTTGCTACCATACTTTGTCTACAAGCAATTAGGACTTGGTGAATTGAAGCCAACATCAATCACTCTATCTCTAGTAGATAGATCAGTGAAAATTCCAAGAGGGATAATTGAAGATGTCTTAGTTCAAGTTGATAATTTCTACTACCCAGTAGACTTTGTTGTTCTTGACACAGACCCAATTTTCAAGGAAACTAATTATGTTCCTATTATCCTTGGAAGGTCATTCCTAGCTACATCAAATACAATCATAAATTGTAGGAATGGACTCATGCAACTCACGTTTGGCAACATGACATTGGAGCTTAATATCTTCTATATGTCCAAAAAGCCAATCACTCCGGAAGAAGAAGAAGGTCCAGAAGAGGTGTGCATCATTGACACTCTAGTGGAGGAGCATTGTAATTAGAAAATGCAAGAGAAGTTGAGTGAAAGTCTTGGGGATCTTAAAGAAGGGTTGCCTGAACCCTCAGATTTGCTTGCCACTATACAAGGTTGGAGGAAGAGAGAAGAAATTCTACCTTTGTTCAATAAAGAGGAGGCACAAGAAGCTACTAAAGAGGAGACCCCAAAGCTTGATCTGAAGCCCCTGGCCACAGAGTTGAAGTATACATACCTAGAAGAGAATAAAAAGTGCCCTATTGTTATATCTTCATCTCTGACTACTCCTTAGGAGGTGTGTCTACTTGAAGTTCTCAAAAGGTGTAAGAAATCAATAGGATGGAAAATATCTGACTTGAAAGGCATCAGTCCTTTGGTTTGTACACATCATATATACATGGAAGAAAAAGCTAAACCAATTCGTCAACCTCAAAGAAGATTGAATCCTCACATGCAAGAGGTGGTGCAGATGAGGTTCTGAAGCTACTTCAAGCAGGTATTATCTACCCTATATTAGATAGCCCATGGGTGAGTCCTACTCAAGTGGTACCAAAGAAGTCAGGGATCATGGTGGTGCAAAATGAAAAGGGAGAAGAAGTTGCTACACACTTCACTTCAAGTTGGAGGGTGTGTATTGATTATAGAAAATTGAATGTTGTGACAAGGAAGGATCATTTTCCATTGCCATTTATTGATCAAGTGTTGGAGAGAGTCTCAGGCCATCCTTTCTATTGTTTCTTGGTCGGCTACTCCGGGTATTTTTAAATAGAAATCGATGTTGAAGATCAGGAGAAGACCACTTTCACATGCCATTTGGAACATATGCCTACAAAAGAATGCCTTTTGGTTTATGCAATGCACGAGAAACATTCCAACAATGTAAGTTAAGTATCTTCAATGATATGGTGGAGTGAATTATGGAGGTGATAACTCGACTCTTGGTAGCTTGGCATGTAAGGGTATCAACAAAATTTATACCTAAGGTCCTTACACTAAAGTAGCAAAGCTACTATAGCATAGTGGCTCTAGGATCGAACACTGGGAAGGGTTTTTACTTTAACTGGTGAAGTTCGGAGGATGGAGTGAACTTTTCTTAATAAAAATTAGCTTAAGATGAAAACATAAAAAGATGAAGGTGTTGTAAACTAAACTAACATGAAAATAGGTTAAAAGATGGAAAAAGAAGTTTCTCAAAGCTTTGGATAGCCATGCTTAACTCACTGTGTAAAAATGGAGATTTTGGGACTTTTCACCTCGAGTTGGGGAAGCAACTAAGGTGATGCTTACTTCCCGAACCGGTATGAGTTTAACAACTGAGTTTTAGTCCTTGAAAACTTACAAAAAGGGTAGCTGAACCTCATAAATGCTCTTTTATTGATATAGGTCATCTCCTTGACTTGCAATACAATGGCTCGTAGGAGATAACTAATGAACGTCAGTGGATCTAACAATAAGAATCCACTAAGACCAAAAGGTTATCAAGTATTGGTCATTCAAAGCAAGTCAGAGGGATTAAAAGCTTTACTTTGAATGAAAGCATTTATGACGCTCAGCTACTTACATTTATGGCTTGGAAATCTCCATCCTGACACAGGAGCTTCACATGGCATCCATTACTTCAAGAAACTAAAAGGTTTTAGCCTCTCATCCTTGGGGATTTCATCCTCCAAGGATGTTTGGCTACTAAGAAAATGAGAAAGAAAAGAGAAAAAAAAGCGTATGAACAAAAGTGCTCTTATAACTTATAAAGTTACAGGCTACAAGATATCTTTGTCTGAGGCTCTTCACCTCTATTTAAAGACAATAACAAGCTAAATTACAAGAGCTATTACAAAAGCAACCTTTTCATTGGTTGATTACAAGGGTAAAATAGGTATTTACAAAGCTAAAAATCAAGCAAAAAATATCTGGGAAGTCGGTGGTGTGTGCGTGGAGAAACAGAGGATTTCAAAGGCATTTTCGCAAGATACCTAAATCCACCTTGCGAAATTTTGCAAGGTGGTTCTTCATGGTGCGAAATGGCCAAATTTCGCACCATGAAGAAAATCTCCTTGCGAAATTTTCGCAAGGTGAAATTCACCTTGCGAAATGGTGTTCCCATGGCTTGATGCAGTTGTCTTCCGAAGGCCATATCTTCCTCATTTCAGCTCCAAATCATACACGGTTTGAAGCGTTGGATTCTTGACTTCCTGAGCTTTGAAATGGTATATAGCATGTAGAAAATGGACTTCGGGAATTTCTCCAAAAGTGCGAAAGAAGACTGCAGCTGCTGTCCTCTGTTTTCTTCACTTTGTTTTCCTCTTCTCCATTGTTCTTGTTTGTGCTCGTGTTTCCACTTGAAATTCAAGCCTGTAAACTTCCAAAATCCTTCCTTTAACTTGTCCAAGTAGCTCCTCCATCATTTGGCATGCTTGAATTGATTCATAAGCTGATAAAAACATATAAACTTGCCACAAAATGGTTAAAACCAATTACTAAGGACCTTAATTAATTAATTGGGTTAAATGAATATGATTACTACACAAAAGTGCTTAAAACCATTATAATTAAGTCTAAAAAATAGCACTTTTTGGTAGTAATCAGGAGGTTTTCATGGATGATATCACCATATATGGAAGTACATTTGAGGAATGCTTAGTTAACTTGGAAGCAGTTCTGAACAGATGCATTGAAAAGGACTTGGTGCTCAATTGGGAGAAATGCCATTTTATGGTACAACAAGGAATTGTCCTTGTCCACATCATCTCCGAGAAAGGCATTGAAGTTGATAAAGCAACAACGGAACTTATTGTCAAATTGCCGTCCCCAACAACTGTAAAAGGAGTAAGGCAATTCCTTGGCCATGTAGGGTTCTACAGGAGGTTTATAAAAGATTTTTCTAAGCTTTCAAAGCCTCTTTGTGAACTATTGGCTAAGGATGCTAAATTTGTATGGGATGACAGATGTCAAAGGATTTTTGAGCAACTAAAGCAATTCTTGACAACCGCTCCAATAGTGACGGCTCCTAAGTGGCAACTACCCTTTGAAGTGATGTGTGATGCCAATGACTTTGCTATAGGAGCTGTTCTTGGCCAGAGATAAGATCGAAAGCCCTATGTGATCTACTATGCAAGCAAAATATTGAATGAAGCGCAAAAGAACTACACAACCACAAAGAAAGAATTGTTAGCTTTAGTGTTTGCCTTCGACAAGTTTTGTGCTTATCTAGTAGGGTCTTTCATCGTTGTTTTCACTGACCATTCAGCCTTGAAGTATTTATTGACAAAACAAGATGCAAAAGCAAGGTTGATTAGATGGATCCTCTTACTACAAGAGTTTAATCTCCAAATCAGAGATAAGAAAGGAGTGGAGAATGTGGTAGCTGACCACCTTTCAAGGTTGGCTATAACACATAATTCCCATGTTTTACCTTTTAATGATGACTTTCCAAAGGAATCGGTCATGTTGCTAGTAAATACTCCTTGGTATGCTCATATTGCTAACTATCTAGTTACTGGTGAAGTTCCAAGTGAGTGGAAAACACAAGATAGGAAGCACTTCTTTGCAAAGATTCATGCCTACTATTAGGAAGAACCTTTTCTTTTCAAGTATTGTGCAAATCAAATAATAAGGAAGTGTGTCCCTGAAGAAGAGCAACAAGGAATCCTCAATCATTGCCATGAGAGTGCATGTGGAGGCCACTTTACCTCTCAAAAAACAGCCATGAAGGTGTTGTAATCAGGTTTTAGTTGGCCATCAATCTTCAAAGATGCCCACCCCATGTGTAGGAGTTGTGATAGATGCCAAAGGCTTGGGAAGCTAACACGAAGAAATCAAATGCCTATGAACCCCATTTTAATAGTTGATCTCTTTAATGTTTGGGCCATTGACTTCATGGGGCCTTTCCCAATGTCTTTTGGTAACTCTTACATTTTGGTGAGGGTAGACTATGTTTCTAAATGGGTTGAGGCAATCCCATGTAAACACGATGATCATACAGTTGTTCTTAAGTTTCTCAAAGAGAACATCTTCTCAAGATTTAGGGTGCCCAAGGCCATAATCAGTGATGGGAGTACTCATTTTTGCAATAAGCCTTTTGAAACCCTTTTAGCCAAGTATGGGGTGAAGCATAAGGTAGCTAGACCTTATCACCCTCAGACTTCCGGACAAGTTGAGTTAGCAAACAGGGAAATCAAGAATATATTGATGAAGGTGGTAAACACGAGCAGAAGAGATTGGTCTGTTAAGCTCCATGATTCACTATGGGCATATAGAACAGTCTACAAGACTATTCTTAGCATATCTCCTTATCGCCTAGTTTATGGCAAAGCATGCCATCTCATTGTAGAAGTTGAATATAAGACTTGGTGGGCAATTAAGAAGGTAAACATGGGCTTGACCAGAGTTGGGGCAAAGAGGACTCGCAGACCCCTGTTTTTACCTTGTTTTTGCCCTGTTTTTGCCATTTTTTTCGCTCCGAAAGACTTCCTTTCAATTTCTTTGCATTTTCTCCTGATTTTGATCATCCAAAAACCTATATTACATCAAAACAAAGTAGAATTAAAGCATTAAAATCAAAATTAAAGCATTAAAATCAAAATTAAAACATTGAAATCAAAATTAAAACAAGTAATAAGTAAAACAAAAGGCTATGGACTAGTTAGTCTTAAAAAAGACTAAGTCCATCAAAAAATTATGATCCTGACTTAGCTTGCCCGGATCCCATATGAAGTTTGCATCCCTCACTTGAGATTTGGTTTGTATGATTTTTCCATACAAAGTTTGGAGAAAAAGCGGATGCATGTGTTTCTTTGTCATTTCTTCCTTGATGACTATCCTCTGTGGTTCTCTTTGTACATTAACATCATAGCCATCTTTCTCTATCCTTTTCCCTTTTCTCTTTCCTTTGATTTCCTCCCTCTTTTCTTTCTCTGTTTCACTCTCTACCTCATGCTCTAGCTTGGATGTGGGCATATCAACCTCTTTACCACTCCTCAAAGTGATAACCGTTTTAACTTCCTTCACCATTGAAGATTCTCCCTTTTGAGCCTCCATTTCATGGATGCCCTTGGAATTTTGATAAGGTTGAGAAAGAAAGTTTTCTTTGTCTTGCACTGTGTTGAGGTTGGCAAACCTTGAGATTGAATCTTGGAGATTATCTACCTTCTGAGATAGATCATGTTGCACTTCATCCATCTTTTTGTTCAATGAACTCTCTACACTGTCAATTCTTTGACTGAGCTGAGCATTGATGGATTTTTGAGCTTCAACAAAGCCTTCCATGACCTTGTTAAGATTCATCATAGCTTGTTCAAGGTTTGAGGCTTGCTGTGGTGCTTAAGCAGGTTGCTGATACTGAGGTGGTTGTGGTTTCCAAGAGAAATTTGGATGGTCCCTCCAATTGGAATTGTAGGTGTTGCAATCACCAAACATTTCTCTCTCGGCTTGAATGGTAGGACACTCCTTCACCAAGTGCTCATAACATAGATAAATGGCACAAGGCATAACTTGCAATGGTGTCTGAGATATGACTTGCACTTCTTGCATCTGGTTCATTTCCAGCTCTTCCAATCTCCTTTCCATAGCTGCAATCTTTGCCTTCATGTCTATGTCATCATTCAAAGTATACATCTCACCCTTAGCATTAGGTTGAGACGTCATTCTTCCCATATCTCTAGCATTCGGTTCACCTCATTCTCTTGAAAATTCAGCCACATAACTCATGAAGTTCATGGCTTCTGCTATCTCGTATTCAATATGGCATGCACAACTAGCAAATTGTGAATTAAAAACAGAGAACACAAAAGAAAACAAAAGAAAAACAATTCAAAGAAAGAAAAGACAAATCCCCGGCAACGGCGCCATTTGATTCATGCCTAGTTGGTGTCTCAGCTGATTCGTGTCCAGCTGGTGCTCCTTGATTGAGGGAGTAATCAACAAAATTTATAACCTATTACACCATATAGTAGGGTAGCAAAGACAAAGCTACTATAACATAGTGGCTCTAGGATCGTTCACTGGGATGGGTTTTCACTTCACAAATGATATTAATTCAAAGCTGAATTGGTGCCTTTTCATTTCAAGGTTAGCTTTAAAAGAAAACATAAAGATGGTAGAAAAAGGATTGGTTTTAAGCTAACCAAAAATAGTAACTGATTTTACTTACAAAGAAAAGTGTTTCTTGGAGTTTCAGATCACTAAGCTCAGATTCCTCATACAAAAAGGGAGTTCCGGTCACTTGTTTCTTTTCCTCGCATTAGAGAATTAACATATAGTTCCTTCTCCAACCGGTGTTGTACAGATGCTTCCCATTAATGGGTTCAAACACTAAATCCCTCTCACTGATGCACCTTGCAATGGCTCATACCTCTCACCTAGCACTTGCCATTCAAGGTGATCTTTAACCTTGGATTACCCGTCAAAAGCTCGCAAGAGATAACTAATGGATATCTCCTTGGAGTCTAAAAGCTTACCAAGTGTTGGCAATTCTAGAAAATCCTACCTTCAAGTCACCTCCCAGAGGCTCGCAAGGGGTAAACTAGTGAATCTCCATGGACGGAGATCACTTGCCTTACCAAGTGTTGGCCCAGGTGATTTAAAGGCGTTTTAAGTTAACTAAAAAGATAAAAACCATTAACGGGTCACACTTTCTCTTTATTAAAAACTAAAACAAAAAAAATTCCAATTTATGCATGAGGAAACTTACCCGGCTTTCCTCACTCCAAGATACGAAGAGCCTAGCCTCTCATCCTCTAAGGAAAAATCCTCAGAGTTTGATTGGCTAGAAAGAAAAAGAATGAGAAAACAAAAATATATATGAAAAGCAGAGCAAGTGCTCTGTATTTTACTTCCTTGCAAATTTGTACAAAGGATCCTCTCGAGAACAAGCTCCTCCGAGAGTCTCCCTGAGAGTTTATATAGGAAGGTAATTTACCCTTCCTTGGATACTTCCTAGCTAAGGAATTACATGAGTGGCTGAATACAAGGAGAAAATGGAAATTTAGACACAAAAATATCAGAAGAAAAGATCTAAAAGAGTCGGTGCACAACTATCGGGAAGCTTCAGGACCGTTGCACTGTGCAAAATGGCTGCGAAATCATTTCGCAACAAAAGGGTGATTTCGCAGCCGTGCAAAATTCTTCCTTCAACTTGGAGTGATTGTCTTCCAATGGCTGTAACTTCCTCATTTCAGCTCCAAATCGTACATGGTTTGAAGCGTTGGATTATTGACTTCCTGAGCTTTGAAATGGTATATAGCATGTAGAAAATGGACTTCGGGAAGTGCTCCAAAAGTACAAAAGAAGAATGCAGCTGATGTCCTCTGTTTTCTTCACTCTGTTTTTCCTCTCTCCTTGCTTCTCTCCTTTTTGCATTCCGGATTTGCTTATGGCAAAGGACTTCAAAGCTTCAGTTCTTCATGTTTCTGAGCTTTCCATTGCTTTGCCATGGATTCCAAATAACTCTCCTCAATCTCGGATTGCTTTGGTGATCAAAAAGCTATCAAAACACCAAAACTTAACACAATTTGATTAGAATTGATTGCAAGGGTCCTTAACATGCCAATTGAGTTAAAAGGTAATAAATACTACTCAAAAGTGTTTAAAAGAGTTAATTACAAGCTATAAAATAGCACTTTTTGAGTAGTAATCATGAAGGATGCTAAATTTGTATGGGATGAGAGAGGTCAAAAGAGTTTTGAACAATTGAAGCAGTTCTTGACAACCGCTCCAATAGTGAGGGATCCTAACTGGCAACTACCTTTTGAAGTGATGTGTGATGCCAATGACTTTGCTATGGGAGCTGTTCTTGGTCAAAGAGAGGATGGAAAGCCCTATGTGATCTACAATGCAAGCAAAACATTGAACGAAGCGCAAAGAAACTACACAACCACATAGAAAGAATTGTTGACTGTAGTTTTTACCTTGGACAAATTTCATGCTTATCTGGTAGGGTCTTTCATTGTGGTTTTCACTGACCATTCAGCTTTGAAGTACTTATTGACAAAGCAAGATGCAAAAGCAAGGTTGATTAGATGGATCCTCTTACTACAAGAGTTCACTCTCCAAATCAAAGACAAGAAATCACAAGATAGCGCAAGGTTGATTAGTGGAGAATGTGGTAGCTGACCACCTTTCAAGGCTGGCTATAGCGCATAATTCCCATGGTTTGCCTATTAATGATGATTTTCCGGAGGAGTCACTCGTGTCGTTAGAAGATACTCCTTGTTATGCTCATATTGCTAACTATCTAGTTACTGGTGAAGTTCCAAGTGAATGGAAAGCACAAGATAGGAAGCACTTCTTTGCAAAAATTCATGCCTACTATTGGGAAGAACCTTTTCTTTTCAAGTATTGTGCAGATCAAATAATAAGGAAGTGTGTCCCTGAACAAGAGCAACAGGGGATCCTCAGTCATTGCCATGTAAGCGCATGTGGAGGCACTTTGCCTCTCAGAAAACAACCATGAAGGTGTTGCAATCAGGTTTTAGTTGGCCATCACTTTTCAAAGATGCTCACACCATGTGCAGGAGTTGTGATAGATGATAAAGACTTAGGAAGTTAACACGTAGGAACCAAATGCCTATGAACCCCATTTTAATAGTTGATCTTTTCGATGTTTGGGGCATTGACTTCATAGGACCTTTCCCTATGTCTTTTGATAACTCTTACATTTTGGTGGGGGTAGACTATGTTTCTAAATGGGTTGAGGCAATCCCGTGTAAACACAATGACCACAGTGTTGTTCTCAAGTTTCTCAAAGAGAACATCTTCTCAAGATTTGGGGTACCCAAGGCCATAATTAGTGATGGAGGTACTCATTTTTGCAACAAGCCTTTTGAAACTCTCTTAGCCAAGTATGGGGTGAAGCACAAGGTAGCTACACCTTACCACCCTCAGACTTCTGGGCAAGTTGAGTTAGCAAATAGGGAAATCAAGAATATATTGATGAAGGTGGTGAACACGAGCAAAAGAGATTGGTTTGT
Organism: Vitis x labruscana x Vitis vinifera; assembly: GCA_008326845.1. NCBI lineage: Eukaryota > Viridiplantae > Streptophyta > Magnoliopsida > Vitales > Vitaceae > Vitis > Vitis x labruscana x Vitis vinifera. The sequence goes on from BKBX01001365.1 coordinate 40,141, forward strand.
TAAGCTCCATGATTTACTATGAGCATACAGAATAGCTTACAAGAATATTCTTGGCATGTCTCCTTATTGCCTAGTCTATGGCAAAGCATGGCATCTCCCTGTGGAAGTTGAATACAAGGCTTGGTAGGCAATTAAGAAGGTAAACATGGATTTGAACAGAGCCAGGATGAAGAGGTGCTTAGACCTTAATGAGATGGAGGAATTGAGAAATGATGTCTACACCAATTCCAAAATTGCAAAACAGAGGATAAAGAGGTGGCATGATCAGTTAATCTCCAACAAAGAATTTCAAAAGAGACAAAGAGTCTTACTTTATGACTCTAGGCTCCATATTTTTCCAGGGAAGCTAAAATCAAGGTGGATAGGCCCTTTCATTATTCACCAAGTGCATTCCAATGGAGTAGTGGAACTACTAAATTCCAACAGCACAGACACTTTCAAAGTCAATGGTCACCGTCTCAAGCCATTCATGGAGCCTTTCAATCAAGACAAGGAGGAAGTCAGTTTCCTTAAGCCACAACAATCTTAATCAAAAAGGGGTAAATGGACTTAGTCTTTCTAAAGACTAACCAAAGTCCATGTTTTGTTTTAATTTTGTTGATTTAAAAGCTTTATTATTTGTTTTAATTTTTAATTCTAGCTTTAATTTATTTTATTTTGATCTAACCTACACTTTTTGGATGATTAAAATTAAGAGGAACTTCAAAGGAATTGGAGGAAAACCTTAAAGAACCAAAGAAGGAGAAAAAGCCTGAAAAACAGAGCAATATTTCAACTTGCGAAAATTGGGGGCCAACTTGCGAAATCCTCAAAGCTCAAATTCGTAAGTCCACTATTCAACTTGCAAAAGCACCTCCAGGCACACGTGTGCCATTTCGCAAGTTCAAAATCCATTTTCGTAGTCTGCAAATCAAGTTGCGAAATGGGGCAACTTGCGAATTCTAGTCAACTTGAAAAAATGTCAACCGTCATTTAAATTCATATTTAAACCTCTGATTTCTTCCATTTTCATTTCGCACAGCCATTCCAAGTTGCGAAAAAACCCTATCAAGTTGCGAAGCCCTAAATTCCATAGCATCTCCTCCATTAGAAGCCTTGAGGTCGTGCGTCTGAAGATGAAGCACTCTGCACACCCAGCACGCACCCTATGAATCAAGCCAAGTAATTCTTCTCCATTTCAGCCATGGCCAAGACAAGAGGAGCCCATGCCGCGTCTCCATCAATTTGCAATCCAAGGCCAAGAGCTTCACCTGCACGGGATTCCACATATGAGGCTCCACAGGCCTCTGCCATTCTACCGTCTGAGGGTGGAGTGCATTGTAACCCTCCTCAGCACATGTATGAGATGAGGATACAACCCACTACACCTGGGGCAAGCCCTTCCTGCCCCAAGAAATTAGTTCGTCGCCCTCCTGCAAAGAAAGCCAAAGTTTCAGGCCCAGGAGAGTCATCTACACCTCCACAGCCTCAGCTACCTGCTACAGAGTCTCAGATTCCTTCTGGGATGACTTCAGAAGTAATTATCAGGCGACCTATGGTTACACAACCACCTATTAAGGGAAATTTGGATTGTAGAGCCCGGTCATTCCACTCCGAGCTATGTTTTGATATAGAGACTTTCAGACAGGAGCCGGAGCTTAGAGATTCATTCCACCTACTGTAGAGATACCATTTGGAGCACCTGATGACTCTTAGGGACTTCTTCTATCCTAAAGTAGCACTAGACTTCTATCAGTCTATGACTACTTGTCACGTCCAAGATCCTACTATCATCCACTTCACTATTGATGGAAGCCATGGTATCCTTGGAGCTAGACACATTGCAGAGGCCCTACATATTCCATATGAGCCTGTGAGTCCAACAAATTTCAGAGAGTGGTCCCATTTTTCTCAAAGGGACATGGTCTGTATATTGTCCAAGGGGACCTCTACACGCTCATTTCTTCTTAGGAAGGAGCTTCCACCTGGGATGCTCCTTCTAGATGTGGTGCTGCGCTCCAACATATTTCCACTTCAGCATATTGTGCAGAGGAGAGGAGCTATTGATTCATGCCTAATTGGTGTCTCAGCTGATTCGTGTCCAGCTGATGCTCCTTGATTGAGGGATTAATCAACAAAATTTATAACCTATTACACCATATACTAGGGTAGCAAAGACAAAGCTACTATAGCATAGTGGCTCTAGGATCGTTCACTGGGATGGGTTTTCACTTCACAAATGATATTAATTCAAAGCTGAATTGGTGCCTTTTCATTTCAAGGTTAGCTTTAAAGGAAAACATAAAGATGTTTGAATGAAAAAGGAAAGGTTTTAAACTAACCAAAAATAGTAACTGATTTTTCTTACAAAGAAAAGTGCTTCTTGGAGTTTCAGATCACTAGGCTCAGATTCCTCATACAAAAAGGGAATTCCGGTCACTTGTTTCTTTTCCTCGCATTAGAGAATTAACATATAGTTCCTTCTCCAACCGGTGTTGTACAGATGCTTCCCATTAATGGGTTCAAACACTAAATCCCTCTCACTGATGCACCTTGCAATGACTCATGCCTCTCACCTAGCACTTGCCATTCAAGGTGATCTTTAACCTTGGATTACCCGTCAAAAGCTCGCAAGAGATAACTAATGGATGTCTCCTTGGAGTCCAAAAGCTTACCAAGTGTTGGCAATTCTAGAAAATCCTACCTTCAAGTCACCTCCCAAAGGCTCGCAAAGAGTAAACTAGTGAATCTCCATGGACGGAGATCACTTGCCTTACCAAGTGTTGGCCCAGGTGATTTAAAAGCGTTTTAAGTTAACTAAAAAGATAAAAACCATCAACGGGTCACACTTTCTCTTCATTAAAAACTAAAACAACAAAACTTCCAATTTATGCATGTGGAAACTTACCCGGTTACCTTAGCTCCAAGAGACAAAGAGCATAGCCTCTCATCCTCTAAGGAAAAATCCTCAAAGTTTGATTGGCTAGCAAGAAAATGAAAATGAAAGAGAAGACAAGAATATATAGGAAAAACAGAGCAAGTGCTCTGTATTTTACTTCCTTCCCAAAACTGTACAAAGGATCCCCTGGAACCCCCCTCAGAACAGGCTCCTCGGGCTCTCCTTTAAACCAACATTACAATGATAGCTATTCCCTTGATATTTTGCCAAATTCCTAGCATAAAAACTAAGGAAACCTATCATTGGTGACTTACAAGGAGAATTTGGGCATTTGGGCAACAAAAATCTAATGAAAAATATCTCCAAGTGTCGGTTACAAATATCGGGAAGCACTAAAGACCACTTCGCAGGTGAAAAGTGAGGTCTGCGAAATTTCGCAGGTGCACAAGAAGGGCTGCGAAATTTCTTCATAGCAACCAGCTGATTCAACACCTTTGCAAATTGGACTTCCATCTTGTGGTGTTTGGCTTCCATCGCGGCGTGAAGCTTCAGGGGAAATCCATGGCACTGTGCAAAAAGGCTGCGAAACCATTCCGCAACAAAAGGCTGATTCCGCAGCACTTTTCTGAAGCCTTCCTTCAGCTTGGAGCAGTTGTCTTGAAAAGGCTGTAACTTCCTCATTTCAGCTCCAAATTGCACACGGTTTGAAGCATTGGATTGTTGACTTCCTAAGCTTTCAAATGACAAATTGTATGCATAATTTGGACATCAGTAAGTGCTCCAAAAGTGGCTGCAGTGACTGTCATCAAGAATGCTCCATGGCTGATTTCTCTTTGCTTCTCCTTGCATTCCAGACCCGTTTATGGCAAAAGTGCTTCAAGGCTGTGATTCTTCATTCCTCTAAGCTTCCCATTGCTTGCCAAGGATTCCATATAACTCTCCTCAATCTTATAATGCTTTGGTGATCAAAATACTAACAAAAACACCAAAACTTACACATTTTGATTAGAATTGATTGAAAGGGGCCTTAACATGCTAATTGGGTTAAAAGGCACTAACTACTACTCAAAAGTGTTTAAAAGGATTAATTATAAGCTATCAAATAGCACTTTTTGAGTAGTAATCAGCTATATTAGAGGCTTTATTCCGGATATCATAAGGTTTCTACTTTGGCCCTCATCATTTGATTATGACCTCTCTTCTCTACTTTGAAGAGAAGGTCCATAGGAAGAAGCTCTAGAGAGCAGATGCCATTCCATTTCTTTTTCCCAAGCTGCTCTATCAGATATTAGAGCATTTGTGCTATCCTTCTAAGCCTCAACTTGAGCATTGCCACATTTTCTGAGAGTTATTCACTATCGAAAAATGGAATCATTTAACGGCTTATGTTGCACCTCAAGGAGCCACAGATATGGCAGATATGCCAGCATCTCCAGAGTCACCACAGGATGAGCAGCCACTACAAGCATAGCAGGCTAAGATACCTATAGAGATCATACCACCTGCCCTTGTAGCACCTCCTATAGTGCCCACGCCTGAGGCTATATCTTCTACTCCTCCTACCACTCCTGAAGCTCCACCAGTTATACCAGCTACATCAACACCTCCTCCATCTGAGTCATCTATCACCATATCCAGTTCAGAGTTTAGAGGCCTATATCATACATTACAGACATTGAGCACCACTCAAGGTGCTCTCTTCCAGCAGATGACAGTCATATGTGCACTTCAAGATCAACTTATTGCCATGGAAACCCAACATACTACCATCCTTAGACAAATACAACAACATTTTGGTATTTTTCCACCACCTAAGCATGATATGCCTAGCCCATCAGAGCCTACAGGTCCATCTAAGGAGGCTACTCCAGCAAAGCAGACTATGCCTCATGAGGAGACTACTACAGCAGAGGTCGAGACTCTGATCCAGAGCACTCAAGAGACCACAACAGAGCCATCGTCTCCACATGATCCTCCCACCACTAACTGATCATCTATCTACTTTTTGTATTTACTTATTATAGTAGAACTCTTAATCCCATGTTTTTTATGTTTTATATACTAGGATTGGATGTATTACTTGTGCATATTTCATATTGTACTTTCTTAAAGTAATACATATCCATCATTTTTTAGTATACTTGGCATATTTTTATTTTATTTCCTCTACT
>BKBX01001368.1:0-14653 GCA_008326845.1 Vitis x labruscana x Vitis vinifera
TTTTTTTTTTTTTTTTTACATATATACAAATATACATGCTCTAAAGCAAACCAAGAAAGACCCAAAGACGGGATAAAAAATGAATAAACATGCCCTCAAATATCAATATATCACAAACTCTCTCTAATGATGTGACCCTCTCAAGCCAAGGATCCCTGGATCAACGTCCGTAGGATAGATAGTGGAAAATGACATGACTACCCTCCATGTAATGAACTGAGGATGATCACCACTCGGGGTGAGAGAAGATGAAGTGGAACAAATGATAGATATAATAAAGAAGAGGATGAAGAACCAACAAGATGTGACGAAATGCAATGACGCAATGATAGGAAAAGATAACGAGAAAGATGTGCCCCTCGGTCCAAGGCTCATGAAACTCCTAAACAATGCATGCATACACTGAAGGGCCCCTATCCCGGTGTAGAAGGTGAGCAAGGCTATAAGAAATAAAAGGCTATGATGCTCATGCGAGGCTCAAAGGGCTAGCAATGGTCTAGATGTCAATAAAGGTAATAAGGTGTGAGCTAACCGAAATGAAGGCCACCCATCCTGCGACCACGGTCTCAAACATCGTGCTATCAAGTCCTCAAATGATCAATACTAAATATCTATGTCCATATGATATAACCACGTCAACCCTCTAGAATCATGCACCAACCGTACCCCAAATGCTCTATGATAATCTCAAAGATGATCCTCTCAAGGCAAAGTAAACGGTGATCTCATAGGGCACGACTGCTCATCACAAGCCAACTCTCATCATACAAGATAAGTGACAGTCCCATCAAGCAATCGACCAATCCACATATCGTAAACCACCCAAAGATCATAAGATATCCCTCGCCATGCAAGATCAACCCTGGGCTCAAACTCCTCACGCTCTACCTGGTCGGATCAGAGAGTGGATGTGCAAAACTAGAAAAGCCGAGGATGGAAAGGTCATATAATGGTCTCAAAGGGTGATGCTGTGCAAAACTCACAATGGATGGATGTAGGTCAAAACAAGAGTCAAGGTGCGGGAAGTGAGCAAAGTATGGCTCTGATCATAAGAAGATGTGTCACAATCTCGAACTCTCTAGGTCAAATCTCTTATCCTAGGCTAATAGGCTCAATATCCTCCATGATAGGTCAAGCCTCAAGACCACAATATGCAAGCGAAGAGATGCCCCAAGTCAAAAGTACAACACATCATATCACAAAACACAAACACATGTCCATAAAGGAAAATGCATCCAATGGGATAATCCGATGAGTACATCATGTAAAAGAAGGACAACAAAGACAATACTCAAGAATCGAGTTATAGTCTCTAAAAGTCAAAAGCAAAACAAGACTAAACAAACAAAAACAAAAACAGTGACTGGTCCTGTCATCACGTCTCTGGCCACAGAATGAACAAAATCTGAGTGCCACCACACCAAGGTAAGCCAATCATGAGTCAATCGCCCAAATCAATAAGATCAGGGACTGCTGGTGAAGGGGCGTCTGCACGCATGGCCTGAGCTGGGGTAGAAATAAGAGACATATCAGACTGAGGATGCCCAAATGTCCCAGAATCAACAATGTCCTGTATGGCATGTCGTAGAGCAGTGCAACGATCAGTGTGATGTCCTACTGACTGGTGGTACGCACAATATAAATCAAGACGAAACTGTGGGGGCACAGGATCTGGAAGTGCCCTAGGAGCCAGAGGAGCCAAAAATCCCATGGCCTGGAACATCTCAAAAACTCTGCTCAGGGGTGCGCTCAAATCTGAAAAGTGTCTCCGACATCGTCGATGGGGAGGAAATCGATCCTGAGGAACTGTAACGATCGGAGGGCCCCGAAACTGGGGCGGAGGTCGTGTCGGCGTAGCCAGTGAAATGGATGAGGAATGCTGCTGGAACACTGAATGTGGGCGAGACCGTGGATGTGAGGCACCCAAAGTAGCAGGTGTCGATGAAGTCAAGTGTGGCAATGAAGGCATCGCTACTCCTGGAGCTCCTCTCGATGACGATGGATGCCCCGACAAAATGAGCTCAATCCTCTCAACCCTCCGTGTCAAATCCATCATCATCTCATAAAGAGTAGTAAGAGTAATGGGTGCGATCTCGTCCGACATGGTGAACCTCAACTGAAGAAGTCTAATCTCGATGTACTCTGTATCATAGCCATCATACCAATCAATATCTGCCCGGGGACCAGTCACGACACTAAAACTGTCCAAGACTCTAAAACAAACACATGCAAGAGACAAAACAAAGCAACACAAGATGCTACACAAGATAACAACACATGATATGCATGATACGAAACAATGACAATAATAAAAAGGAAAACAGAAACACATACCCAAGAAAACAACAATATCACTAAGTGAAATGAGAGTACATCATGTGAAAAATAAGACTATAAGGACTGCTCTCGAAGCACAGGGTACGAACTCGAACCACTAACTACAAAACAAGACTCAAATACAAAGTAAAAGAGAACAAAAACTCAAACAACAAACTAACAAGGTAGTCCCAAAATACACCAACAAGATCTGCAATATCAAGGTGTATGGTGAATATCAATGCCCTGGGTGTCCAAAATGTGATGGTATAAGCCCGAAGGAGGAGGAACTGCATGTGTGGACTAAGCTGGAAAGGAATCAGTAGACATATCTGGACCAAGATCAGTATCTGTGGTCGATATGGGAAAGCTAACTGCGCCACTGTCAATAAGATCCTATATGGTGTGACGTAGAGAAGCACAATAATCAGTACGGTGGCCTGCCATCTGGTGAAATGCACAAAACTCATGAGCACGAAAACGCGGAGGTAAGATACTCGGGGGTGGCCTAGGGGCCAATGGTACTAAAAAAACCAGTAGATCTGAGTCGCTCAAAAGCTCTATCCAAAGGCATCCCCAAATCAGAATAAGTCCTCTGACGTCGCCGATGGGGACGAGACTGCTCACGCCGTGGGATACTAGTCTGTGGACGCTGAAACTGGAATGAAGGTCGTACTGTGACAGTATGAGGATGCACAGAAGGGTACTGCTGAATTGGATGAGGATGACGATGCTGTAAATGTGGGAAATCACTCCTGGGTGTCTGCAATGATCTCGCATAGGGGTGATAACCAGGTCGTCGATGCTGAAAGTCTGCTGAACATACGTCTCCATAGCTCTCAGATGATCCACCAACTCCCTTCCCCTCAGTATCTGAAGAAGGAATAATATCTGACCATAATCCTCTAGATATGCCATCGTCTACATCAATCAAAGCCTGAACCAATGATCTGAAATCCCGGAATGGGACTCCTGTCAGATGCCGAGCAAACCTAGGATGCAAACTCCTCAAAAACATGCTCATCTGATCTCTCTCGGTAGGTCGCTCAATCATCTCTGCAGCCCTCTCCCTCCAGCGGGAGATAAAAGAAGAAACAGACTCATCTGATCCCTGTCTAAGAAGCTCAAGCTCTCTACGTGTAACGCTCGTATCACCACTGAATGAATACTGTCTCAAAAACTCCTGTGCTAAGTCCTCCCAAGTTCTCCGACGAGATGACTCTAATGAAACGTACCATCTCTGTGTCGCGCCGCTCAATGACAATGGGAACAAAGTGAGCAACTGTGCCTCATCTAGACCAAGAGCCCTCATAACTGTGCTATAAAGTCTGAGATGAATACGAGGACATCCAATACCCGTATATCTCTTTATATCCGGCATCCTGAAACCGACTGGCAAAGTGGCCACTGGCACGTCGCCAGGGTCATCCCATGAAATCATCTCATCAAGATCTCTCATCCGTCTAATCCTCTGCTCGAGTCTGTCCATACGAGAATGAGGATCCTCAATAACGGTAACTGGTGTGACCATAGGTGGAATGACAGCAGCATGATCATGTGAAACAGTAGGCAACGTCTGTGTAGCTGGCATCTGAACAGGTAGAACAGGTGGTGTCACTAAATCAGATGGCGTGTCCTCGAGCACTACATGCCTACTTGGCTGACTATCCATCCTCTAACTCAAACTGGTCAATGCCCCCTGAATCGAAACCACAGAAGCGATAAGCTAGCCAATAGAAAATGACTGTGAATCCGTCTATAGCAACTCAGAGATATGAATCAACCTCCCACTCAACCCAGGGCACTGAACCAAGACTGGGACTACAAATAGACTCCTACAAAAGAATCGAACAAACGACTTAAACACGACTCATGCAACGACACGAGATGCGACGAACAATGACCAATGCATGATACACTACAACCCAATACATGACAGGGTGCGACACACAATCATATGGTGACAATCAAAATTTGGATAGACGATAGAATCTCTAGAGTCACATGAGTATCTAGTGTGAGACAACTACAAATATGACTAAAGAATTTCTATCGATGACCCAAAAAATGATCGAGGTGTGAAGAAAGTGAATGGGGTGTGAAGAACAACACTATCACGAGATCAATACTCAGTTTAGACCAAAAATGTCCTTGATTCAACCTTCAACTCGAGCTCCATAAGAGACAAAATGATAAGGTGATCAAGACGAATCTCTCGAAAAATGTGTGAATATGAAAATATGTCTTTCACCTTTCTGTAATGAAAATATGAGCATCAAGTTGAAAATCGAACCAAGGATCAAACAAATGATGAGGTACTAAGCCCGTGATAGGTGTACAGTGTAAAAAGATGATCAATGAACATATCCCAAAGTATCAAGTGAGTGACAACAAAGTGAAGGGGTATGCCAAGCCAAGAAATGATAACGAAAACCCTAGGGAGAAAACATGCCAAACTAATCGAATGAAAAACACAAACTAAGGCGACAAGACGAAAGGTGATCCGACCGATACTCAAACTCAAACCGATCTCCAAGCACTCTCAACTGGAGACTAAAAAGAGGGAATACTGGATCCGAACTGTAACCACAGAGGCTCTGAAAGCCCTCAGATGCACCCACGTGTAGGGAGGGAGTCCTAATCGAAGGATCTACGGCTCAACCTACGAGGTCATGGTGGCTCTAAATGGATATGGGTGGATTTTAAAGATCCCTAGCAGAAGCGATCATACCCTCCGGCGGTACGCAACCCTCTGCACGCCTCCGAAGAGACGGGGCGCTTCCATGCAAGGTGGTCATCACCTCCACACATGCACTACCTCGCATCCCAAGGGGCTTCCTATGGTGAAATCTCTCAAACTCTCAACGCTCAATGGTCGACTAGAGTGCACAGTGAATGGTGTGGGTGCATCCGAAAACCCTAAGAAGCTAAAACAGGAGAGAAAACACACTGACCACACAAATATCCATGAAACCTAGCTCCGGGCTATACAGGTCTTCAATGATCGGACTCCAATTGACATCAGTGTGTCGCTCTCCTCCAGGACGCTCCCGTACATCGATATAGCCCGTCGCTAGACCCTACTCCTAATCTCTGGCTCGGTTAGAGAGCAAACACACAGAAGGTCTCACACTTGCAATAGTGAGAACCGGGATGAAAGGAATGACCGAAACCAAGAGAGTTGGAGGTAAGGGGATATATGTGCGGCCCACACGGACAAGCAACATGCAATCACACAAAGGAAGGGTAGTCATGCACCATACAGTCAAGCAAAGTATAGGTATATCACTCATGTCCACACAAACCATGATAAACAGATAAAAAAACGATAAATATATACACCATGCTCAAAGACGATCGAGAGGATATACAAGTCAGAGAATCAACATGTCAAACTAAGTGATATACAGTGGTGAGTGTATGCATGTGAAGTGATCAGAATAATCATGGCAAAATCAGGATCAATGCGCTAAGCAATACGAAATGATCAATCAATATAATCTGCATGTCAAAATCTCAAATGAATATATCAATGAAGCACAGAGAAAATAGCTATCTCGGAATCCTCTATCAATACGAATCAATCATCATAATCAGCATATCAAATATCTCAAACAAATATATCAATGAAGCACAAAGAAAATCACTGTGTCATAATCTCCAATCAAGATAATCAACCAATACAATCAATCATGTCAATGTCCCAAGTAAAAACTCGGGAACCCTCAATGTGCAATCAAGAAGTGAGTATCCACTAATCGACTCATCAAAAGCCACATTTGCTTCACTTTAAGTTCAAGCTTGACCCTCTACACGGTCCCCAGCGGAGTCGCCATTTTGTGGACCTCGCATTTCGACTCAAATCTCAATGCGTTTCCCACTCGATGGCGAGCTCGATTTTTATTTGAAAAATTGGTTCTTATTGATTATTTGAAAATGACTTGGAGTCGCCACTTATTTTTGTTTTATTTTTAAAGGGTAAACAAAATAAGAAAGAAAAACCCTAAGTGTGACTCCTTATTTTGGAAAAGGTGGTCTGTGAAAAACCGGATCGGGTTCGGGGGTCAGGTTACTTATCGGGAAGGTACGGTAAAGACCGTAGCACCCCTCTAAGTCCCTAAAGTCGGGTCTCTACTAATAAAATGAAGCTGACGTGGCAATGATGAGGAAATCAATAAATACTCAAATCAGTCGTGCACATATGAGTATCAAAACATGCGTATAGCAAGACCAGAATAAGGACAGATGCGTACCTGGGCAACGATCTTCAATGCGCTATCAAGAAGTGAGATTAGTGCACAATTAAAGGATAGTCACATGCATATCATAGAGCAGAATAAATCATGTATGACACCCAAATCAACCAAACAATCCATCAATCATAAAATCTCATATGTAGGGCCCCCACCAAAGCCCGTTTATTTTTGCATGAATTGATTCCATAAATTCCATTATTCGGAATTACGGAATTTGATCCACACTTATTTCAAAACATTTTAAAATCAAGAGAAGTATATAAAAAAAATGAAAAAGGCTTGCCAAAGAGAAAAATGGCAACCAAAATTTTATTGGAAAAATGGATTTTTGGAAACTAAGAAAAATACTAAGGATGAAAGATGGAATGAGTTTGAAATTATTTTAAAACAAACTAGGATCTAGAAAATTATTTGAAGAAAGGGATTTAAAAGAATATTTTTCAAAGTTGAAGATGGTGAAATGGGAAAATGGCACTGTGGCCCAAAGGTGGCCATGCACCATAATAGAGCCATTCTGGAGGACAACTCATGCTACTGCCTCTTATTTCAATGTATGGAACCCAATTTGAAAGGCTAGGTCAATTTCAGAACTTGCAGTCTTCTAGCTTCTTTACCACTTCTGAAATTTTGGGGCCATGAGCAAGCAAGTGTAGAGTAGATAATCGAGTCACTTCCCTGGTGTCATCACTCTTCACTTCCTTCTGTCTTGAAGCCTTCCAATTAGCAGCCAAGGATCCCTCCTTAGTGAATCTGGAATTGAGATTTGCCAAGCAATCCTGCAATAGGAGTAACGTCAACGGTTCCCCAAATAACTATTTGGCAATGAAAGTCACTCTCATTCAAACAAGTCACGCGCCGGAAGTATGTGAGGGCAGAAACGGAGCTATGTGAAGGCTATTGAGCATTGGTTATTCAGTTTTGGACAAGCCCAGTTCGCTGAGAGAACAAGGCGACGACCCCGAAAATAAAGAACATGAGAAGCATCCCAGAGTGCTCAAAGTCATTCGTGTGAGATGGGTTCAAGACCCCATTCACAAAGAACTTGAGACGAGTTGAATACAAAAACTCTATGCACATATCAATAAAAGCTCCGATTGCCAACACATAAAGCTCCAAGTATCTAAGCCTTCCATCAAAACCAGACACTGGGTTCAAAACCCGAACCTGAAACTCCTTTGGGTTCATCACAAATCTCACTACTGCGCTGTATATGTGCCACAAAGAAACTGACGCGAGAACATTTTTATCAAACACAAATCTCTGGCGAATCTGGAAATGAATCCATGTGTTTCTCATTCTCTAGTTTGTCTTGCTTGTCAACAATATTATCAGTAACTGGTGCATTATTTTTCTCAACCTGGTCTAAACCATCATATTTAATGTGGTTTCCTGGGGAACCCAATTCAAACAGTGGCTGGTACTACGACTGTCAGGGGACTGTTTGAACATGATCTTGGGTGAACAGCATGTCTCCATAGGTCTGGGCACAAGACATCATTCAAATTGGACCCAATACCCATGTGAATAATGGGTACTTCACGTCTTCATAGCATGTGCAAAGCCTGTTGGTTTATCCAATGCAACAAAACCAAGAAAGTCAATGACGCAAGCAGTCCAGTTCTCAACCTGTAGCATGATATCCCTACCCCAGTGAGCAATGGAAATGCCGAAACTGTCATAGCAGCCAACCACTGTGTAATACGAAGCAATGAAGGACATTTGAGTTCAAACATAGGTCAATCATATCAACTTATTGATCACTTTCCTGACCCATCTATCAGATTCTGTCTTTCCTTGATGTTGCTTCTGGTATGGAAATCTGCCACGGATTTCTAGTTCCGGAATCTTTAGTGTATAATCATTGATCACATTCTCATCTGAAACAAGGATGCTATGCTCTTCAAACATGCCATACATTGATGGGAACTTGTCAACATCTGGAAGCTGCTAAATATCATCATACAGAACGGATAGAGACACCATGTCAGCAGACGAAAGGCTAATTAGTTGTTGTCATTGAAGGAAGTCCCATATGCCCAGGCAATTCAGGCTGCTGCTGTTGAAGCTTTGGCTGCTGCCCCAGATGAGACACTGCCAATAGCACATGCATAAGTCTCAACTTGCAGTTGGCCAGAAACAGTCAAAAATGCTCGACGGGACTGCTTCTGATGACATTTGTGCATGGATTTCTATATTCTGCTCAATCCGTAAACCCATTCGGTGAATAAGGACGGCGACTTTTCATCCTTCAGCTTGTATATCTTGCCAGATCACGGACCACACTAGATTGATATCAACAATCTCACCAAACCCTATGGGAAGGTAGGTGACCTCGAAACCCCCTACTGTAGATGATGACAGGAATTACGAACAAACTGGTGACCCGTTTGCATAGTGATGCCGCGGAGCTTCTCCTTGGGTCAATTTTCCTTCAGTCAATTGTATCTCCTTGAGAGCACCTGTGACAAAGAAATCACTTGAAGGAGAATCCCTCTCCAACTGCCGCAGCATGATAACATGAAAGAGATTAAGATACTGGGAGTGATGCGCGGATTGACCATGGATGCTTAGAAAAGATGGGATATTGAGAAAGAGAAGGTGGTGAGAAACGGATAAGCATGGGGGTATAATGGGTATAGGGTTATGGGTATGATGGTTGTGCAACAAGGGTATGAATGAGTCCTATGCCCGTGGGTATAGTGAGAGGGGAACTGCAAGATGATGAGTGCATGTGTAGATGTGGGTGTGAAATGATGTAAATCTGGAAAAGATGACAGACTAAGTATGTGAATGGAGATCCGAGAGAGAGTACAGTGATAGGTATGAACAAACGAAGTGGTGATAGAATGAATAAGAAAGCATGCATGTGGTTAGTATGGGACATGGGTATAAAAGGCAGAGTAGAGAGAGAAAAGGTGGTGAGGGAATAATGAGCGAGAAATGGTGGGTTGGATACATGGTATATGGGTTGGATGGACGTGAGATATGGCAGCCAATAGATTTAACATCCCCAACTCCTCATCTCTGGTTCATGTTTCTCAATTTCTTCGGGCTTTCCTGGCATTTTCTCATGGTGATAGCCCTATAGATTTCATCTGTGTCAGCATGTAGAGACTTAGGTCTAAAACCACGAGCACCATCACATACCACACCACCCTCATTCATGATTAATCCCATTTTTATACCCTTCTCCTCTTGAAAACTGACTCATCTCGGTACAGGAAAGCACAAGGACCAAACCAACATGATCATGCACCTCATAATACCCTTCTTCATCAGGCGAAAGTGGAAGATCTGATGCATGATACGGATGGGTCCTAAAAACAGAGGAATATAACCAGAACAGAGCACAGCAGATGGGAACCAAATGAGTTCATACAAGTCTCATTTCCCATACCCTCAATGAGCTCGGATATAAAATCAGTTCAAGGAAAATAAAAATAAAAAAAAATTCAAAAACGAGTTTTAAAACGAAAACAAAGGTGGGAATCTCATGAGAGATCTCAAAACAGGGGACATTGAAACGGGATAGAAATCAAGCAAAAATGGTGAGTACAAGCAAGCTCAAGATCCCAAAAACCAACGAAAATACTCAGTAAACACATTCAAACATCCAGATAGAACCTCATTTGATATTCAGATATCACCATGAAAGGGGCATGAACATGTAAAAATAAACATAGCTATGGAAATCATACCTGAGTCTCCTTCTTCTAGCAAGTGGAGTCACCCACCTCACGGCAGCTCAAGTCCTCCTTCCTCCAGAAAATTTCTCCCAAAACTCTCAAGCTCTCTGCTCTCCTTTCTCTCTACTCCTTCCCCCTCCCTCGTTATCTTTTTCAAAAATATCTCCCCCTCCTCAACAGAATCGCCCCCTCTGAAAAGCACCTCTTTCTCTCTCATACGCTCCTCATAACAGAAAAATGCTGCCCTCTCTGAAGATCCTTCCAGGTGTCAACCATTCATTGGCTCCTTCAACTCCACTACCTGATTCACTGAAGGCCAATTACGAGGTGACACGTGGTTCCTTGAGATTGTGACACCTGTCCAAAATTAGCTGTAGAAAGCGAGCCCCAAATGGGGGTCTACAAATATGCCCCTCTTCGGTAGAGATCACGAGTGCAAGGAACATGAACACTGAAGTGGAAAGCAAGTGTGAATAGTGAGTGGAATGAAGTGAACTCTACCGAAGACCCAAGGAGACCCCCATAGGGACACCAGTGAAACGCAAACTCACTCAAGCTAGCAGACGAACATAAAGGCTCTAATCCTAAGAGAAAAGATGGGTGCCTCAAAATGCCTCTGAAGCCACACTAAGGATCCAAGCTCCCTCTAAGATGTCTCCAAAAGTGACTCGAAGATCGATGTCAAAGGTGAGTAACGGTCGAACCACCTTGGAGTACGAACAAGAATGCGTCTAAAGGAGGCTGCCCTATGTGGACTACAAGATGAATAGGCGATAAGCACAGGGTAACGAAGTGAGGAGAGTGAGAATAAGTGCAAATCCATGAAGGTAAGACGCGCAATGCCAGTGAATAGAAATGCTAGGAGCTGTGACTCTGCATGACAAGACTGACTCTAAACGCTAAACTAGAAAATAAGAAAATAAAGCTCTGCAAGCCAAACCAAAAAAAGCTAACTCTAAACACTAAACTAGAAAATAAGAAAATAAAGCTCTGCAAGCCAAACAAACAAAAAAAACTAACCCTAAACACTAAACTAGAAAATAAGAAAATAAAGTTCTGCAAGCCAAACCAAAAAAACTAACCCTAAACACTAAACTAGAAGGCCCATAGGTGAAGACCTACGGTGGTGATACAATAAAAATGCCCATAGATGCCAATCTATGGTGGTGAAAATCTCGAAAGCCCAAGGATGAAAATCCATGGTGGTGAAATAACTGAAATGCCCATAGAAGTCTGATCCATGGTGGTGAAAATCTGAAACAAATGCTCATAGATGAAAATCTATGATGGTGATAATATCGAAATGCCCAAGGATGAAAATCCATGGTGGTGATAACTGAATCAAGGGCTCATGGATGAAAATCCATGATGGTGAATCTGAAATGCCCATAGATGAAAATCTATGGTGGTGATAATCTGAAAGGCCCATAGATGTCTGATCTATGGTGGTGAAAATCTGAAACAAATGCTCATAGATGAAAATCTATGATGGTGATAATATCGAAATGCCCAAGGATGAAAATCCATGGTGGTGATAACTGAATCAAGGGCTCATGGATGAAAATCCATGATGGTGAATCTGAAATGCCCATAGATGAAAATCTATGGTGGTGATAATCTGAAAGGCCCATAGATGTTTGATCTATGGTGGTGAAAATCTGAAACAAATGCTCATAGATGAAAATCTATGATGGTGATAATATCGAAATGCCCAAGGATGAAAATCCATGGTGGTGATAACTGAATCAAGGGCTCATGGATGAAAATCCATGATGGTGAATCTGAAATGCCCATAGATGAAAATCTATGGTGGTGAAAATCTGAATGAAGGGGGATGCCCTAGACAAACTAATGGTATGGGGATGCCCTAAACAAGATGACAATAGGGGGACGCCCTAGGTGATAACTCATAAAGATCGGAAAATGGGTCTGACAACCATGAAATCAACACGAAACGCGGTAAACCCAAAGAGAGTGGGTATGCCCTAGTAGAAAAGCGCTAAAGGGGTATGCCCTAGTATGACGACTCACAAAGATCAAGAAATAGATCGAGCAGTGAGAAAGTACACAAAAGACCTGATGAACTCAAGGATGGGGGGTATGCCCCAGTGTGACGACCCATAAAGATCAAGAAGTAGATCGAACAGTGAGAAAGTACACAAAAGACCTGATGAACTCAAGGATGAGGGGCATGCCCTAGTGTGACGACCCATAAAGATCAAGAAGTAGATCGAGTATGGAGAGAATCTGCAAAAGATCCGATGAACTCAAGGATGGGGGTATGCCCCAGTGTAGGATAGTAACTAACATAAGACACGGAATCTCACCATACAAGACACTCTGGGATATGCTCAATGATGATGCAATGGAAATGATATACATAGCCTCAATGAACAAACGCTAAAACGAGTCCAGACACCACCGAAACTATGCTGACAAAGCAAAACTAAAATAATGGATCACACAAACGCTGACCAAAACTCTAGGTCTGAAATGTAAGCAAATCAAAACACGACATGTCAACTATCAATATGAGTACATCATCACAAGTGCATCAACAATCTAATAGGTCCTACCATCATGGAAGATGTTGAACCTAATGTCCAAAGGCATGTGAAAACTCAACCAGAAAGCTCAAGACTAGCCCATATCTTCCTCTGATCAAGAGAATGGGGTAAGGTCATGTAAGACGATGAAATATGTGGGCTCAAAAGATGTAAGGCTCTGATAAGAAGGGCACAGGTATAACAGTGTCCAATGTAGGACGGATAGGTGTGTAACAAAGGAAAGTGGGTACCCAAATCCAACTAGGTATGCTGAGAAGACTGAGCCCAGGGTGCCAATGACTATATAATCCATCGAGAGCAGCGATCATAAACACGAAATGGAGTCTCAATGTCAAAATCGGCAAGGTGGCTATGCCCCAGTGTGAATGCATCATCTCAGAATGGGTAAGCTCTCAGTGCAGAATGATCTCTGGAAAGTAAGTGCCCGACATAAACTGTCATCTCACAAAATCATCATCAATGACGAGTGGGCCATGCCCCAGTGTAAGCATCTCCAAATCAAACATCAATGAGAGGAGTACAACCAATCATACATCATCTGATCAAAGTGAACCTCTGCTCCTCAAAGTCATCGTGGTAATGTGAAGAGAGTATCTGAACTCCTCTAAAGAAAGAACATGTCCCAATGTGAACTGATATCTCTAAGATCAACCGCCAATGAAAGGGTTATGCCCCAGTATAGGGCAAACCCTGAAATGACTAAACTCGGCTGCATGCTCTCATAAGTGTCCGTGTCCTGATCCAATCATCTCAAAAATATGTCAACAATGATGAGAAGGCTATGCTCCTGTGATCACATCAAAGAAATCACCAAATCATATCTCGTACTCCAATGTAAAATGAATCTAATCGCCTCCAAGGAACAACTATGCCAAAAAAACCATCATCGATCGAAAGGGGTATGCCCCTGTGTAAAGTACACCAGATGAAATGCGCCAATCATGTCTCATGCTCCAATGTGAAGAAAAATGACATCTGATATCCTCCGGGGAATGGACATGGCTCAAAAATCCGTCATCGACTGAGAAGAGTATGCCTCAACATCATGGTCATCCGATAATAAAACTCTCTGAGATGGCTATGCCCCAGTGTAGGGCCATACCATAACCCCTGGTCCATCACAATCAGAATGCTCTCGAATCAATCCTAAGTATCGCTCATATAAGAGCTATCAAACACAATGTGTGATGTCATGGCCTCAGGGTGGTCTTAAGACTCAGGACGTAACGTAGGCTAGGGTGATAGGGTGATAGAATTGAAGGGAAACTAGGCCCAAATACCCAATGATCAAAACCCATGCCCTCATGTATAAAATGCAACATATATAGAAAATATCGTGAGCCATGGACCTGAAGACGCCTACTGTGAACATGGTAGCAATGATGATGCAATGAAGAAAAACCGAACTCATAACGAGATGTATAATGATGGTGCGAAGAGGGTATCGAACCAGAAAATGAGGTCACTATAAGAACGGAATAAGGGGTGAAATAAAAAATGATGAATCAGAAGTGAAAACGAGGATGATGATGAAGCATAGAATACGAGAACAAGTGATGATCTGCTCAAATCAAATATGAAAGGAGGTCACGTCAATAACGAACACAATGATGGAATGGACAATGACCCAGAGCTCCTAAGAGAAGGCCACTCATCTCACTCTCAAAACATACAACAAAATGAATACGAAGAATGAAAGGTCCCGAGGAGCTCACATACGAACTCCCATCAATAGACATATCCAACAAAGCGACCCCTCGAACACTAATATACACATACTCAATGATAGAGAATAATACACACATGTGCCTCTTTTCTTTTTCTTTTT
>BKBX01001394.1:3206-35951 GCA_008326845.1 Vitis x labruscana x Vitis vinifera
GCAAAACTAATAATTTTAAAAACTAAATTAAGGATAAGATAAAAAGAATAGACAAATTAATGATTTTTCAAAAAAACTAAACTATGCATAATATCAACAAAGCAACTAAATGAATAATTTTTTAAAACTAAACTAAATATGAGATTAACAAAATAACCAAACTAATGATTTTTAATAGAATTACATTGAGCATAACATCAACAAAACAACCAAACCAATAATTTTTAAAAACTAAACTAAACATTAGATCAACATATTAACCAAACTAATGATTTTGAAAATAAACTAAACTAAGCATGATTTCCAAAAAGAAGTCAAATTAATAATTTCTAAAAATTAAACTAAGCAAGAGATTAACAAAATAACCAAATTAATAAATTTTAAAATCATTAAACCAAACATATAATATCAATAAAGCAACCAAACTAATAATTTTTGAAACCTAAACTAATTATGAGATCAACCGAATAACTAAGCTAGAATCCGTGCGAGTATCAAAAAACTGTCCGGACGAGTACCGAAAAAAGGTAGAATCAATGTCAGTACCAGAAAATGGTAGAATTCGGGCGAGTAACGGGAAAAGGTAGAATCCGCGTGAGTTTTGAAAAACTGTCTGGGCGAAAACCGGAAAATGGTAGAATCAGTGTGAGTACCGGAAAATTGTAGAATCCGGGTGAGTACCGGTAAAAGGTAGAATCCGAGCGAGTATCGAAAAACTGTTCGAACAAGTACCCAAAAATTGTAGAATCACTATGAGTACCAAAAAATGGTAGAATCCAGGCAAGTACCGGGAAAAGGTAGAATCAGTGCGAGTATCAAAAAATTGTCCGGACGAGTACCGAAAAAATGGTAGAATCAGTGTGAGTACCGGAAATTGGTCGAATCCGAGCGAGTACCGAGAAAAGGTAGAATCCATGCGAGTACCGAAAAACCGTCCATGCGAGTACCGGAAAAGGGTAGAATCAGTGTGAGTATCGAAAAATGGTAGAATCCGACCGAGTACCGGGAAAAGGTAGAATTCGTGCGAGTATCGAAGAACTGTCCGGACGAGTACCGACAAAAGGGGAGGATCAGTGTGAGTACCGAAAAAATGGTAGAATCCGGACGAGTACCGAGAAAAGGTAGAATCCATGCGAGTATCGAAAAACTGTCCCGACGAGTACCGAAAAATGGTAGAATCAGAGTGAGTACCTGAAAATGGTAGAATCCCTGCGAGTATCGAAAAACTGTTAGGACGAGTACCGAAAAATGGTAGAATACGGGCGAGTATCGGGAAAGGTTAGAATCCGAGCGAGTATCGAAAAACTGTCGAGACGAGTACCGACAAATGGTAGAATCAGTGTGAGTACTGGAAAATGGTAGAACCCGTGTGAGTACCGGGAAAAGGTAGAATCCATGTGAGTATCGAAAAACTGTCCGGATGAATACCCAAAAATGGTAGAATCAGTGTGAGTACCGGAATATGGTCGATTCCGGGCGAGTACCGAGAAAAGCTAGAACACGTGCGAGTACCGGAAAAAGGTAGAATCAGTGCGACTACCGAAAAATGGTAGAATCAGTGTGACTACCGGAAAATGGTAGAATCCGGGCGACTACCGGGAAACGGTAGAATCCGTGCAAGTATCCAAAAACTATCCGGACGAGTACCGAAAAATTGTAGAATCAGTGTGAGTACCGGAATATGGTTGAATCCGGGCTAGTACCGGGAAAAGGTAGAACCCGTGCGAGTACAGTGAAAAGCAGAATCTGTGCGAGTATCGAAAAACTGTCCGGGCGAGTCTCGAAAAATGGTAGAATCCAATCGAGTACAGAGAAATGTTAGAATCCGAACGAGTATCGAAAAACTGTTCGGAAGAGTATCGAAAAATGGTAGAATCCGTGCGAGTATAAAAAAAACTTTTCGGACGAGTACCGAAAAATGGTAGAATCAGTGTGAGTACCGAAAAATGCTAGAATCCGTGTTAGTACCGGGAAAAGGTAGAATCCGTGCGAGTATTGAAAAATTGTTCTGACGAGTACCGAAAAATGGTAGAATCAGTGTGAGTACCGGAATATGGTCGAATCCGGGCGAGTTCCGGGAAAAGGTAGAACTCGTGCAAGTACCGGGAAAAGGTAGAATCCGTGCGAGTATCGAAAAACTGTCTGGGCGAGTACCGAAAAAGGGTAGAATCAGCGTGAGTACCATAAAATGCTAGAATCCGGGCCAGTACCCGAAAAAGGTAGAATCCGTGACAGTACCGAAAAACGGTCCGGGCGAGTACCGAAAAATGCTAGAATCCGGGCGAGTACAGGGAAAAGGTAGAATTTGAGCGAGTATCGAAAAACTGTTCGGACGAGTACCAAAAAAAAGGTAGCATCAGTGTGAGTATCGGAAAATGGTAGAATCCCGACTAGTACCGGGAAAAAGTAGAAACCGTGCGAGTAACGAAAAACTGTCCGGACGAGTACCGCAAAGTGGTAGAATCAGTGTGAGTATCGAAAAATGGTAGAATCCGGGAGAGTACCGGGAAAAGGTAGAATCTGTGCGAGTACCGAAAAATTGTTTGGGCGAGTACCGGAAAAGGGTAGAATATGTGTGAGTACCAAAAAATGGTAGAAGTAGTGTGAGTACCGGAGAATGCTAGAATCAGGACGAGTATCGAGAAAAATTAGAATCCGAGCGAGTATCGAAAAACTTTGCTGACAAGTACCGAAAAAATGTAGAATCAGTGTCAGTACCGAAAAATGGTAGAATTCGGGCGAGTACAGGGAAAAGGTAGAATCCGAGTGAGTATCGAAAGATTGTCCGGACGAGTACCGGAAAAGGGTAGAATCAGTGTGAGTACCGGAAAATTGTCAAATCTGGGCAAGTACTAAGAAAAGGTAGACGCCGTGCTAGTATCGGGAAAATGTAGAATTCGTGCGAGTATCGAAAAACTGTCCGGGCGAGTACCGAAAAATGGTAGGTTCAGTGTGAGTACCAGAAAATGCTAGAATCCGAGCGAGTACCGGGAAAAGGTAGAATCCGAGTGAGTATCGAAAAATTGTCCCGACTAGTACCGAAAAATGGTAAAATCAGTGTGAGTACCGGAAAATGGTAAAATATGGGCGAGTATCGAAAAACTCTCTGGACGAGTACCGAAAAATGGTAGAATCAATGTGAGTACCGAAAAAAGGTAGAATCCGGGCGAGTTCCACAAAAAAGTAGAATTCGAGCGAGTACCGAAAAGCTGTCCGGGCGAGTACCAGAATAGGGTAGAATTAGAGTGAGTATTGACAAATGCTAGAATTCGGGCGAGTAACGAGAAAAGTTAGAATTCGAGCGAGTATCAAAAAACTTTTCGGACGAGTTATGAAAAACGGTAGAATCAATATGAATACCGAAAAATCGTAGAATCCGGGTGAGTACCGAAAAAAGATAGAATTCGTGCAAGTATCGAAAAACTTTCCAGACGATTACCAGAAAAAGTAGAATCAGTGTGACTACAGGAAAAGGTAGAATCCGTGCGAGTATCGAAAAATGTTAGAATCAGTGTGAGTACCAGACAATGGTAGAATCCGGGCGAGTACCGAGAAAAGGTAGAATCCGTGCGAGTACCGAAAAATTGTTCAAAGAGTACCGGAAAAGGGTAGAATCAATGTGAGTGCCGAAAAATGTTAGAATCTGTGCAAGTATCGAAGAACTGTCCGGACTAGTACTGAAAAAAAGTAGAATCGGTGTGACTATCGGAAAATGGTAGAATCCCGACGAGTACCAGGAAAATGTAGAATCCGTGCAAGTATCGAAAAACTGTTCGGACGAGTACCCAAAAAAGTTAGAATATGTGTGAGTATCGGAAAATGGTAGAATCAGTGTGAGTACCGAAAAACTGTCCGAAGAGTATCGGAAGAGGGTAGAATCTGTGTGAGTACCGGAAAAAGGTAGAATTCGAGCGAGTATTGAAAAACTGTCCGGACGAGTATCGAAAAATGGTAGAATTAGTATGAGTACTGGAAATGGTAGAACCCGGGAGAGTACCGGGAAAAGGTAGAATCTGAGCGAGTACCCAAAAACTGTCCGTGTGAGTACCGAAAAATGGTACAATCAGTGCGAGTACCGAAAAACTGTCCGAAGAGTACCTTAAAAGGGTAGAATCGGGGCGAGTACCGGGAAAAGGTAGAATCCGTGCGAGTACCAAAAAACTGTTCGAAGAGTACCGGGAAATGGTAGAATCAGTATGGGTACCGAAAAATGGCAGAATCCGGACGAGTACCGGGAAAAGGTAGAATCCCAGCAAGTATCGAAAAATGGTAGCATCAGTATGTGTACCAGAAAATGGTAGAATCCGGGAGAGTACCGGGAAAAGGTAGAATCTATGCGAGTACCGACAAAGTGTTTGTGCGAGTACCGGAAAATGGTAGAATCAGTGTGAGTACCGAAAAATGGTAGAATCCGGGCGAGTACCAGGAAAAGGTAGAATCCATGCGAGTACCGAAAAACTGTTCGAAGAGTACCGGAAAAGGGTAGAATCAGTGTGCGTACTGAAAAATGGTAGAATCCGGGCGAGTATCAGGAAAAGGTAGAATCCATGCTAGTACCAAAAACTTGTCCGAAGAGTACCGGAAGAGGGTAGAATCAGTGTGGGTACCGGAAAATGGTAGAATCCGGGCGAGTACCGGGAAAAGGTAGAATCCATGCGAGTATCAAAAAACTGTCCGGCCGAATACCGAAAAATGTTAGAATCAGTGTGAGTACCAGAAAATGGTAGAATCCAAGCGAGTACCGAGAAAACGTAGAATCCGTGAGAGTACCAAAAAACTGTCCGAGGAGTACCGGAAAAAAATAGAATCAGTGTGAGTATCGGAATATGGTAGAATTCGGGCGAGTACCGGGAAAAGGTAGAATCCATTCGAGTATCAAAAAAAGTAGAATCCGTGAGAGTACCGAAAAGCTGTCCAAGCGAGTATTAGAAAATGTTAGAATCAGTGTGAGAACCGAAAAATGGTAGAATCCGGGCGAGTGCCGGGAAAAAGTAGAATCCGTGTGAGTACCAAAAAACTGTCCGAAGAGTACCGAAAAAGAGTAGAATCAGTGTGAGTATCGAAAAAAAGTAGAATTCGAGTGAGTATTGAAAAAATGTCCGGACTAAGACCGAAAAATGGTAGAATCAGTATGAGTACCGAAAAATGGTAGAATCCAAGAAAGTATCGGGAAAAGGAAGAATCCGAGCGAGTATCGAAAAACTGTTTGACGAGTACCGGAAAAAGGTAGCATCAGTGTGAGTACCGAAAAATGGTAGAATCCTGGCGAGTACCGGGAAAAGATAAAATCCTGCGAGTATCAAAAAACTGTCCGGACGAATACCGAAAAATTTTAGAATCAGTGTGAGTATCGGAAAATCGTAGAATCCGGACGAGTACCGGGAAAAGGTACAATCCTTGCGAGAATCGAAAAACTGTCCAGACGAGTACCGAAAAATGGTAGAATTAGTGTGAGTACCGAAAAATGGTAGAATCCCGCCGAGGATCGGGAAAATGATAAATCCGTGCGAGTGTCAAAAAACTGTCCGGACGAGTACCGAAAAATGTTAGAATCAGTCTGAGTATTGGAAAATGGTAGAATCCGGGCGAGTACCGAAAAATGGTAGAATCGGTGTGAGTACCGGAAAATGATATAATCTTGGCGAGTTTCGGGAAAAGGTAGAATCCGACCGAGTCAGGAAAAATTGTCCAAACGAGTACCGGAAAAGGTTAGAATCAATGTGATTACCGAAATATCACAGAATCCGGGCGAGTACCTAAAAAAGGTAGACTCCGTGGGAGCATGAAAAACTATCCAGACGAATACCGGAAAAAAATAGAATCAGTGTGACTAACGAAAAATAGTAGAATCCCGACGAGCACCGGGAAAAGGTAGAATCTGTGCGAGTATCGAAAAACTATCCGGACGAGTGCCCAAAAAAGGTAGAATCAGTGTGAGTACCGGGAAAAGGTAGAATCTGAGCGAGAATCAAAAAACTATCCGGACGAGTACCGAAAAATGTTAGAATCAGTGTGAGTACCGGAAAATGGTAGAATCCGGGCGACTACCGAAAAAGGGTAGAATCCGTGGGAGTATGAAAAACTGTCCGGACGAATACCGGAAAATAGTAGAATCTGTGTGACTACCGGAAAAAGGTAGATCCCGACGAGTACCGGGAAAAGGTAGAATCCGTGCGAGTATTGAAAAACTGTACGGATGAGTACCCAAAAAAGGTAGAATCACTGTGAGTACTGGGAAAAGGTAGAATCCGAGCGAGTATCGAAAAACTGTCCGGACGAGTACCGAAAAATGGTAGAATCCGGGAGAGTACCGGAAAAAGGTAGAATCCGTGCCAGTACTGAGAAACTGTCCGTGCGAGTACCGGAAAAGGGTAGAATCACTGTGAGTACCGAAAAATGGTATAATCCGGGCAAGTACCGAGAAAATGTAGAATCCGAGCAAGTATCGAAAAACTGTTATACGAGTACCAGAAAAAGGTAGCATCAGTGTTAGTATCGAAAAATGGTAGAATCTCGGCGAGTATTGGGAAAAGGTAGAATCTATGCGAGTATCAAAAAACTGTCCGGACGAGTACCGAAAAATGGTAGAATCAGTGTGAGTACCGGAAAATGGTAGAATCCGGGCGAGTACAGAGAAAAAATAGAATCCGTGCAAGTACCGAAAAACTATCCGAAGAGTACCGGAAAAGGGTAGCATCAATGAGAGTACCGGAAAATGGTAGAATCTGGGCGAGTACCGAGAAAAGGTACAATCCGGGCGAGGATCGAAAAACTGTCCGGACGAGTACCGAAATATGGTAGAATCAGTGTGAGTATCAGAAAAGGATGAATCCGTGCGAGTGTCGAAAAACTGTTCGGACGAATACCGAAAAATGTTGGAACCAGTGTGAGTATCGGGAAATGGTAGAATCCGGGCAAGTACCGAAAAATGGTAGAATCGATGTGAGTACCAGAATGTGGTAGAATTTTAGCGAGTATCGGGAAAAGGTAGAATCCGACCGAGTCACGAAAAACTGCACGGACAAGTACCTAACAAGGGTAGAATCAGTGTGATGACCGAAAAATCACAGAATCCGGGCAAGTACCGGAAAAAGGTAGACTCCGTGGGAGTATGAAAAACTGTCCGGACGAATATCCAAAAAAAATAGAATCAGTGTGACTAACGAAAAATAGTAGAATCTCGGCGAGCACTGGGAAAAGGTAGAATCTGTGCGAGTACTAGGAAAAGGTAGAATCCGAGTAAGTATCGAAAAACTGTTCGGAGGAGTACCGAAAAATGGTAGAATCAGTGTGAGTACCGGAAAATGGTAGAATCCGGGCGAGTACCGGGAAAAGGTAGAATACGAGCGAGTATCGAAAAACTGTTAGACAAGTACCGAAAAAAGGTATCATCAGTGTGACTACTAAGAAAAGGTAGAATCGGTGCGAGTATCGAAAAACTGTTCGGACCAGTACCCAAAAAAGGTAGAATCAGTGTGAGTACCAGGAAAAGGTAGAATCCGAGCGAGTATCGAAAAACTGTTCGGACGAGTACTGAAAAATGTTAGAATCAGTGTGAGTACCGAAAAATGGTAGAATCCGGGCGCATAGCGAAAAATGGTAGAATCGGTGTGAGTACTGGAAAATGGTAGAATCTTGGCGAGTACCGGGAAAAGGTAGAATCAGACCGAGTAACGAAAAACTATCTGGACGAGTCCCGAAAAACGGTAGAATCAATGTAATTACCGAAAAATCGCAGAATCCGGGCGAGTACCGAAAAAAGGTAGAATCCGTGGGAGTATGAAAAATTGTTTGGACAAATAATGGAAAAAAGTAGAATCAGTGTGACTACCGGAAAATGGTAGATCCCGGCGAGTACGGGGAAAAGGTAGAATTCGTGCGAGTATCGAAAAACTAACTGGACGAGTACCCAAAAAAGGTAGAATCAATGTGAGTACCGCGAAAAGGTAGAATTCGAGCGAATATCGAAAAACTGTCCGGACGAGTACTGAAAAATGGTAGAATCAGTGTGAGTACCTAAAAATGGTAGAATCCGGGCGAGTACCAGGAAAAGGTAGAATCCGTGCGAGTACCGAAAAACTATCCGAAGAGTACCGTAAAAGGGTATAATCAGTGTGAGTATCGAAAAAAGGTAGAATTCGAGCGAGTATCGAAAAACTGTCCGGACTAATACCGTAAACTGGTAGAATCCGGGAGAGTACCAGGAAAATGCAGAATTTGTGCCAGTACCGAGAATTTGTCCGTGTGAGTACCGGAAAAGGGTAAAATCAGTGTGAGTACCGAAAAATTGCAGAATCCGGACGAGTACCGGAAAAAGGAATAATTCGAGCGAGTATCGAAAAACTGTTTGACGAGTACCATAAAAAGGTAGCATCATTGTGAGTACCGAAAAATGGTAGAATCCCGACGAGTATCGACAAAAGGTAGAATCCGAGCGAGTATTGAAAAATTGTTCGGACGAATACCGAAAAACGTTAGAATCAGTGTGAGTACCGGAAAACAGTAGAATCCGGGCGAGTACCGGGAAAAGGTAGAATACGAGTGAGTATCGAAAAACTATTAGACGAGTACCGAAAAAAGGTAGCATCAGTGTGAGTACCGGGAAAAGATAGAATCGGTGCGGGTATCGAAAAACTGTTTGGACGAGTACCGGGAAAAGGTAGAATCCGTGCGAGTATCGAAAAACTAACTGGACTAGTACCTAAAAAAGGTATAATCAATGTGAGTACTGGGAAAAGGTAGAATCCGAGCGAATATCGAAAAACTGTCCGGACGAGTACCAAAAATGGTAGAATCAGTGTGAGTACCGAAAAATGGTAGAATCCGGGAGAGTACCGGGAAAAGGTAGAATCCGTGCCAGTACCGCGAAACTGTCCGTGCGAGTACCAGAATAGGGTAGATTCAGTGTGAGTACCGAAAAATGGTAGAATCCGGGCGAGTACTGGGAAAAGGAAGAATCCGAGCGAGTATCGAAAAACTATTTGACGAGTACCGGAAAAAAGTAGCATCAGTGTGAGTACCGAAAAATGGTAGAATCCCGACGAGTACCGGGAAAATGTAGAATCTTGCGAGTATCGAAAAACTGTCCGGACGAATACCGAAAAATGTTTGAATCAATGTGAGTACCGAAAAATGGTAGAATATGGGCGAGTACCGGGAAAATGTAGAATCCATGCGAGTACCGAAAAACTGTCCGAAGAGTACCGAACAAGGGTAGAATCAGTGAGGGTACCGAAAAATGGTAGAATCCGGGCGAGTACCGGGAAAAGGTAGAATCCGTGCGAGTAACAAAAATTTTTCTATGCGAGTACCAAAAAATGGTAGAATCTCGGCGAGTACCGGGAAAAGGTAGAATCCGTGCGAGTACCGAAAAACTGTCCAAAGAGTACCGGAAAAATGTAGAATCAGTGTGAGTATCGGAAAAAAGTAGACCCGTGCGAGTATCGAAAAAGTAGAATCCGGACGAGTATCGAAAAGCTATCCGGGCGAGTATCGGAAAATGCTAGAATCTATGTGAGTACCAAGAAATGGTAGAATCCCGGCGAGTACTAGGAAAAGGTAGATCCTACGAGTATCGAAAAACTGTCCTGACGAATACCGAAAAATGGTATAATCCGGGCGAGTACCAGGAAAAGGTAGAATCCATGCGAGTACAGAAAAATTGTTCGAAGAGTATCGGAAAAGGGTAGAATCAGTGTGGGTACCGAAAAATTGTAGAATCCGGGCGAGTACCGGGAAAGGGTATAATCCGTGCGAGTAACAAAAAACATTCAAAGCGAGTATCGAAAACTGGTAGAATCAGTGTGAGTACCGGAAAATGGTAGAATCCGGGCGAGTACCGGGAAAATGTAGAATCCGTGCGAGTAACAAAAATTTTTCCAGGCGAGTACCAAAAAATGGTAGAATCCCGGCGAGTACCGGGAAAAGGTAGAATCCGTGCAAGTACCGAAAGACTGTCCGAAGAGTACCGGAAAAAGGTAGAATCAGTGTGAGTACCGAAAAAAAGTAGAATCCGTGCGAGTACCGATAAGTTGTCCGGGCAAGTACCGGAAAATGTTAGAATCAGTGTAAGTACCAAAAAATGGTAGAATCTCGGCGAGTACCGGGAAAAGGTAGAATTCGTGCGAGTATTGAAAAACTGTCCGGACGAGTACCGAATAATGGTAGAATCCTGGCGAGTAGCGGGAAATGGTAGAATCCCGACGAGTATTGGGAAAAGCTAGAATTCGTGCGAGTACCGAAAAACTATCCGAAGAGTACCGAAAAAGGTAGAATCAATGTGACTACCGAAAAAAGTAGAATCCATGCGAGTACCGAAAAGCTGTCCGGGTGTGTACTTGAAAATGTTAGAATCAGTGTGAGTACCAGAAAATTTTAGAATCCCAGCGAGTATCGGGAAAAGGTAGAATTCGTGCGAGTATCGAAAAATTGTGAGTACCGAATAATGGTAGAATCCCGGCGAGTACCGGGTAAAGGTAGATCCTATGAGTATCGAAAAACTGGCCGAACGAATACCAAAAAATGTTAGAATTAGTGCGAGTACCGAAAAATGGTAGAATCCGGGCGAGTATCGGGAAAAAGTAGAATCCGTGTGAGTACCGAAAAACTGTCTGAAGAGTATCGAAAAATAGTAGAATCAGTGAGAGTACCGAAAAATGGTAGAATCCAGGCGAGTACTGGGAAAAGGTAGAATCTGTGCGAGTATCGAAAAATTGTCCAGACGAGTACCGAATAATGGTAAAATCTCGATGAGTACCGGGAAAAGGTATATCCTCCGAGTATCAAAAAACTGTCCGGACGAATGCCGAAAAATGTTAGAATCAGTGTGAGTACCGAAAAATGGTAGAATCCAGGCGAGTACCAGGAAAACGTAGAATCCATGCGAGTATCGAAAAACTGTTCGAAGAGTACCGGAAAAGGGTATAATCAGTGTGGGTACCTGAAAATGGTATAATCCGGGCGAGTATCGGGAAAAGGTAGAATCCGTGCGAGTATCGAAAAATTGTCCAGACGAGTACCGAATAATGGTAGAATCAGTGTGAGTACCAGGAAAATGTAGAATCAGTGTGAGTACTAGGAAAAGGTAGAATCAGTGTGAGTACAAAAAAAAAGTAGAATCCGTGCGAGTATCGAAAAACTGTGCGGGCGAGTACCGAAAAAGGGTATAAATAGTGTGAGTACCGGAAAATGCCAGAATCAGGGCGTGTACCGGGAAAAGGTAGAATCCGAGCGAGTATCGAAAATTTTTCGGAGGTGTACCGAAAAAGGGTAGAATCAGTGTGAGTACCGAAAAATTGTAGAATTCGGGCGAGTACCGAAAAAAGGTGGAATCAGTGTGAGTACCGGAAAAGGCAGAATCTGGGCGAGTTCCGAGAAAATGTAGAATACGAGCAAGTATCGAAAAACTGTCTGTACGAGTTCTAGATACGGGAAGAATCAATGTGAGTACCGAAAAATTGAAGAATCCGGACGAGTAGCGGGAGAAGGTAGAATCCATGCGAGTATCGAAAAATTGTCTTAAGAGTACCCGAAAAGGGTAGAATCAATGTGAGTACCGAAAAATGGTAGAATCCGGGCGAGTACCAGGAAAAGTTAGAATCCGTGCGAGTATCGAAAAAATGTCCGAAGAGTACGGGAAAAGCGTAGAATCAGTGTGAGCACCGAGAAAAAGTAGAGTCCGAGCGAGTATCGAAAAATTGTCCGGTCGAGTACCGAAAAATGGTAGAATCAGTGTGAGTATCGAAAAATGGAAGAATCTGGGCAAGTTCCGGGAAAAGGTAAAATCCGAGTGAGTATCGAAAAACTGTCCGGATGAGTTCCGGAAAATGATAGAATCATTGTGAGTACCGAAAAAATGTAGAATCCGTGCGAGTACCGAAAAACTGTGCGAAGAGTACCAAAAAAGTGTAGAATCAGTGTCAGTATCGAAACGTGCTAGAATCCGGACGAGTACCAGGAAAAGGTAGAATCCATGCGAGTATCGAAAAACTGTCCGGACGAGTACCGAAAAATGGTAGAATCAGTGTGAGTACCGGAAAATTGTAGAATCCGAGCAAGTATCGAAAAAAGGTAGAATCCGTTAGAGTATCGAAAAACTGTCCGGGCGAGTACCAAAAAAGGGTAGAATCAGTGTGAGTACCGAAAAACTGTCCGGGCGAGTACCGAAAAAGGGTAGAATCAGTGTGAGTACCAAAAAATGTTAGAATCCGGGCGAGTTTTGAGGAAAAGTAGAATTTGTGCGAGTACCGAAAAGTTGTCCAAGCGAGTACCGAAAAATGGTAGAATCAGTGTGAGTACTAGAAAATGGTAGAATTCGGGCGAGTACAGGGAAATGTTAGAATCCGAGCGAGTGTCGAATAACTATCAAGACGATTACCGAAAAGTGGTAGAATCAGTATGAGTACCGAAAAAAGTAGAATCCGAGCGAGCATCGAAAAACTATCGGAACGAGTAATGAAAAATGGTAGAATTAGCGTGAGTACCGGAAAAAGGTAGAATCCGGGGGAGTACCGGGAAAAGGTAGAATCTGTGCGAGTCTCGAAAAACTTTTCGGACGAGTACTAGAAAAGTGTAGAATCAGTGTGAGTATCGAAAAATGGCAGAATCCGGGCGAGTTTCGGGAAAAATTACAATCCGTGCGAGTACCGAAAATCTTTCCGAGCGAGTACCAGGAAAAGTAAGAATCCGAGCGAGTATCGAAAAACTTTTCGGACGAGTTACAAAAAGGGGTAGAATCAGTGAGTACCGAAAAACTGTCCGGACGAGTACTGGGAAAGGGTAGAATCCATGCGAGTATCGAAAAACTGTCCGGATGAGTACCGAAATATTATAGAATCAGTGTGAGTACCGAAAAATGGTAGAATCCGTGCGAGTACCGAAAAAGGGTAGAATAAGTGTGAGTACAGGAAAATGGTAGAATCTGGGCGAGTACCGAGAAAAGGTAGAATCCCAACGAGTATAGAAAAACTGTCTGGACGAGTACTGAATAATGGTAGAATCCGGACTAGTAATGGGAAATGGTAGAATCCGTACGAGTACCAAAAAACTGTCCGGGCGAGTACCGGAAAAGGGTAGAATCAGTGTGAGTATCGGAAAATGGTAGAATCTGGGCAAATACTGGGAAAAGTTAGAATCCGAGCGAGTATCGAAAAACTTTTCGGACGAGTTCGAGAAATGTGTAGAATCAGTGTGAGTACCGAAAAATTGTCCGAAGAGTACCGAAAAAATGGTAGAATCTGGGCGAGTACCAGGAAAAGGTAGAATTCGTGCGAGTACCGAAAAACTGTCCGAAGAGTACCGGAAAAGGGTAGAATCAGTGTGAGTACTGAAAAATGGTAGAAGTAGGGTGAGTGCTGGGGAAAAATAGAATCCGTACGAGTACTGAAAAGCTGCCCGGGCGAGTACCGGAAAAGGGTAGAATCAGTGTGAGAACCGAAAAATGGTAGAATCCAGGCGAGTTGCGAGAAAAAGTAGAATCCGTGCGAGTACCGAAAAGCTGTCCGGGCGAGTACCCCAAAATGATAGAATCTGTGTGTGTACCAAAAAATTGTAGAATCTGAGCGAGAACCAAGAAAAGTTAGAATCCGAGTGAGTATCGAAAAACCTCCCGGACGAGTTCCCAAAAAGGGTAGAATCAGTTTGAGTACCGAAAAGCTGTCCGAAGAGTACCGGAAAAGGGTAGAATTTGGGCAAGTACCGGGAAAAAGTAGAATTTGAATGAGTATTGAAAAACTATCTAGACGAGTACTGAATAATGGTAGAATCAGTGTGAGTACCGAAAAATGGTAGAATCCGGGCTAGTAACGGGAAATGGTAGAATCCGTGCGAGTACCAAAAAACTGTCCGAGCGAGTACCGAAAAAGGCTAGAATAAGTGTGAGTGCTGAAAAATGGTAGAATCCGGGCAAGTACCGGGAAATGTTAGAATCCGAGCGAGTATCGAAAAACTTTCTGGACGAGTACCGGAAACTGGTAGAATCAGTGTGAGTACCGAAAAATGGTAGAATCCGGGTGAGTTCGAGGAAAAATTAGAATCCGTGCGAGTACCAGAAAAGGGTAGAATCAGTGTGAGTACCAAAAAATGGTAGAATCCGGGCGAGTACCGGGAAAAGTTAGAATCCGAGCGAGTATCGAAAAACTTTCAGGGCGAGTTCAGGAAAAGTGTAGAATCAGTGTGAGTACCGAAAAACTGTCCAAAGAGTACCATGAAAAAGGTAGAATCTGGGCGAGTACCAGGAAAAAGTAGAATTCGTGCGAGTACCGAAAAACTGTCCGAAGAGTACCGGAAAAGTGTAGAATCAGTGTGAGTACTGGAAAATAGTAGAATCGGTGTGAGTACTGAAAAATGGTAGAATCAGGGCGAGTGCCGGGGAAAAATAGAATTCGTGCGAGTACCAAAAAGCTGTCCGGGCGAGTACCGAAAAATGGTAAAATTAGTGTGAGAACCGAAAAATGGTAGAATCCAGGCGAGTTGTGAGAAAAAGTAGAATCCGTGTGAGTACCGAAAAGCTGTCCGGGCGAGTACCGCAAAAGGATAGAATCTGTGTGAGTACAAAAAAATTGTAGAATCTGAGCGAGAACCTGGAAAAGTTAGAATCCGAGTGAGTATCGAAAAACTTTCCAGACGAGTTCCCGAAAAGGGTAGAATCAGTGTGAGTACCGAAAAACTGTCCGAAGAGTACCGGAAAAGGGTAGAATTCGGGTGAGTACCGGGGAAAAGTAGAATCCGTGCGAGTACCAAAAAACTGTCCGAGTGAGTACCAAAAAAGGGTAGAATTAGTGTGAGTATCGGAAAATGTTAGAATCCGGGCGAGTTTGGGGAAAAAGTAGAATCCGTGCGAGTACCGAAAAGCTGTCCAGGCGAGTACCGAAAAATATTAGAATCAGTGTGAGTACTAGAAAATGGTAGAATTCGGGCAAGTACTGGGAAAAGTTAGAATCCGAGCGAGTATCGAAAAACTTTCCAGACGAGTTCCAGAAAAGGGTAGAGTCAGTGTGACTACTGAAAAACTGTTCGAAGAGTACCGAAAAGGGTAGAATCCGAGCGAGTACCGGGAAAAGGTAGAATCTGTGCGAGTACCGAAAAACTGTTTGAAGAGTAACGGAAAATAGTAGAATCAGTGTGAGCATCGGAAAATGACACAATTCGAATGAGTACCAGGAAAAGGTAGAATCTGTGCGAGTATCGAAAAACCGTCCGAAGAGGAGCGAAAAAGGGTAGAATCAGTGTAAGTACCGAAAAATGACAGAATCCGGACGAGTACCGGGAAAAGGTAGAATCCGAGCGAGTATCGAAAAGCAGTCTGGACGAGTACCGAATAATGGTAGAATCAGTGTGAGTACCGGAAAATGGTAGAATCCCAGCTAGTAACGGGAAATGGTAGAATCCGTGCAAGTACCGAAAAACTATCTGGGCAAGTACCGGGAAAAGTTAGAATCCGAGCGAGTATCGAAAAACTTTCCAGACTAGTACCAGAAAATGGTAGAATCAGTGTGAGTACTGAAAAATGGTAGAATCCGGGCGAGTTCCGGGAAAAATTAAAATCCGTGCGAATACCGAAAATCTTTCCGGGCGAGTACCGAAAAAGGGTAGAATCACTGTGAGTACCAAAAAATGGTAGAATCCAGGCGAGTACCGGGAAAAGTTAGAATCCGAGCGAGTATCAAAAAACTTTCGGGACGAGTTCCGGAAAAAGGTAGAATCAGTGTGAGTACCGAAAAACTGTCCGAAGAGTATCCAAAAAGGTAGAATTCGTGCGACTATCGAAAAACTGTCCGAAGAGTACCGGAAAATGGTAGAATCAGTGTCACTATTGGAAAATGCCAAAATCCGGACGAGTACCGGGAGAAGGTAGAATCCGTGCGAGTATCAAAAAACCGTCCGAACAAGTGCCGAAAAATGGTGGAATCTGTGTGAGTACCGAAAAATGGTAAAATCCGGGCGAGGACCGGGAAAAGGTATAATCCGTCCGAGTATCGAAAAACTGTCTAGCCGGGTACCGAAAAAATGTAGAATCAGTGTGAGTACCGTAAAATGCTACAATAAGTGTGAGTACCGAAAAATGGTAGAATCCGGGCGAAACCGGGAAAAGGGAGAATTCGTGCGACTACCGAAAAACTGTACGAAGAGTACCGGAAAATGGTAGAATCAGTGTCACTATCGAAAAATGGCAGAATCCGGACTAGTACCGGGAGAAGGTGGAATCCGTGCGAGTATCGAAAAACTGTCTGGAAAAGTGCCGAAAAATGGTAGAATCTGTGTGAGTACCGAAAAATGGTAAAATCTGGGCGAGGACCGGGAAAAGGTATAATCCGTGCGAGTACCGAAAAACTGTCCAACCGGGTACCGAAAAAGGGTAGAATCAGTGTGAGTGCCGAAAAATGCTACAATCAGTGTGAGTAAAGAAAAATGGTAGAATCCGGGTGAATACCGAGAAAAGGTAGAACCCGTGCGAGCACCGGGAAAAGGTAGAATCCGTGCGAGTATCGAAAAACTGTCGAGACGAGTACCGAAAAATGTTAGAAGCAGTGTGAGTAGCAAAAAATGGTAGAATCCGGGCGAGTACCAGGAAAAGGTAGAATCCGTGCGAGTACTGGAAAATGGTAGAATCAGTGTGAGTACCGAAAATTGATAGAATCCCGGCGAGTACTGGGAAAAGGTAGAACCTGTGCGAGTTTTGAAAAATCTGTCTGGACGAGTGCCGAAAAATGGTAGAATTAGTGTGAGTATTGAAAAATTGTCGAATTCGGGCGAGTATCGAAAAACTGTCCGGATGAGTACCAACAAAAGGTAGAATGAGTGTAAGTACCGAAATATGGTCGAATCCGAGCAAGTACCGGGAAAAGGTAGAACCTGTACGAGTACCGAGAAAAGGTAGAATCCGTGCGAGTACCGAAAAACTGTCCGAACGAGTATTGGAAAAGGGTAGAATCAGTGTGAGTACCGAAAAAATATAGAATCCCGACGAGTACCGGGAAAAAGTAGAACCCGTGCGAGTATCTAGAAAAGGTAGAACCTGTGCGAGTATCGAAAAACGGTTTGGACGAGTGCCGAAAAATGGTAGAATTAGTATGAGTACCGGAAAATGGTAGAATCCGGGCGAGTACCTAGAAAAGGTAGAATCCGAGCGAAAATACAAAAATTGTCTAGACGAATACCGAAAAATGATAGAATCAGTGTGAGTACCGGAAAATGGTAGAATCCGAGCGAGTGCCGGGGAAAAATAGAATCTGTGCGAGTACCGAGAAGTTGTCCGGGCGAGTACCGAGAAAGGGTAGAATCCGTGGGAATACCAGAAAATGGTAGAATCCGGGCGAGTACTGTAAAAAGATAGAATCCGAGCGAGTATGAAAAAACTGTCTGAACGAGTACCGGAAAGTGTAAAATCAGTGCGAGTACCGAAAAATGGTAGAATCCCCGCGAGTAACGGGAAAACGTAGAATCCGAGCGAGTATCGAAAAACTGTCCGAACGAGTACCGGGAAAGGCTAGAATCAGTGTGAGTATCGAAAAATGATAGAATCTCGGCGAGTCTCGGGAAAAGGTAAAACCAGTGGGAGTATCGAAAAACTGTTCGGACGAGTGCCGAAAAATGGCAGAATTAGTGTGAGTACCGGAAAAGGTAGAATCCGTGCGAGTATCGAAAACCTGTCGGGACGAGTACTGGAAAATGGTAGAATCAGTGTGACTACCGAAAATTGATAGAATCTCGGCGAGTACTGGGAAAAGGTAGAACCTGTGCGAGTATTGAAAAACTGTTTGGACGAGTGCCGAAAAATGGTAGAATTAGTGTGAGTACCGAAAAAATATAGAATCCAGACGAATACCAGGAAAAAGTAGAACCCGCGCGAGTACCGAGAAATGGTAGAACCTGTGTGAGTATCGAAAAACTATTTGGACGAGTGCCGAAAAATGGTAGAATTAGTGTGAGTATTGAAAAATTGTCGAATTCGGGCGAGTATCGAAAAACTGTCCTGATGAGTACCAACAAAATGTAGAATGAGTGTAAGTACTGAAATATGATCGAATCCGAGCAAATACCGGGAAAAGGTAGAATTCGTGCGAGTACCGAAAAACTGTCCGAACGAGTACTGGAAAAGGGTAGAATCAGTGTGAGTACCGAAAAAATATAGAATCCCGACGAGTACCGGGAAAAAGTAGATCCCGTGCGAGTACCGAGAAAAGGTAGAACCTGTGAGAGTAACGAAAAACTGTCTGGACGAGTGCCGAAAAATGAAAAACTGTCTGGACGAGTACCGAAAAATGGTAGAATCAGTGTGAGTACCGGAAAATGGTAGAATCCGGGCGAGTGCCGGTGTAAAATAGAATCTGTGCAAGTACCGAAAAGTTGTCCGAGCGAGTACCAGAAAAGGTAGAATCAGTGTGAGAACCAAAAACTGGCAGAATCCAGGCGAGTTGTGAGAAAAAGTAGTATCCGTGTGAGTACCGAAAAGCTGTCCGGACGAGTACCACAAAAGGATAGAATCTGTGTGAGTACCGAGAAATTGTAGAATCTGAGCGAGAACCGGGAAAAGTTACAATCCGAGTGAGTATCGAAAAACTTTCCGGACGAGTTCCCAAAAAGGGTAGAATTAGTGTGAGTACCGAAAAACTGTCCGAAGAGTACCAGAAAATGGTAGAATTCGGGCGAGTACCGGGAAAAAGTAGAATCCGTGTGAGTACCGAAAAATGGTAGAATTTATGCGAGTACCAAAAAACTGTCCGGACGAGTACTGGAAAAGGGTAGAATCAGTGTGAGTACCGAAAAATGATAGAATCCCGGTGAGTACCAGGAAAAGGTAGAACCCGTGCGAGTATCGAAAAACTGTCTGGACGAATGCTGAAAAATGGTAGAATCTGGGCGAGTATCGGGAAAAGGAAGAATCCGTGAGTGTATCAAAAAATTGTCCGGACGAGTACCGAAAAAAGGTAGAATAAGTGTGAGTATTAGAAAATGGTTGAATCCAGGCGAGTACCGGGAAAAGGTAGAACCCGTGTGAGTATCGAAAAACTGTCCGGGCAAGTGCCGAAAAGTGGTAGAATCTGTGTGAGTACCGAAAAATGGTGGAATCCGGGCGAGTACCAGGAAAAGGTATAATCCGTGCGAGTACCGAAAAACTGTTCAGTCGGGAACCGAAAAAGGGTAGAATTAGTGCAAGAACTGGAAAATGCTAGAATTAGTGTGAGTACCGGTAAATAGTAGAATCCAGGCGAGTACCAGGAAAAGGTAGAACCCGTGCTAGTACCGGAAAAAGGTAGAATCCGTGCGAGTACTGGAAAATGGTAGAATCCGGGCGAGTTTCGGGAAAAGGTATAATCTGAGCGAGTATCGAAAAACTGTCCGAACGAGTACCGGAAAAGGGTAAAATTAGTGTGAGAACTGAAAAAATGTAGAATCCGTGCGAGGACATGAAAATGGTAGAATCCGGGCGAGTTCTGGGAAAAGGTATAATCCGAGCGAGTATCGAATAACTCTCCGGACGAGTAACGAAAAATGGTAGAATCAGTGTGAGTACCACAAAATGGTCGAATCCGGGCGAGTACCGAGAAAAGGTAGAATCCGAGCGAGTATCGAACAACTGTCCGGACGAGTACCTAAAAAGGGTAGAATCAGTGTTAGTACAAGAAAATGGTAGAATCTGTGCGAGTAACGAAAAACTTTGCAGGTGAGTACTGAAAAATGGTATAATCAGTGTGACTACCGGAAAATGGTAGAATCCGGGCGAGTACCGGGAAAAGGTAGAATCTAAGCTAGTATCGAATAACTGTCCAGACGATTACCGAAAAATGGTAGAATCTGTGTGAGTACCGGAAAATGGTCGAATCTGGGCGAGTACCGGGAAATTGTAGAATTCGTGCGAGTATCAAATAACTGTCCAGACGATTACCGAAAAATGGTAGAATCGATATGAGTACCAGAAAAGGTAGAATCCGAGCGAGCATCGAAAAACTATGCGGACGAGTACCGAAAAATGGTAGAATCAGAGTGAGTACCGGAAAATGGTAAAATCCGAGGAAGTACCGGGAAAAGGTAGAATCCCTGCGAGTATCGAAAAACTATTCGGACGAGTACCGAAAAAAGGAAGAATCAGTGTGAGTACTGAAAAATGGTTGAATCCAAGCGAGTATCGAATAGCTCTACGGACAAGTAAAGAAAAATGGTAGAATCAGTGTGAGTACCAGAAAATGGTCGAATCCGGGCGAGTACCGGGAAAATGTAGAATCCGAGCGAGTATCGAACAACTGTCCAGACTAGTACTGAAAAATGAAAGAATCAGTGTGAGTACCGAGAAATGGCAGAATCCATGCAAGTAACAAAAAACTGTTCAGACGAATACCGAAAAATGATAGAATTAGTGTGAGTACTAAAAAATGGTCGAATCCGAGCAAAAACCGGGAAAAGGTAGAATCCGAGCGAGTATCTAACAACTGTTCGGACGAGTACCGAAAAATGGTAGAATCAGTGTTAGTACTAGAAAATGGTAGAATCCGGGCGAGTACTAAGAAATGGTATAATCTGTGCGAGTAAGGAAAAACTTTGAAGGTGAGTACTGAAAAATGGTAGAATTAGTGTGAGTACCGAAAAATGGTAGAATCCGGGCGAGTACTGGGAAAAGATACAATCCGAGCGAGTATCAAATAATTGTCGAGACGATTACCGAAAAATGGTAGAATCAGTGTGAGTACCGGAAAATGGTCGAATCCGGGCGAGTATCGGGAAAAGGTAGAATCCGAGCGAGTATCGAACAACTGTCTGGACAAGTACCGAAAAATGGTAGAATCCGGGCGAGTATCGGGAAAAGGTAGAATCCGTGCAAGTAACAAAAAACTTTCCTGGGGAGTACTGAAAAATGATAGAATGAGTGTGAGTACCGAAAAATGGTAGAATCCAGGTGAGTACCGGGAAAAGGTAGAATCCGAGTGAGTATCGAAAAACTGTCCGGACGGGTACCGAAAAATTGTAGAATCAGTGTGAGTACCGAAAAATGGTAGAATCCGAGCGAGTACCGGGAAAAGGTAGAATGTAAGCGAGTATCGAATAGCTCTCCGGACGAGTAACGAAAAATGGTAGAATCCAGGCGAGTACTGGGAAAAGGTAGAATCTGAGTGAGTATCGAAAAACTGTCCGGATAGGTACCGAAAAATTGTAGAATCATTGTGAGTACCGAAAAATGGTAGAATCCGAGCGAGTACCGAGAAAAGGTAGAATCCGAGCGAGTATCAAATAGCTCTCCGGACGAGTACGAAAAATGGTAGAATCAGTGTGAGTACCAGAAAAAGGTCGAATCCAGGCGAGTACCGGGAAAAGGTAGAATCCGAGCGAGTATCAAACAACTGTCCGAACGTAACCTAAAAATGGTAGAATCAGTGTTAGTACCAGAAAATGGTAGAATCTGTGCGAATAACGAAAAACTTTGCAGGCGAGTACTGAAAATAGTAGAATCAGTGTGAGTACCGGAAAAAGGTAGAATCCGGGTGAGTACCGGGAAAAGGTAGAATCCGAAAGAGTATTGAATAACTGTCCATACGATTATCGAAAAATGGTAGAATCAGTGTGAGTACCGGAAAATGTAGAATCCGAGCGAGTATCGAAAAACTATCTAGACGAGTACCGAGAAATGGTAGAATTAGTGCCAGTACCGGAAAATGGTAGAATCCGGGGGAGTACCGGCAAATGGTAGAGTCTGTGCGAGTATAAAACAACTGTTCGGACAAGTACCGAAAAAAGGTAGCATCAGTGTGAGTACTGGAACATGGTCAAATCCGGGCGAGTACCGGGAAAAGGTAGAATCCGAGCGAGTATCGAACAATTGTCCGAACGAGTATCGAAAAATGGTAGAATCAGTGTTAGTACCAGAAAATGGCAAAATCCGGGAGAGTACCAGGAAATGGTAGAATCTGTGCGAGTAATGAAAAACTTTGCAGCCAAGTACTAAAAAATGGTAGAATCATGTGAGTACCGGAAAATGGTAGAATCCCCGCGAGTACCGGGAATAGGTAGACTCCGAGCGAGTATCGAATAACTATCCAAACGATTACCGAAAAATGGTAGAATCGGTGTGAGTACCGGAAAATGGTCGAATCCGGGCAAGTACTGGGAAAAGGCAGAATCCGAGGGAGTATCGAACAACTGTCCGGACGAGCACCGAAAAATGGTAGAATCAGTGTTAGTACCTGAAAATTGTAGAATCCGGGCGAGTACCAGGGAATTGTGGAATCTGTACGAGTAACGAAAAACTTTGCAGGCGAGTAATGAAAATGGTAGAATCAGTGTGAGTACCGGGAAATGGTAGAATCAGTGTGAGTACCGGAAAATGGTAGAATCCGAGCGAGTACCGGGAAAAAGTAGAATCCAAGCGAGTATCGAATAACTGTTCAGACGAGTACCGAAAAATGGTAGAATCAGTGTTAGTACAAGAAAATGGTAGAATCCGGGAGAGTACCAGGAAATGGTAGAATCTGTGCGACTAACGAAAAACTTTGCATGTGAGTACTGAAAAATGGTAGAAACAGTGGGAGTACCGAAAAATAGTACAATCCGGGCGAGTACCAGGAAAAAGTAGAATCCGAGCGAGTATCGAATAACTGTCTAGACGATTACCAAAATATGGTAGAATCAGTGCGAGTACCGGAAAAGGTAGAATCTGAGCGAGTATCGAAAAGCTATCCAGACGAGTACCGAAAAATGGTACAATCAGTGCGAGTACTGGAAAATGGTCAAATCCGGGCTAGTACCGGGAAAAGGTAGAATCTGAGTGAGTATCGAACAACTGTCCAGACAAGTACCGAAAAATGGTAGAATCGGTATGAGTACCAGAAAATGGTAGAATCCGGGCTAGTATCAGGAAAAGGTAGAATCCGTGCGAGTAACGAAAAACTTTCCCGGGGAGTACCAAAAAATGGTAGAATCAGTGTGAGTACCGGAAAATGGTAGAATCTCGGCGAGTACCAGGAAAACGTAGAATCCGTGCGAGTAACAAAAAACTTTCCCGGGGAGTACCGAAAAACGGTAGAATCCAGGCGAGTACCAGGAAAAGGTAAAATCTGAGTGAGTATCGAAAAATTGTCCGAACGGGTACCGAAAAATTGTAGAATCAGTGTGAGTACCGGAAAATGGTAGAATCCGAGCGAGTACCGGGGAAAGGTAGAATCCGAGCGAGTATCGAACAACTGTTCGGACGAGTACCTAAAAATGGTAGAATTAGTGTTAGAACCAGAAAATGGTAGAATCTGTGCGAGTAACGAAAAACTTTGCAGACGAGTACTGAAAAATGTTAGAATCAGTGTGAGTACCGGAAAATGGTAAAATCTGGGCGAGTACCGGGAAAAGGTAGAATCCGAGCGAGTATCGAATATCTGTTCAGACGATTACCGAAAAATGGTAGAATGAGTGTAAGTACCGAAATATGGTCGAATCTGAGCAAGTACCGGGAAAAGGTAGAACCTGTGCGAGTACCGGGAAAAGGTAGAATCCGTGCGAGTACCGAAAAACTGTCCGAACGAGTACTGGAAAAGGGTAGAATCAGTGTGAGTACCGAAAAAATATAGAATCCCGACGAGTACCGGGAAAAAGTAGAACCCGTGTGAGTACCGAGAAAAGGTAGAACCTGTGCGAGTATCGAAAAACTGTCTGGACGAGTGCCAAAAAATGGGAGAATTAGTATGAGTACCGAAAAATGGTAGAATCCGGGGTGAGTACCTAGAAAAGGTAGAATCAATGTGAGTACCGGAAAATTGTTGAATCCGGGCGAGAGAGGGAAAAGGTAGAATCCGAGCGAGTATCGAACAACTGTCCAGACGAGCACCGAAAAATGGTAAAATAAGTGTTAGTACCAGAAAATGGTAGAATCCGGGAGAGTGCTAGGAAATGGTAGAATCTGTGCGAGTAACGAAAAACTTTGCAGGCGAGTACTGAAAAATGGTAGAATCAGTGTGAGTACCGAAAAATTGTAGAATCCGAGCGAGTACCGAGAAAAGGTACAATCCGAGCGAGTATTGAATAATTGTCCAGACAATTACCGAAAAATGGTAGAATCAGTGTGAGTACTGGAAAATTGTCGAATTCGGGCGAGTACCGGGAAAAGGTAGAATCCTTGGGAGTAACGAAAAACTTTCTCGGGCAGTATCGAAAAACTGTCTCGACAAGCAACGAAAAATTGTAGAATCAGTGTGAGTACCGGAAAATGGTAGAATCCGAGCTAGTATCAAATAACTATCCAAACGATTACCGAAAAATGGTAGAATCGGTATGAGTACCGGAAAAGGTAGAATCCGAGCGAGTATCAAATAACTGTTCAGACGATTACCGAAAAATGGTAGAATCGGTATGAGTACCGGAAAAGGTAGAATCCGAGAGAGCATCGAAAAACTATCCGGACGAGTACCAAAAAATGGTTGAATTCGGGCGACTACAGGGAAAAGGTAGAATCCGTGCGAGTAATGAAAAACTTTCCCGAGCAGTATCGAAAAACTGTCTTGACGAGTAACGAAAAATTGTAGAATCATTGTGAGTACCAGGAAATGGTAGAATCCGAGCGAGTACCGGGAAAAGGTAGAATCCGGGCGAGTATCGGGAAAAGGTAGAATCCGAGCGAGAATCAAATTACTGTCTAGACAATTACCGAAAAATGGTAGAATCGGTATGAGTACCGGAAAAGGTAGAATTCGAGCGAGCATCGAAAAACTGTCCGGACGAGAACCGAAAAATGGTAGAATCAGTGTGAGTAACTGAAAATGGTCGAATCCGGGCGAGTACCGGGAAAAGGCAGAATCTGAGCGAGTGTCGAACAACTGTTCGGACGAGCACCGAAAAATGGTCGAATCAGTGTTAGTACAAGAAAATGGTAGAATCCAGACGAGTACCAGGAAATGGTAGAATCTGTGCGAGTAACGAAAAACTTTGAAGGTGAGAACTGAAAAATGGTAGAATCAGTGTGAGTACCGGAAAATGGTAGAATCCGGGCGAGTACCAGGAAAAGGTACAATCCGAGCGAGCATCGGATAATTGTCGAG
This sequence comes from Vitis x labruscana x Vitis vinifera, assembly GCA_008326845.1. NCBI lineage: Eukaryota > Viridiplantae > Streptophyta > Magnoliopsida > Vitales > Vitaceae > Vitis > Vitis x labruscana x Vitis vinifera. The sequence continues at coordinate 28,217 of BKBX01001394.1, forward strand.
ACGATTACCGAAAAATGGTTGAATTAGTGTGAGTACCGGAAAATGGTCAAATCCGGGTGAGTATCGGGAAAAGGTAGAATCCGAGCGAGTATCGAATAACTGTCCAGACGAGTATCGAAAAATGGTAGAATCAGTGTTAGTACCAAAAAATGGTAGAATCTATGTAAGTACCAGAAAATGGTTGAATCCGGGCGAGTATCGGGAAAATGTAGAATCCGTGCGAGTAATGAAAAACTTTCCCAAGCAGTACTGAAAAATGATCGAATCAGTGTGAGTACGGCAAAATGGTAGAATCGGCACGAGTATCAGGAAAAGGTAGAATCTGTGCCAGAATCGAAAAACTTTCCCAGGGAGTACCGAAAAATGGTAGAAGTAGTGTGAGTACCGGAAAATTGTAGAATCCCTGCGAGTACCGGGAAAAGGTAGAATCCATGCAAGTACCGAGAAAAGGTCGAATCCGAGCGAGTATCGAATAGCTCTCCGGACGAGTAACGAAAAATGGTAGAATCAGCGTGAGTACCAGAAAAGGGTCGAATCCGGGCGAGTACCGGGAAAAAGCAGAATCCGAGCGAGTATCGAACAACTGTCTGGACAAGCACCGAAAAAGGGTAGAATCAGTGTTAGTACCAGAAAATGGTAGAATCTGTACGAGTAACGAAAAACTTTGCAGGCGAGTACTGAAAAATGGTAGAATCAGTGTGAGTACCGGAAAATGGTAGAATTCGGGCGAGTACCGGGAAAAGATAGAATTCGAGCGAGTATAAAATAACTATCTAGACGATTACCGAAAAGTGGTGGAATCAATGTGAGTACCGGAAAAGGTAGAATCCGAGCATGTATCGAAAAACTATCCAGACAAGTACCGAAAAATGGTCGAATCAGTGGGAGTACTGGAAAATGGTAGAATGCGGAGGAGTACCGGGAAAAGGTCGAATCCTAGCGACTATCGAATAACTCTCCAGACGAGTATCGAAAAATTGTAGAATCAGTGTTAGTACTAGAAAATGGTAGAATCCGGGAGAGTACCAGGAAATGGTAGAATCTGTGCAAGTAACGAAAAACTTTGCAGGTGAGTACTGAAAAATGGTACAATCAGTGGGAGTACCAAAAAATGGTAGAATCCGAGCGAGTACCGGGAAAAGGAACAATCCGAGCGAGTATTGAATAATTGTCCAGACGATTACTGAAAAATGGTAGAATCAGTGTGAGTACCGGGAAATAGTTGAATCCGGGAGAGTACCTGGAAAGGGTATAATCCGTGCGAGTAACGAAAAACTTTCAAGCCGAGTGTCGAAAAATGGTAGAATCAATGTGAGTACCGGAAAATAATAGAATCCGGGCGACTACCAGGTTAAGGTAGAATTCGAGCGAGTATCGAAAAATTGTTCGAATGAGTACCGAAAAATGGTAGAATCAGTGTGAGTACCGAAAAATGGTCGAATCCGGGAGAGTACCGGGAAAGGAAATAATCCGTGCGAGTAACGAAAAACTTTCCACGCGAGTATCCAAAAATGGTAGAATCAGTGTAAGTACCGAAAAATAATAGAATCGGGGTGACTACCGGGTAAAGGTAGAATCCGTGCGAGTATCGATTAACTGTCCGAACGAGTACCGAAAAATGGTAGAATCAATGTCAGAACCGGAAAATAATAGAATCCGGGAGAGTACCGGGAAATGGTATAATCCGTGGGAGTAACGAAAAACTTTCCAGGCGAGTATCGAAAAATGGAAGAATCAGTATGAGTACCAGAAAATAATAGAATCCGGGCGACTACCAGGTAAAGGTAGAATCCGTGCGAGTATCGAATAACTGTCCGAACGAGTACCGAAAAATGGTAGAATAAGTTTGAGTACCGGAAAATGGTCGAATCCGGGCAAGTACCTGGAAAGGGTATAATCCGTGCGAGTAACGAAAAACTTTCCAAGCGAGTATCGAAAAATAGTAGAATCAGTGTGAGTACCGGAAAATAATAGAATCCAGGCGACTATCGAGTAAAGGTAGAATCCGTGCGAGTATCGAATAACTGTCCGAACGAGTACCGAAAAATAGTAGAATCAGTGGATGTACCGAAAAATGGTCAAATCCAGGCGAGTACCAGGAAAGCGTATAATCCGTGCGAGTAACGAAAAACTTTCCAGGCGAGTATAAAAAAATGGTAGAATCAGTGTGTGTACCGGAAAATAATAGAATCCGGGCGACTACCGGGTAAAGGTAGAATTCGAGCGAGTATCGAATCACTGTCCGAACGAGTACCGAAAAATGGTAGAATCAGTGGGAGTACCAGAAAATGGTCCAATTCGGGAGAGTACCAGAAAAGGGTATAATCCGTGCGAGTAACAAAAAACTTTCCAGGCGAGTATCGAAAAATGGTAGAATCAGTCTGTGTACCGGAAAATAATAGAATCTGAGAGACTACCAGGTAAAGGTAGAATCCGAGGGAGTATCGAAAAATTGTTCGAACGAGTACCGAAAAATGGTAGAATCAGTGTGAGTGCCGGAAAATGGTGAAATCCGGGCGAGTACCAGGAAAGGGTCTAATCCGTGCGAGTAACGAAAAACTTTCCAGGCAAGTATCGAAAAATGGTAGAATGAGTGTGAGTACCGAAAAATAATAGAATCCGGGCGACTACCGGGTAAAGGTAGAATCCGACCGAGTATCAAAAAACTATCCAAAAGAGTACCGAAAAATGATAGAATCAGTGTGAGTATCGGAAAATAATAGAATTCGGGTGACTACCAGGTAAAGGTAGATTCCGTGCGAGTATCGAATAACTGTCTGAACGAGTACTGAAAAATGGTAGAATCAGTTTGAGTACCGGAAAATGGTCGAATCCGGGCGAGTACCAAGAAAGGGTATAATCCATGCGAGTAAGGAAAAACATTCCAGGCGAGTATCGAAAAATGGTAGAATCAGTGTGAGTACCGAAAAATAATAGAATCCGAACAACTACCGGGTAAAGGTAGAAGTCGTGCGAGTATCGAATAACTGTCCGAACGAGTATCGAAAAATAGTAGAATCAGTGGAAGAACCGAGAAATGGTCAAATCTGGGAGAGTACAAGGAAAGAGTATAATCAGTGCGAGAACCGAAAAAATATCCAGGCGAGTATCGAAAAATGGTAGAATAAGTGTGAGTACCGGAAAATAATAGAATCCGGGAGACTACCGGGTAAAGGTAGAATTCGTGCCAGTATCGAATAACTGTCCGAACGAGTACCAAAAAATAGTAGAATCAGTGTGAGTACTGGAAAATAGTCGAATACGGGAGAGTACCGCGAATTGGTATAATCCGTGTGAGTAACGAAAAACTTTCCAGGCGAGTATCGAAAAATGGTAGAATCAGTGTGAGGATCGGAAAATAATAGAATCCGGGCGACTACCGGGTAAAGGTAGTATTCGTGCGAGTATCGAATAACTGTCCGAACGAGTACCGAAAAATTGTAGAATCAGTGTGAGTACCGAAAAATGGTCAAATCCGACCGAATACCAGGAAAGACTATAATCCGTGCGACTAACGAAAAACTTTCCAGGCGAGTGTCGAAAAATGGTAGAATCAGTGTGAGTACCGGAAAATAATAGAATCCCGGCGACTACCACGTAAAGGTAGAATTCGAGCGAGTATCGAATAACTGTCCGAACGAGTACCAAAAAATAGTAGAATCAATTTGAGTACCGGAAAATGGTCGAATCCGGGCGATTACCCGGAAAGGGTATAATCCGTGCGAGTAACGAAAAACATTCCAAGCGAGTATCAGGTAAAGGTAGAATTCGAGCGAAAATAAAAAAACTGCACGAACAAGTACCGGAAAATGGTAGAATCAGTGTGAGTACCCGAAAATGATCGAATCTGGGAGAGTACGGGGAAAGGGTATAATCCGTGCGAGTAACGAAAAACTTTCCAGGCGAGTATCGAGAAATGGTAGAATAAGTGTGAGGACAGGAAAATAATAGAATCCGGGCCAGTAACGGGAAAAGGTAGAATCCGTGCGAATATCGAATAATTGTCCGAATGAGTAACGAAAAATGGTAGAATCAGTGTGAGTACCGGAAAATGGTCGAATCAGTGTGAGTGCCCGAAAATGATCGAATCCGTGAGAGTACCGGAAAAGGGTATAATCCGTGCGAGTAACGAAAAACTTTCCAAGCGAGTATCGAGAAATGGTAGAATCAGTGTGAGGACAGGAAAATAATAAAATCCGGGTAAAGGTAGAAATCGAGCGAGTATCGAAAAAATGTCCGAACGAGTACCGAAAAATGGTAAAATCAGTATGAGTACCAGAAAATGGTCGACTCCGGGAGAGTACCGGGAAAGGGTATAATCCGTGCGAGTAACAAAAAACTTTCGAGGCGAGTATCGAAAAATGGTCGAATGAGTGTATTGACCGAAAAATAATAGAATCCGGGCAACTATTGGGTAAAGGTAGAATTCGAGCGAGTATCTAATAACTGTTCGAACGAGTACCGAAAAATGGTAGAATCAGTTTGAGTACCGGAAAATGGTCGAATCCGGTCAAGTACCAGGAAAGGGTATAATCCGTGCGAGTAACGAAAAACATTCCATGTGAGTATCGTAAAATGGTAGAATCAGTGTGAGTATCGGAAAATAATAGAATCCAGGCGCCTACCGGGTAAAGGTAGAATTCGAGCGAGTAACGAATAACTGTCCGAACGAGTTCCGAAAAATGGTAGAATCAGTTTCAGTACCGGAAAATGGTCGAATCTGGGTGATTACCAGGAAAGGGTATAATCCATGCGAGTAACGAAAAACTTTCCATGCGAGTATCGAGAAATGGTAGAATCTGTGTGAGGATAGGAAAATAATAGAATTCGGGCGACTACTGGGTAAAGGTAGAACCCGTACGACTATCGAATAATAGTCCGAAAGAATATCGAAAAATGATAGAATCAGTTTGAGTACTGGAAAATGGTCGAATCCGGGCGAGTACTAGGAAAGGGTATAATTCGTGCGAGTAACGAAAAACATTCCATGCGAGTATCGAAAAAAGGTAGAATCAGTGTGAGTACCGGAAAGTAATAGAATCCGGGCCACTACCGGGTAAAGGTAGAATTCGAGCTAGAATCGAAAAACTGCTCGAACGAGTACCGAAAAATGGTAGAATCAGTGTGAGTACTCGAAAATGATCGAATCCAAGAGAGTACCTGGAAAGCGTATAATCCGTGCAAGTAACGAAAAACTTTCCAGGCGAGTATCGAAAAATGGTAGAATCAGTGTGAGGACTGGAAAATAATAGAATCCGGGCGACTACCGGGTAAAGGTAGAAATCGAGCGAGTATCGAAAAAATGTCCGAACGAGTACCGAAAAATGGTAAAATCAGTATGAGTACCAGAAAATGGTCGACTCCGGGAGAGTACCGGGAAATGGTATAATCCGTGCGAGTAACGAAAAACTTTGCAGGCGAGTATCGAGAAATGGTGCAATCAGTGTGAGGACAGGAAAATAATAGAATCCGGGCGACTACCGGGTAAAGGTAGAATCCGTGCGAGTATCGAATAAATGTTCGAACGAGTACCGAAAAATGGTAGAATCAGTTTGAGTATCGGAAAATGGTAAAATCAGTATGAGTACCGGAAAATGGTAGACTCCGAGAGAGTACCAGGAAAGGGTATAATCCGTGCGAGTAACGAAAAACTTTCCAGGCGAGTGTCGAAAAATGGTAGATTCAGTGTGAGTACCAAAAAATAATAGAATCCGGGCGACTACCGGGTAAAGGTAGAATTCGAGCGAGTATCGAATAACTGTCCGAACGAGTACCGAAAAATGGTAGAATCAATGTGAGTACCGGAAAATGGTCGAATCCGGGAGAGTACCGGGAAAGGGTATAATCCTTGCGAATAACAAAAAACCTTGCAGGCGAGTATCAAGAAATGGTAGAATCAGTGTGAGGACAGGAAAATAATAGAATCTGGGCGAATACCGGGTAAAGGTAGAATCCGTGCGAGTATCGAATAACTGTCCGAACGAGTACCGAAAAATGGTAGAATCAGTTTGAGTACCGGAAAATGGTCGAATCCGGGCGAGGACCAGAAAAATGAATAATCCGTGCGAGTAACGAAAAACTTTCCATGCGAGTATCGAAAAATGGTAGAATCGGTGTGAGTACCGGAAAATAATAGAATCCGGGCAACTACTGGGTAGAGGTAGAATTCGAGCGAGAATCGAAAAACTGCTCGAACGAGTCTGAAAAATGATAGAATCAGTGTGAGTACCCGAAAATGATCGAATCCAAGAGAGTACTTGGAAAGGGTATAATCATTGCAAGTAACGAAAAATATTCCAGGCGAGTGTCGAAAAATGGTAGAATCAGTGTGAGTACCGGAAAATAATAGAATCCGGGTGAATACCGGGTAAAGGTAGAATTCGAGCGAGTATCGAATAACTGTCCGAACGAGTACCGAAAAATGGTAGAATCAGTGTGAGTACCGGAAAATGGTCGACTCCGGGAGAGTACCTGGAAAGAGTATAATCCATGCGAGTAACGAAAAACTTTTGAGGCGAGTATCGAAAAATGGTCGAATGAGTGTGAGGACCGAAAAATAATAGAATCCGGGCAGCTACCGGGTAAAGGTAGAATTCGAGCGAGTGTCTAATACTTATCCGAACGAGTACCGAAAAATGGTAGAATCAGTGTGAGTACCGGAAAATGGTCGAATCCGGGGGAGTACCGGGAAAGGGTATAATCCGTGCGACTAACGAAAAACATTGCAGGCGAGTATCGAGAAATGGTAGAATCAGTGTGAGCACAAGAAAATAATAGAATCCGGGCGACTACCGGGTAAAGGTAGAAATCGAACGAGTATCGAAAAACTGTACGAACGAGTACCGAAAAATGGTAAAATCAGTATGAGTACCGGAAAATGGTCGACTCCGGGAGAGTACCGGGAAAGGGTATAATCCGTGCGAGTAACGAAAAACTTACCAGGCGAGTAGCAAAAAATGGTAGAATCAGTGTGACGACCGGAAAATAATAGAATCCGGGCGACTACCGTGTAAAGGTAGAATCCGTGCGAGTAACGAAAAACATTGCAGGCGAGTATCGAGAAATGGTAGAATCAGTGTGAGCACAAGAAAATAATAGAATCCGGGCGACTACCTGGTAAAGGTAGAAATCGAACGAGTATCGAAAAACTGTACGAACGAGTACCGAAAAATGGTAAAATCAGTATGAGTACCGGAAAATGATCGACTCTGGGAGAGTACCGGGAAAGGGTATAATCCGTCCAAGTAACGAAAAACTTTCCATGCGAGTATCGAAAAATGGTAGAATCAGTGTGTAGACCGAAAAATAATAGAATCTGCGTGACTACCAGGTAAATGTAGAATTCTAGCGAGTATCGAATAACTGTCTGAACGAGTACCGAAAAATTGTAGAATCAGTGTGAGTACTGGAAAATGGTCGAATCCGGGAGAGTATCGGGAAAGGGTATAATCCATACGAGTAACGAAAAGCTTTCCAGGCGAGTATCGAGAAATGGTCGAATCAATGTGAAGACAGGAAAATAATAGAATCCAGGCGACTACCGGGTAAAAGTAGAATTCGAGCGAGTATCGAAAATCTGTTCGAACAAGTACCGAAAAATGGTAGAATCAGTGCGAGTTCCGGAAAATGGTCGAATCCGAGAGAGTACCTGGAAAGCGTATAATCCGTGCGAGTAACGAAAAACTTCCCAGGCGAGTGTTGAAAAATGGTAGAATTAGTGTGAGTACCGGAAAAT
>BKBX01001394.1:65670-81899 GCA_008326845.1 Vitis x labruscana x Vitis vinifera
AAAATTGGTAGAATCAGTGTGAGGACAGTAACATAATAGAATCCGGGCTACTACCGGATAAAGGTAGAATTCGAGCGAGAATGGAAAAACTTCTCGAACGAGTACCGAAAAATGGTATAATCAGTGTGAGTACAAGAAAATGGTCGAATTCGGGAAAGTGCCGGGAAAGGGTATAATCCGTGCGAGTAACGAAAAACTTTTCACGCGAGTATAAAAAAATGTAGAATCAGTGTGAGTTCCGAAAAATAATAGAATCCGGGCGAGTACCGGGTAAAGGTAGAATCCTTGCGAGTATCGAAAAACTGTTCGAACGAGTACCGAAAAATAGTACAATCAGTGTGAGTACCGGAAAATGGTCGAATCCGGGAGAGTACCGGGAAAGGGTATAATCCGTGCGAGTAACGAAAAACTTTCCAGGCGAGTATCCAAAAATGGTAGAATCAGTTTGAGTACCGAAAAATAATAGAATCTGGACGACTACCGGGTAAAGGTAGAATTCGAGAGAGAATCGAAAAACTGCTCGAACGAGTACTGAAAAATAGTAGAATCAGTGTGAGTACCCGAAAATGGTCGAATCCGGGAGAGTACCGGGAAAGGGTATAATCCGTGCGAGTAACCAAAAACATACCAGGTGAGTATCGAAAAATGGTAGAATCACTGTGAGGACCGAAACATAATAGAATCCGGGCGACTACCGGGTAAAGGTAGAATCCGTGCGAGTATCGAAAAACTGTTCGAACGAGTACCGAAAAATTGTACAATCAGTGTGAGTACCGAAAAATTGTCGAATCCGGGAGAGTATCTGGAAAGGGCATAATCCGTGCGAGTAACGAAAAACTTTCCAGGCGAGTATCGAAAAATGGTAGAATCAGTTTGAGTACCGAAAAATAATAGAATCTGGACGACTATCGGGTAAAGGTAGAATTCGAGCGAGAATCGAAAAACTGCTCGAACGAGTACTGAAAAATGGTAGAATCAGTGTGAGTACCCGAAAATGGTCGACTCCGGGAGAGTACCGGGAAAGGGTATAATCCGTGCGAGTAAAGAAAAACTTACCAGGCGAGTATCGAAAAATGGTAGAATCAGTGTGACGACCGGAAAATAATAGAATCTGGGCGACTACCGAGTAAAGGTATAATCCGTGCGAGCAACAAAAAACTTTCGAAGCATGTATCGAAAAACTGTTCGAACGTGTACCGAAAAATGTTCGAATCCAGGCGAGTATTGGGGAAAGGTATAATCCGTGCGAGTAACGAAAAACTTTCCAGGTGAGTATCGAAGAATGGTTGAATCAGTGTGAGGACCGGAAAATAACAGAATCCGGGCGACTACCGAGTAAAGGTAGAATCCGTGCGAGTATCGAATAACTGTCCGAAGGAGTACCGAAAAATGGTAGAATCAGTGTGAGTACCGAAAAATGGTCGAATCTGGGCGAGTACCGGGAAAGGGTATAATCCGTGCGAGTAACAAAAAACTTTCCAGGCGAGTATCGAAAAATGGTAGAATCAGTGTGTGGACCGAAAAATAATAGAATCCGGGCGACAACCGGGTAAAGGTAGAATTCGTGCGAGTATCGAAAAACTGTTCGAACGTGTACCGAAAAATTGTAGAATCAGTTTGTGTACCGGAAAATGGTCAAATCCGGGCGAGTATCGGGGAAAGGTATAATCCGTGCGAGTAACGAAAAACTTTCCAGGCGAGTATCGAAAAATGGTAGAATCAGTGTGAGGACCACAAAATAATAGAATCCGGGCGACTACCGAGTAAAGGTAGAATCCGTGCGAATATCGAATAACTGTCCGAAGGAGTACCGAAAAATGGTAGAATCAATGTGAGTACCGGAAAATGGTCGAAACCAGGAGAGTACCGAAAAAGGGTATGATCCGTGCGAGTAACGACAGACTTGCTAGGCAAGTATCGAAAAATGGTAGAATCAGTGTGAGGACCGGAAAATAATAGAATCCGGGCGACTACCGGGTAAAGGTAGAATCCGTGCGAGTATCGAAAAATTGTTCGAACGAGTACCGAAAAATGGTAGAATCAGTGTGATTACCGAAAAATGGTCGAATCCGGGCGAGTACCGGGAAAGGGTATAATCCGTGCGAGTAACGAAAAACTTACCAGGCGAGTATCGAAAAATGGTAGAATTGGTGTGAGTTCCGAAAAATAATACAATCCGGGCAACTACCGGGTAAAGGTAGAATCCGTGCGAGTATCGAAAAACTGTTCTAACGAGTACCGAAAAATGGTATAATCAATGTGAGTACCGGAAAATGGTCGAATCCGGGAGGGTACCGGAAAAGGGTATAATCCGTGCGAGCAACAAAAAACTTTCCAGGCGAGTATCGAAAAATGGTATAATCTGTGTGAGTACCGGAAAATGGTCGAATCCGGGAGAGTACCGGGAAAGGGTATAATCCGTGCGAGTAACGAAAAACTTTCCACGCGAGTATCAAAAAATGGTAGAATTCGTGTGAGTTCCGAAAAATAATAGAATCCAGGCTACTACCGGGTAAAGATAGAATCCGTGCGAATATCGAAAAACTGTTCGAACGAGTACCGAAAAATAATACAATCAGTGTGAGTACCGGAAAATGGTCCAATCCGGGAGAGTACCGGGAAAGGGTATAAGCCGTGCGAGTAACGAAAAACTTTCCAGGCGAGTATCGAAAAATGGTAGAATCAGTGTGAGTACCGAAAAATAATAGAATCTGGACGACTACCGGGTAAAGGTAGAATTCGAGCGAGAAAGGAAAAACTGCTCGAACGAGTACTGAAAAATGGTAGGATCAGTGTGAGTAACCTAAAATGGTCGAATCCGGGAGAGTACCGGGAAAGGGTGTAATCCGTGTGAGTAACGAAAAACTGTTCGAATGAGTACCGAAAAACGGTACAATCAGTGTGAGTACCGGAAAATGGTCGAATCCGGGCGAGTACCAGGAAAGGGTATCATCCATGCAAGTAACGAAAAACATTCCAAGCGAGTATCGAAAAATGGTAGAATCAGTGTGAGGACCGGAAAATAATAGAATCCGGGCGACTACCGGGTAAAGGTAGAATTCGAGCGAGAATCGAAAAACTTCTCGAACGAGTACCGAAAATTGGTATAATCAGTGTGAGTATCGGAAAATAGTCGAATCCGGGAGAGTACCAGGAACGGGTATAATCCGTGCGAGTAACGAATAACTTTCCACACGAGTATCAAAAAATGGTAGAATCAGTGTGAGTTCCGAAAAATAATACAATTCGTGTGAGTACCAGAAAATGGTCGAATTCGGGAGAGTACCGGGAAAGGGTATAAGCCATGCGAGTAACGAAAATCTTTCCAGGCGAGTATCGGAAAATGGTAGAATCAGTGTGAGTACCGAAAAATAATAGAATCTGGACGACTACCCGGTAAAGGTAGAATTCGAGCGAGAATGGAAAAACTGCTCGAACGAGTACTGAAAAATGGTAGGATCAGTGTGAGTAACCTAAAATGGTCGAATCCGGGAGAGTACCGGGAAAGCGTGTAATACGTGTGAGTAACGAAAAACTTTTCGAACGAGTACCGAAAAACGGTACAATCAGTGTGAGTACCGGAAAATGGTCGAATCCGGGCGAGTACCAGGAAAGGGTATCATCCGTGCAAGTAACGAAAAACATTCCAAGCGAGTATCGAAAAATGGTAGAATCAGTGTGAGGACCGGAAAATAATAGAATCCGGGCGACTACCGGGTAAAGGTAGAATTCGAGCGAGAATCGAAAAACATCTCGGACGAGTACCGAAAATTGGTATAATCAGTGTGAGTACCGGAAAATGGTCGAATCCGGGAGAGTACCGGGAACGGGTATAATCCGTGCGAGTAACGAAAAACTTTCCACACGAGTATCAAAAAATGGTAGAATCAGTGTGAGTTCCGAAAAATAATAGAATCCGGACGACTACCGGGTAAACGTAGAATTCGAGCGAGAATCGAAAAACTGCTCGAACGAGTACTGAAAAATGGTAGAATAAGTGTGAGTACCCGAAAATGGTCGAATCCGGGAGAGTACCGGGAAAGGGTATAATTCGTGCGAGTAACGAAAAACTTTCCAGGCGAGTATCGAAAAATGGTAGAATCAGTGTGACGATCGGAAAATAATAGAATCCGGGCGACTACCGGGTAAAGCTAGGATCCGTGTGAGTATCGAATAACTGTCCGAACGAGTACCGAAAAATGGTAGAATCAGTTTGAGTACCGGAAAATGGTCGAATCCAGGCGAGTACCAGAAAAGGGTATAATTCGTGCGAGTAACGAAAAACTTTCCAGGCGAGTATCGAAAAATGGTAGACTCAGTGTGACGACCGGAAAATAATAGAATCCGGGAGACTACCGGGTAAAGGTAGAATCCGTGCGAGTATCGAATAACTGTCCGAACGAGTACCGAAAAATGGTAGAATCAGTTTGAGTACGGGAAAATGGTCGAATCCGGGAGAGTACCAGGAAAGGGTATAATCCGTGCGAGCAACAAAAAACTTTCCAGGCGAGTATCGAAAAATGGTATAATCTTTGTGAGTACCGAAAAATGGTCGAATCCGGGAGTTTACCGGGAAAGGCTATAATCCGTGCGAGTAACGAAAAACTTTCCACGCGAGTATCAAAAAATTGTAGAATTAGTGTGAGTTCCGAAAAATAATAGAATCCGGGTGACTACCGGGTAAAGATAGAATCCGTGCGAGTATCGAAAAACTGTTCGAACGAGTACCGAAAAATAATACAATCAGTGTGAGTACCAGAAAATGGTCGAATTCGGGAGAGTACCGGGAAAGGGTATAAGCCGTGCGAGTAACGAAAAACATTCCAGGCGAGTATCGAAAAATGGTAGAATCAGTGTGAGTACCGAAAAATAATAGAATCTGGACGACTACCGGGTAAAAGTAGAATTCGAGCGAGAATGGAAAAACTGCTCGAACGAGTACTGAAAAATGGTAGGATCAGTATGAGTAACCTAAAATGGTCGAATCCGGGAAAGTACCGGGAAAGGGTGTAATCCGTGTGAGTAACGAAAAACTGTTCGAACGAGTACCGAAAAATAATACAATCAGTGTGAGTACAAAAAATGGTCGAATCCGGGAGAGTACCGGGAAAGGGTGTAATCCGTGTGAGTAACGAAAAACTGTTCGAACGAGTACCGAAAAACGGTACAATCAGTGTGAGTATCGGAAAATGGTCGAATCCGGGCGAGTACCAGGAAACGGTATCATCCGTGCAAGTATCGAAAAATAATAGAATCCGGGCAACTACCGGGTAAAGGTAGAATCCGTGCGAGTATCGAAAAATTGTTCGAACGAGTACCGAAAAATGGTACAATCAGTGTGAGTACTGGAAAATGGTCGAATCCTGGAGAGTACCGGGAAAGGGTGTAATCCATGCGAGTAACGAAAAATGGTAGAATCAGTGTGACGACCGGAAAATAATAGAATCTGGGCGATTACCGGGTAAAGATAGAATCCGTACGAGTATCGAATAACTGTCCGAACGAGTATCGAAAAATGGTAGAATCAGTTTGAGTACTGGAAAATGGTCGAATCCGGGCGAATACCAGGAAAGGGTATAATCCCTGCGAGTAACGAAAAACTTTCCAGGCGAGTATCGAAAAATGGTAGACTCAGTGTGACGACCGGAAAATAATAGAATCCAGGCGACTATCGGGTAAAGGTAGAATTCGTGCTAGCATCGAAAAACTGTTCGAACGAGTACCGAAAAATGGTACAATCATTGTGAGTACCGGAAAATGGTCGAATCCGGGAGAGTACCAGGAAAGGGTATAATTCGTGCACGTAACGAAAAACTTTCCACGCGAGTATCAAAAAATGGTAGAATCAGTGTGAGTTCGGGAAAATAATAGAATCCGGGCGACCACCGGGTATAGGTAGAATCCTTGCGAGTATCGAAAAACTGTTCGAACGAGTATCGAAATATGGTAGAATCAGTGTGAGTACCGAAAAATGGTCGAATCCGGGCGAGTACCGGGAAAGGGTATATTCCGTGCGAGTAACGAAAAACTTTCCAGACGAGTATTGAAAAATGTTAGAATCAGTGTGAGGACCGGAAAATAATAGAATCCGGGCGACCATCGGGTATAGGTAGAATCCGTGGGAGTATCGAATAACTTTCCGAACGAGTACCGAAAAATGGTCGAATCAGTTTGAGTACCGAAAAATGGTCGAATCCGGGAGAGTACCGAGAAAGGGTATAATCCGTGCGAGTAACGACAAACTTGCTAGGCGAGTATCGAAAAATGGTAGAATCAGTGTGAGGACCGGAAAATAATAGAATCCGGGAGATTACCGGGTAAAGGTAGAATTCGTGCGAGTATCGAAAAACTGTTCCAACGAGTACCGAAAAATGGTACAATTAGTGTGAGTACCGGAAAATGGTCGAATCCGGGAGAGTACCGGGAAAGGGTATAATCCGTGCGAGTAACGAAAATTGGTTGAATCAATGTGACGACCGGAAGATAATAGAATCCGGGCGACTACCGGGTAAAGGTAGAATCCGTGCGAGTATCGAATAACTGTCCGAACGAGTACCAAAAAATGGTAAAATCAGTGTGAGTACCGGAAAATGGTCGAATCCGGGCGAGTACCAGGAAAGGGTATAATCCGTTCGAGTAACGAAAAACTTTCCAAGCGAGTATCGACAAATGAGAGAATTAGTGTGACGACCGAAAAATAATAGAATCCGGGCGACTACCAGGTAAAGGTATGATCCGTGCGAGTATCGAATAACTGTTCGAACGAGTACCAAAAACTGGTAGAAGTAGTGTGAGTACCGAAAAATGGTCGAATTCGGAAGGGTACCGGGAAAGGGTATAATCCGTGCGAGTAACGAAAAACTTTCCAGGCGAGTATCGAAAAATTGTAGAATCAGTTTGAGGACCGGAAAATAATAGAATCCGGGCGACTACCGGGTAAAGGTAAAATACGAGCGAGAATCGAAAAACTGCTCAAACGAGTACCTAAAAATGGTAGAATCGTTGTGAGTACCCGAAAATGGTAAAATACGGGAGAGTACCGGGAAAGGGTATAATCCTTACAAGTAACGACAAACTTTCCAGGCGAGTATCGAGAAATGGTAGAATCAGTGTGAGGACCGAAAAATAATAGAATCCGGGCGACTACCGGGTAAAGGTAGAATTCAAGCGAGTATCGAATAACTATCGGAACACGTACCGAAAAATGGTAGAATCAGTGTGAGTACCGGAAAATGGTTGAATCCGGGAAAGTACCGGGAAAGGGTATAATCCGTGCGAGCAACGAAAAACATTCCAGGCGAGTATCGACAAATGGTAGAATTAGTGTGACGATCGGAAAATAATAGAATCCGGGCGACTACCAGGTAAAGGTAGAATCCGTGCGAGTATCGAAAAACTGTTCGAACGAGTACCAAAAAATGGTTGAATTAGTGTGAGTACCGAAAAATGGTCGAATTCGGGTGAGTACCGTGAAAGGGTATAATCTGTGCGAGTAACGAAAAACTTTCCAGGCGAATATCAAAATATGGTAGAATCAGTGTGAGGACCGGAAAATAATAGAATCCGGACGACTACCGGGTAAAGGTAGAATTCGAGCGACAATCGAAAAACTGCTCATACGAGTACCTAAAAATGGTAGAATCATTGTGAGTACCCGAAAATGGTAAAATACGGGAGAGTACCGGGAAAGGGTATAATCCTTACAAGTAACGACAAACTTTCCAGGCGAGTATCGAGAAATGGTAGAATCAGTGTGAGGACCGAAAAATAATAGAATCCGGGCGACTAACGGGTAAAGGTAGAATTCAAGCGACTATTGAATAACTGGCTGAACGCGTACCGAAAAATGGTAGAATCAGTGTGAGTACCGGAAAATGGTCGAATCCGGGAGAGTACCGGGAAATGGTAGAATCTGTGCGAGTAACGAAAAACTTTCTAAGCGAGTATCGAAAAATGGTAGAATCAGTCTGAGTAACCGAAAATAATAGAATCCGGGCGACTATCCGGTAAAGGTAGAATTCGAGCGACAATCGAAAAACAGCTCATACGAGTACCTAAAAATGGTAGAATCATTGTGAGTACCGGAAAATGGTAAAATACGGGAGAGTACCGGGAAAGGGTATAATCCTTACAAGTAACGACAAACTTTCCAGGCGAGTATCGAGAAATGGTAGAATCAGTGTGAGGACCGGAAAATAATAGAATCCGGGCGACTACCGGGTAAAGGTAGAATTCGAGTGAGTATCGAATAACTGTCCGAACGAGTACCGAAAAATGGTAGAATTAGTGTGAGTACCGGAAAATGGTAATCCAGGAGAGTACCGGGAAAGGGTATAATCCGTGCGAGTAACGAAAAACTTTCCAAGCGAGTATCGAAAAATGGTAGAATCAGTCTGAGTACCGGAAAATAATAGAATTCGGGCGACTACCCGGTAAAGATAGAATTCGAGCGAGTATCGAATAACTGTCCGAACGAGTACCGAAAAATGGTAGAATCAGTGTGAGTACCGGAAAATGGTCGAATCCGGGAGAGTATCGGGAAAGGGTATCATCCGTGCGAGTAACGAAAAACATTCCAAGCGAGTATCGAAAAATGGTAGAATCAGTGTGAGGACCGGAAAATAATAGAAACCGGGCGACTTCCGTGTAAAGGTAGAATCCATGCGAGTATCAAATAATTGTCTGAATGAGTACCGAAAAATGGAAGAATCAGTTGGAGTACCGAAAAATGGTCGAATCCTGACGAGGACCAGGAAAGGGTATAATCCGTGTGGGTAACGAAAAACTTTCCAGGCGAGTATCAAGAAATGGTAGAATCAGTGTGAGGACCGGAAAGTAATAGAATCCGGACAACTGCCGGGTAAAGGTAGAATCCGTGCGAGTATCGAATAACTGTCCGAACGACTACCGAAAAATGGTAGAATCAGTTTGAGTACCGAAAAAAGGTCGAATTCGAGCGAGTACCAGGAAAGGGTATAATCCATGCGGGTAACGAAAAACATTCCAGGCGAGTATCGAGAAATGGTAGAATCAGTGTGAGGACCGGAAAATAATAGAATCCGGGCGACTACCGGGTAAAGGTAGAATTCGAGCGAGTATCGAATAACTGTCCGAATGAGTACCGAAAAATGGTAGAATTAGTGTGAGTACCGGAAAATGGTAATCCGGGAGAGTACCGGGAAATGGTATAATCTGTGCAAGTAACGAAAAACTTTCCAAGCGAGTATCGAAAAATGATAGAATCAGATTGAGTACCGGAAAATAATAGAATTCGGGCGACTACACGGTAAAGGTAGAATTCAAACGAGTATCGAATTACTGTCCGAACGAGTACCGAAAAATGGAAGAATCAGTGTGAGTACCGGAAAATGGTCGAATCCGGGAGAGTACCGGGAAATGGTATAATCCGTGCGAGTAACGAAAAACTTTCCATGCGAGTATCGACAAATGGTAGAATTAGTGTGACGACCGAAAAATAATAGAATCCGGGCGACTTCCAGGTAAAGGTATGATCCGTGCGAGTATCGAAAAACTGTTCAAACGAGTACCAAAAACTAGTAGAATTAGTGTGAGTACCGAAAAATGGTCGAATTCAGGCGAGTACAGGGAAAGGGTATAATCTATGCGAGTAACGAAAAACTTTCCAGGCGAATATCGAAAAATGGTAGAATCAGTTTGAGGACCGGAAAATAATAGAATCCGGGCGACTACCGGGTAAAGGTAGAATTCGAGCGAGAATCGAAAAACTGCTCAAACGAGTACCTAAAAATGGAAGAATCATTGTGAGTACCCGAAAATGGTAAAATACGGGAGAGTACCGGGAAAGTGTATAATCCTTACAAGTAACGACAAACTTTCCAGGCGAGTATCGAGAAATGGTAGAATCAGTGTGAGGACCGAAAAATAATAGAATCCGGGCGACTACCAGGTAAAGGTAGAATTCAAGCGAGTATCGAATAACTGTCTGAACGCGTACCGAAAAATGGTAGAATCAGTGTGAGTACCGGAAAATGGTCGAATCCGGGAGAGTACCGGGAAAGGGTATAATCCGTGCGAGTAACGAAAACTTTCTAAGCGAGTATCGAAAAATGGTAGAATTAGTGTGAGTACCCGAAAATAATAGAATCCGGGCGACTATCCGATAAAAGTAGAATTCGAGCGAGTATCGAAAAACTGTTCGAACGAGTTCCGAAAAATGGTAGAATCAATGTGAGTACCGGAAAATGGTCGAATCTGGGAGAGTATTGGGAAAGGGTATAATCCGTTCGAGTAATGAAAAAGTTTCCAGGCGAGTATCGAAAAATGGTAGACTCAGTGTGTGGACCGGAAAATAATAGAATCCGGGCGACTACCGGGTAAAGGTAGAATTCAAGCGAGTATCGAATAACTGTCCGAACGAGTACCGAAAAATGGTAGAATCAGTTTGAGTACCGAAAAATGGTCGAATTCGGGCGAGGACAAGGAAATGGTATAATCCGTACATATAACGAAAAACTTTCCAGGCGAGTATCGAGAAAGGGTATAATCCGTGCGAGTAACGAAAAACTTTCCAAGCGAGTATCGAAAAATGGTAGAATCAGTCTGAGTACCTGAAAATAATAGAATCTGGGCGACTAACCGGTAAAGGTAGAATTCGAGGGAGTATCGAAAAACTATTCGAACGAGTACCGAAAAATTGTAGAATCAGTTTGACAACTGGAAAATGGTCGAATCCGGGAGAGTATCGGGAAAGTGTATCATCCGTGCGACTAACGAAAAACTTTCTAAGCGAGTATCGAAAAATGGTAGAATCAGTGTGAGGACCGGAAAATAATAGAAACCGGGCGACTACCGGGTAAAGGTAGAATCCGTGCGAGTATCGAATAACTGTCCGAACGAGTACCGAAAAATGGTAGAATCAGTGTGAATACTGGAAAATGGTCGAATCCGGGAGAGTACCGGCAAAGGGTATAATCGGTGCGAGTAACGAATAACTTTCCAATCGAGTATCGAAAAATGGCAGAATCAGTGTGAGTACCGAAAAATAATAGAATCCGGGCGACTACCCGGTAAAGGTAGAATTCGAGCGAGTATCGAAAAACTATTCGAACGAGTTCCGAGAAATGGTAGAATCAGTGTGAGTACCAGAAAATGGTCGAATCCGGGAGAGTATCGGGAAAGGGTATCATCCGTGCGACTAATGAAAAACTTTCTAAGCGAGCATCGAAAAATGGTAGAATCAGTTTGAGGACCGGAAAATAATAGAAACCGGGCGACTACCGGGTAAAGGTAGAATCCGTGCGAGTATCGAATAACTGTCCGAACGAGTACCGAAAAATGGTAGAATTAGTGTGAGTATCGGAAAATATTAATCCGGGAGAGTACCGGGAAAGGGTATAATCCGTGCGAGTAACCATAACCTGGCCAGGCGAGTACCGAAAAATGGTAGAATCAGTTTGAGTACCGGAAAATGGTCGAATCTGGGCCAGTACCGAGGAATGGTATAATCCTTGCGAGTAACGAAAAACATTAAAGGCGAGTATCGAAAAATGGTAGAATCAGTGTGACGATCGGAAAATAATAGAATCCGGCGACTACCGGGTAGAGGTAGAATTCAAGCGAGTATCGAATAACTGTCCGAACGAGTACCAAAAAATGGTAGAATCAGTGTGAGTACCGAAAAATGGTCGAAACCGAGAGAGTACCGGGAAAGGGTATAATCCGTGCGAGTAACGAAAAACTTTCCAAGCGAGTATCGAAAAATGGTAGAATGAGTGTGAGTACCCGAAAATAATAGAATCCGGGCGACTACCCGGTAAAGGCAGAATTCGAGCGAGAATCAAAAACTGTTCGAACGAGTACCTAAAAATCGTAGAATCAGTGTGAGTACCGGAAAATGGTCGAATCCGGGAGAGTATCGGGAAAGGGTATAATCCTTGCGAGTAACAAAAAACTTTCCAGGCGAGTATCGAAAAATGGTAGAATCAGTGTGAGGACCGGAAAATAATAGAATCCGGGCGACTACCGGGTAAAGGTAGAATCCGTGCGAGTATCCAATAACTGTCCGAACGAGTACCGAAAAAGTTAGAATCAGTTTGAGTACCGAAAAATGGTCGAATCCGGGCGAGTACCAGGAAAGGGTATAATCCGTGCAAGTAAGAAAAAACTTTCAAGGCGAGTATCGAGAAATGGTAGAATCAGTGTGAGGACCGGAAAATAATAGAATTCGGGCGACTACTGGGTAAAGGTAGAATCCGTGCGAGTATCCAATAACTGTCCGAACGAGTACCGAAAAATGT
This sequence comes from Vitis x labruscana x Vitis vinifera, assembly GCA_008326845.1. NCBI lineage: Eukaryota > Viridiplantae > Streptophyta > Magnoliopsida > Vitales > Vitaceae > Vitis > Vitis x labruscana x Vitis vinifera. The sequence goes on from BKBX01001394.1 coordinate 77,949, forward strand.
TAGAATCAGTTTGAGTACCGGAAAATGGTCGAATCCGGGCGAGTACCGGCAAAGGGTATAATCGGTGCGAGTAACGAATAACTTTCCAAGCGAGTATCGAAAAATGGTAGAATCAGTGTGAGTACCGGAAAATAATAGAATCCGGGCGACTACCCTGTAAAGGTAGAATTCGAGCGAGTATCGAAAAACTATTTGAACGAGTACCGAAAAATGGTAGAATCAGTGTGAGTACCGAAAAATGGTAGAATCTGGGAGAATATCGGGAAAGGGTATAATTCGTGCGAGTAACGAAAAACTTTTCAGGCGAGTATCGAAAAATGGTAGAATCAGTGTGAGGACCGGAAAATAATAGAATCCGGGTGTATATCGGGTAAAGGTAGAATCCGTGCAAGTACAAGGAAAGGGTATAATCCGTGCGGGTAACGAAAAACTTTCCAGGCAAGTATCAAGAAATGGTAGAATCAGTGTGAGGACCGGAAAATTATAGAATCCGGGCGACTACCGGTTAAAGGTAGAATTCGAGCGAGTTTCGAATAACTGTCCAAACGAGTACCGAAAAATGGTAGAATCAGTGTGAGTACCGAAAAATGGTCGAATCCGGGCGAGTACCAGGAAAGGGTATAATCCGTGCGGGTAACGAAAAACTTTCCAGGCGAGTATCGAGAAATGGTAGAATCAGTGTGAGGACCGGAAAATAATAGAATCCGGACGACTACCGGGTAAAGGTAGAATTCGAGCGAGTATCGAATAACTGTCCGAACGAGTACCGAAAAATGGTAGAATTAGTGTGAGTACCGGAAAATGGTAATCCGGGAGAGTACCGGGAAAGGGTATAATCCGTGCGAGTAACGAAAAACTTTCCAAGCGAGTATCGAAAAATGGTAGAATAAGTTTGAGTACCCGAAAATAATAGAATCCGGGCGACTACCCCATAAAGGTAGAATTCGAGCGAGTATCGAAAAACTATTCGAACGAGTACCGAAAAATGGTAGAATCAGTGTGAGTACCGGAAAATGGTCGAATCGGGGAGAGTATCGGGAAAGGGTATCATCCGTGCGAGTAATGAAAATCTTTCCAAGCGAGTATCAAAAAATGGTACAATAAGTTTGAGTACCCGAAAAGAATAGAATCCGGGCGAGTACCCTGTAAAGGTAGAATTCGAGCGAGTATCGAAAAACTGTTCGAACGACTACCGAAAAATGGTAGAATCAGTGTGAGTACCGGAAAATGGTCGAATCTGGGAGAGTATCGGGAAAGGGTATCATCCGTGCGACTAACGAAAAACTTTCCAAGCGAGTATCGAAAAATGGTAGAATCGGTGTGAGGATCGGAAAATAATAGAAACCGGGTGACTACCGGGTGAAGGTAGAATCCATGCGAGTATCAAATAATTGTCTGAACGAGTACCGAAAAATGGAAGAATCAGTTTGAGTACCGAAAAATGGTCGAATCCGGACGAGGACCAGGAAAGGGTATAATCCATGCGGGTAACGAAAAACTTTCCAAGCGAGTATCAAGAAATGGTAGAATCAGTGTGAGGACCGAAAAATAATAGAAATCGGACGACTATCGGGTAAAGGTAGAATCCGTGCGAGTATCGAATAATTGTCCGAACGAGTACCGAAAAATGGTAGAATCAGTTTGAGTACCGAAAAATGGTCGAATCCGGGCGAGTACCAGGAAAGGGTATAATCCGTGCAGGTAACGAAAAACTTTCCAGGCGAGTATCGAAAAATTGTAGAATCAGTGTGAGGACCCGAAAATAATAGAATCCGGGCGACTGCCCGGTAAAAGTAGAATTCGAGGGAGTATGGAAAAACTATTCGATCGAGTACCGAAAAATTGTAGAATTAGTGTGAGTACCGGAAAATGGTCGAATCCGAGAGAGTATCGGGAAAGGGTATCATCCGTGCGAGTAATGAAAAACTTTCCAAGCGAGTATCGAAAAATGGTACAATAAGTTTGAGTACCCGAAAAGAATAGAATCCGGGCGACTACCCTGTAAAGGTAGAATTCGAGCGAGTATCGAAAAACTGTTCGAACGACTACCGAAAAATGGTAGAATCAGTGTGAGTACCGGAAAATGGTCGAATCTGGGAGAGTATCGGGAAAAGGTATCATCCGTACGACTAACGAAAAACTTTCCAAGCAAGTATCGAAAAATGGTAGAATCAGTGTGAGGACCGGAAAATAATAGAAACCGGGTGACTACCGGGTGAAGGTAGAATCCATGCGAGTATCAAATAATTGTCTGAACGAGTACCGAAAAATGGAAGAATCAGTTTGAGTACCGAAAAATGGTCGAATCCGAGCGAGTACCAGGAAAGGGTATAATCCGTGCGAGTAACAAAAAACTTTCCAGGCGAGTATCGAGTAATGGTAGAATCAGTGTGAGGAGCGGAAAATAATAGAATCCGGGCGAATACCGGCTAAAGGTAGAATTCGAGCGAGTATCGAATAACTGTCCGAACGAGTACCGAAAAATGGTAGAATTAGTGTGAGTACCGGAAAATGGTAATCCGAGAGAGTACCGGGAAAGGGTATAATCCGTGCGAGTAACGAAAAACTTTCCAAGCGAGTATCGAAAAATGGTAGAATTAGTCTGAGTACCCGAAAATAATAGAATCCGGGCGACTACCCGGTAAAAGTAGAATTCGAGGGAGTATCGAAAAACTATTCGATCGAGTACCGAAAAATTGTAGAATTAGTGTGAGTACCGGAAAATGGTCGAATCCGAGAGAGTATCGGGAAAGGGTATCATCCGTGCGAGTAACGAAAAACTTTCCAAGCGAGTATCGAAAAATGGTAGAATAAGTTTGAGTACCCAAAAATAATAGAATCCGGGCGACTACCCGGTAAAGGTAGAATTCGAGCGAGTATCGAAAAACTGTTCGAACGAGTACCGAAAAATGGTAGAATCAGTGTGAGTACCGGAAAATGGTCGAATCCGAGAGAGTATCAGGAAAGGGTATCATCTGTGCGAGTAACGAAAAACTTTCCAAGCGAGTATCGAAAAATGGTAGAATAAGTTTGAGTACCTGAAAATAATAGAATCCGGGCGACTACCCGGTAAAGGTAGAATTCGAGCGAGTATCGAAAAACTATTCGAACGAGTACCGAAAAATGGTAGAATCAGTGTGAGTACCGGAAAATGGTCGAATCCGGGAGAGGATGGGGAAAGGGTATCATCCGTGCGAGTAACGAAAAACTTTCCAAGCGAGTATCGAAAAATGGTAGAATAAGTTTGAGTACCCGAAAATAATAGAATCCGGGCGACTACCCGGTAAAGGTGGAAATCGAGCGAGTATCGAAAAACTGTTTGAACGACTATCGAAAAATGGTAGAATCAGTGTGAGTACCGGAAAATGGTCGAATCCGGGAGAGTATCGAGAAAGGGTATCATCCGTGCGACTAACGAAAAACTTTCCAAGCGAGTATCGAAAAATGGTAGAATCTGTGTGAGGACCGGAAAATAATAGAAATCGGGCGACTACCGGGTGAAGGTAGAATCCGTGCGAGTATCAAATAATTGTCTGAACGAGTACCGAAAAATGGAAGAATCAGTTTGAGTACCGAAAAATGGTCGAATCCGGACGAGGACCAGGAAAGGGTATAATCCGTGCGGGTAACGAGAAACATTCCAAGCGAGTATCAAGAAATGGTAGAATTAGTGTGAGGACCGGAAAATAATAGAAACCGGACGACTACCGGGTAAAGGTAGAATCCGTGAGAGTATCGAATAATTGTCCGAACGAGTACCGAAAACTGGTAGAATCAGTTTGAGTACCAAAAAATGGTCGAATCCGGGCGAGTACCAGGAAAGGGTATAATCCGTGCGGGTAACGAAAAACTTTCCAGGCGAGTATCGAGAAATGGTAGAATCAGTGTGAGGACCGGAAAATAATAGAATCCGGACGACTACCGGGTAAAGGTAGAATCCGTGCGAGTATC
>BKBX01001394.1:82646-99443 GCA_008326845.1 Vitis x labruscana x Vitis vinifera
GGTATCATCCGTGCGACTAACGAAAAACTTTCCAAGCGAGTATCGAAAAATGGTAGAATCTGTGTGAGGACCGGAAAATAATAGAAATCGGGCGACTACCGGGTGAAGGTAGAATCCGTGCGAGTATCAAATAATTGTCTGAACGAGTACCGAAAAATGGAAGAATTAATTTGAGTACCAAAAAATGGTCAAATCCGGACGAGGACCAGGAAAGGGTATAATCCGTGCGGGTAACGAAAAACTTTCCAAGCGAGTATCAAGAAATTGTAGAATCAGTGTGAGGACCGGAAAATAATAGAAACCGGACGACTACCGGGTAAAGGTAGAATCCGTGCGAGTATCGAATAATTGTCCGAACGAGTACCGAAAAATGGTAGAATCAGTTTGAGTACCGAAAAATGGTCGAATCCGGGCGAGTACCAGGAAAGGGTATAATCCGTGCGGGTAACGAAAAACTTTCCAGGCGAGTATCGAGAAATGGTAGAATCAGTGTGAGGACCGGAAAATAATAGAATCCGGACGACTACCGGGTAAAGGTAGAATCCGTGCGAGTATCGAATAACTGTCCGAACGAGTACCGAAAAATGGTAGAATCAGTTTAAGTACCGAAAAATGGTCGAATCCGGGTGAGTACCAGGAAAGGGTATAATCCGTGTGAGTAACAAACAAATTTCCAGGCGAGAATCGAGAAATGGTAGAATCAGTGTGAGGAGCGGAAAATAATAGAATCCGGGCGACTACCGGCTAAAGGTAGAATTCGAGCGAGTATCCAATAACTGTCCGAACGAGTACCGAAAAATGGTAGAATTAGTGTGAGTACCGGAAAATGGTAATCCGGGAGAGTACCGGGAAAGGGTATAATCCGTGCGAGAAACGAAAAACTTTCCAAGCGAGTATCGAAAAATGGTAGAATCAGTCTGAGTACCGGAAAATAATAGAATCTGGGCGACTACCCGGTAAAGGTAGAATTCGAGCGAGTATATAATAACTGTCCGAACGAGTACCGAAGAATGGTAGAATCAATGTGAGGACCGGAAAATGGTCGAATCCAAGAGAGTACCGGGAAAGGGTATAATCCGTGCGAGTAACGAAAAACTTTCCATGCGAGTATCGAAAAATGGTAGAATCAGTGTGAGGATCGGAAAATAATAGAATCCGGGCGACTACCGGGTAAAGGTAGAATCCGTGCGAGTATCAAATAATTGTCTGAACGAGTACCGAAAATTGGAAGAATCAGTTTGAGTACCGAAAAATGGTCGAATCCAGACGAGGACCAGGAAAGGGAATAATCCGTGCGAGAAACGAAAAACTTTCAAAGCGAGTATCGAAAAATGGTAGAATAAGTCTGAGTACCGGAAAATAATAGAATCCGGACGACTACCCGGTAAAGGTAGCATTCAAGCGAGTATCGAAAAACTGTTCGCACGAGTACCGAAAAATGGCAGAATAAGTATGAGTACCGGAAAATGGTCGAATCCGGGAGAGTACCGGGAAAGGGTATAATCCGTACGAGTAACAAAAAACTTGCCAGGAGAGTATCGAAAAATGGTAGAATCAGTGTGAGTACCGAAAAATGGTCGAATCAGGGAGAGTACCGGGAAAGGGTATAATCCGTGCGAGTAACGAAAAACTTTCCATGCGAGTATCGAAAAATGGTAGAATCAGTGTGAGGACCGGAAAATAATAGAATCCGGGGGACTACCGGGTAAAGGTAGAATCCGTGCGAGTATCAAATAATTGTCTGAACGAGTACCGAAAAATGGAAGAATTAGTTTGAGTACCAAAAAATGGGTAAATCCGGACGAGGACCAGGAAAGGGTATAATCCGTGCGGGTAACGAAAAACTTTCCAAGCGAGTATCAAGAAATTGTAGAATCAGTGTGAGGACTGGAAAATAATAGAAACCGGACGACTACCGGGTAAAGGTAGAATCCGTGTGAGTATCAAATAATTGTCCGAACGAGTACCGAAAAATGGTAGAATCAGTTTGAGTACCGAAAAATGGTCGAATCCGGGCGAGTACCAGGAAAGGGTATAATCCGTGCGGGTAACGAAAAACTTTCCAGGCGAGTATCGAGAAATGGTAGAATCAGTGTGAGGACCGGAAAATAATAGAATCCGGACGACTACCGGGTAAAGGTAGAATCCGTGCGAGTATCTAATAACTGTCCGAACGAGTGCCGAAAAATGGTAGAATCAGTTTAAGTACCGAAAAATGGTCGAATCCGGGTGAGTACCAGGAAAGGGTATAATCCGTGCGAGTAACAAACAAATTTCCAGGCGAGAATCGAGAAATGGTAGAATCAGTGTGAGTACCGGAAAAGAGTCGAATCCGGGTAAGTACCGGGAAAGGGTATAATCCGTGCGAGTAACGAAAAACTTTCCATGCGAGTATCGAAAAATGCTAGAATTAGTGAGGAGCGGAAAATAATAGAATCCGGGCGACTACCGGGTAAAGGTAGAATCCGTGCGAGTATCCAATAATTGTCCGATCCAGTACCCAAAAATGTTAGAATCAGTTTGAGTACCGGAAAATGGTCGAATCCGGGCGAGTACCAGCAAAGGGTATAATCCGTGCGAGTAACAAAAAACTTTCCACGCGAGTATCGAGAAATGGTAGAATCAGTCTGAGTACCGGAAAATAATAGAATCCGACCGACTACCCGATAAAGGTAGAATTCGAGCGAGTATCGAATAACTGTCCGAATGAGTACCGAAAAATGGTAGAATCAGTGTGAGTACCGGAAAATGGTCGAATCCGGGAGAGTACCGGGAAAGGGTATAATCCGTGCAAGTAACGAAAAACTTTCCATGCGAGTATCGAAAAATGGTAGAATCAGTGTGAGGACCGAAAAATAATAGAATCCGGGCGACAACCGGGTAAAGGTAGAATCCGTGCGAGTATCAAATAATTGTCTGAACGAGTACCGAAAAATGGAAGAATTAGTGTGAGTACCGAAAAATGGTCGAATCCGGACAAAGACCAGGAAAGGGTATAATCCGTGCGAGTAACGAAAAACTTTCCAAGCGAATATCGAGAAATGGTAGAATCAGTATGAGGACCGGAAAATATTAGAGTCCGGGCGACTACCGGGCAAAGGTAGAATTCGAGCGAGTATCGAATAACTGTCCGAACGAGTATCGAAAAATGGTAGAATCAGTGTGAGTATCGAAAAATGGTCGAATCCGGGAGAGTACCGGGAAAGGGTATAATCCGTGCGAGTAACGAAAAACTTTCCAAGCGAGTATAAAAAAATGGTAGAATCAGTCTGAGTACCAGAAAATAATAGAATCTGGGCGACTACCCGGCAAAGGTAGAATTCGAGCGAGTATCGAATAACTGTCCGAACGAGTAACGAAAAATGGTAGAATCAGTGTGAGTACCGGAAAATGGTAGAATCCGGGAGAGTACCGGGAAAGGGTATAATCCGTGCGAGTAACGAAAAACTTTCCATGCGAGTATCGAAAAATGGTAGAATCAGTGTGAGGACCGGAAAATAATAGAATCCGGGGGACTACCGGGTAAAGGTAGAATCCGTGCGAGTATCAAATAATTGTCTGAACGAGTACCGAAAAATGGAAGAATTAGTTTGAGTACCAAAAAATGGGTAAATCCGGACGAGGACCAGGAAAGGGTATAATCCGTGCGGGTAACGAAAAACTTTCCAAGCGAGTATCAAGAAATTGTAGAATCAGTGTGAGGACTGGAAAATAATAGAAACCGGACGACTACCGGGTAAAGGTAGAATCCGTGTGAGTATCGAATAATTGTCCGAACGAGTACCGAAAAATGGTAGAATCAGTTTGAGTACCGAAAAATGGTCGAATCCGGGCGAGTACCAGGAAAGGGTATAATCCGTGCGGGTAACGAAAAACTTTCCAGGCGAGTATCGAGAAATGGTAGAATCAGTGTGAGGACCGGAAAATAATAGAATCCGGACGACTACCGGGTAAAGGTAGAATCCGTGCGAGTATCTAATAACTGTCCGAACGAGTGCCGAAAAATGGTAGAATCAGTTTAAGTACCGAAAAATGGTCGAATCCGGGTGAGTACCAGGAAAGGGTATAATCCGTGCGAGTAACAAACAAATTTCCAGGCGAGAATCGAGAAATGGTAGAATCAGTGTGAGTACCGGAAAAGAGTCGAATCCGGGTAAGTACCGGGAAAGGGTATAATCCGTGCGAGTAACGAAAAACTTTCCATGCGAGTATCGAAAAATGCTAGAATTAGTGAGGAGCGGAAAATAATAGAATCCGGGCGACTACCGGGTAAAGGTAGAATCCGTGCGAGTATCCAATAATTGTCCGATCCAGTACCCAAAAATGTTAGAATCAGTTTGAGTACCGAAAAATGGTCGAATCCGGGCGAGTACCAGCAAAGGGTATAATCCGTGCGAGTAACAAAAAACTTTCCACGCGAGTATCGAGAAATGGTAGAATCAGTCTGAGTACCGGAAAATAATAGAATCCGACCGACTACCCGATAAAGGTAGAATTCGAGCGAGTATCGAATAACTGTCCGAATGAGTACCGAAAAATGGTAGAATCAGTGTGAGTACCGGAAAATGGTCGAATCCGGGAGAGTACCGGGAAAGGGTATAATCCGTGCAAGTAACGAAAAACTTTCCATGCGAGTATCGAAAAATGGTAGAATCAGTGTGAGGACCGAAAAATAATAGAATCCGGGCGACAACCGGGTAAAGGTAGAATCCGTGCGAGTATCAAATAATTGTCTGAACGAGTACCGAAAAATGGAAGAATTAGTGTGAGTACCGAAAAATGGTCGAATCCGGACAAAGACCAGGAAAGGGTATAATCCGTGCGAGTAACGAAAAACTTTCCAAGCGAATATCGAGAAATGGTAGAATCAGTATGAGGACCGGAAAATATTAGAGTCCGGGCGACTACCGGGCAAAGGTAGAATTCGAGCGAGTATCGAATAACTGTCCGAACGAGTATCGAAAAATGGTAGAATCAGTGTGAGTATCGAAAAATGGTCGAATCCGGGAGAGTACCGGGAAAGGGTATAATCCGTGCGAGTAACGAAAAACTTTCCAAGCGAGTATAAAAAAATGGTAGAATCAGTCTGAGTACTAGAAAATAATAGAATCTGGGCGACTACCCGGCAAAGGTAGAATTCGAGCGAGTATCGAATAACTGTCCGAACGAGTAACGAAAAATGGTAGAATCAGTGTGAGTACCGGAAATTGGTAGAATCCGGGAGAGTACCGGGAAAGGGTATAATCCGTGCGAGTAACGAAAAACTTTCCATGCGAGTATCGAAAAATGGTAGAATCAGTCTGAGTACCGGAAAATAATAGAATCCGGGCGACTACCCGGTAAAGGTAGAATTCGAGCGAGTATCAAATAACTGTCTGAAAGAGAACCGAAAAATTGTAGAATCAGTTTGAGTACCGAAAAATGGTCGAATCCGGGAGAGTACCGGGAAAGGGTATAATCCTTGCGAGTAACAAAAAACTTTCCACGTGAGTATCGAAAAATAGTAGAATCAGTGTGAGGCCCGGAAAATAATAGAATCCGGGCGACTACCGGGTAAAGGTAGAATCCGTGCGAGTATCAAATAATTGTCGGAACGAGTACCGAAAAATGGAAGAATCAGTTTGAGTACCGAAAAATGGTCGAATCCGGACGAGGACCAGGAAAGGGTATAATCCGTGCGAGTAACGAAAAACTTTCCAAGCGAGTATCGAAAAATGTTAGAATCAGTCTGAGTACCTGAAAATAATAGAATCCGGGCGACTACCCGGTAAAGGTAGAATTCAAGCGAGTATCGAAAAACAGTTCGAACGAGTACCGAAAAATGGTAGAATCAGTGTGAGTACCGAAAAATGGTCGAATCCGGACGAGGACCAGGAAAGGGTATAATCCGTGCGAGTAACCACAAACTTGCCAGGTGAGTTTCGAAAAATGGTAGAATGAGTGTGAGCACTGGAAAATAAAAGAATCCCGACGACCACCCGGTAAAGGTAGAATCCGTGCAAGTATCAAATAACTATCCGAACGAGTACCGAAAAATGGTAGAATCAGTTTGACTACCGGAAAATGGTCGAATCCGTGCGAGTAACGAAAAACTTTCGAAGTGAGTATCGAAAAATGGTAGAATCAGTGTGAGTACCGGAAAATAATAGAATCCGGGCGACTACCCGGTAAAGCTAGAATTCGAGCGAGTATCCAATAACTGTCCGAAAGAGTACTGAAAAATGGTAGAATCAGTTTAAGTACCGAAAAATGGTCGAATCCGAAGAGTACCGGGAAAGGGTATAATCCGTGCGAGGAACGAAAAACTTTCCATGCGAGTATCGAAAAATGGAAGAATCAGTGTGAGGACCCGAAAATAATAGAATCCGGGCGACTACCGGGTAACGGTAGAATCCGTGCGAGTATCAAATAATTGTCTGAACGAGTACCGAAAAATGTTAGAATCAGTTTGAGTACCGAAAAATGGTCGAATCCGGACGAGGACCAAGAAAGGGAATAATCCGTGCGAGTAACAAAAAACTTTCCAAGCGAGTATCGAAAAATGGTAGAATCAGTCTGAGTACCGGAAAATAATAGAATCCGGGCGACTACCGGGCAAAGGTAGAATTCGAGCGAGTATCGAATAACTGTCCGAACGAGTACCGAAAAATGGTAGAATCAGTGCGAGCACCGGAAAATGGTCGAATCCGGGAGAGTACCGGGAATGGGTATAATCCGTGCAAGTAACGAAAAACTTTCCAAGCGATTATCGAAAAATGGTAGAATCAGTCTGAGTACCAGAAAATAATAGAATCCGGGCGACTACCGGGTAAACGTAAAATCCGTGCGAGTATCCAATAACTGTCCGAACAAGTACCGAAAAATGTTAGAATCAGTTTGAGTACCGGAAAATGGTCGAATCCGGGAGAGTACCAGGAAAGGGTATAATCCGTGCGAGTAACAAAAAAATTTCCACACGAGTATCGAGAAATGGTAGAATCAGTGTGAGGACCGGAAAATAATAGAATCCGGGCGACTACCGGGCAAAGGTAGAATTCGAGCGAGTATCGAATAACTGTCCGAACGAGTACCGAAAAATGGTAGAATCAGTGCGAGCACCGAAAAATGGTCGAATCCGGGAGAGTACCGGGAATGGGTATAATCCGTGCAAGTAACGAAAAACTTTCCAAGCGATTATCGAAAAATGGTAGAATCAGTCTGAGTACCAGAAAATAATAGAATCCGGGCGACTACCGGGTAAACGTAAAATCCGTGCGAGTATCCAATAACTGTCCGAACGAGTACCGAAAAATGGTAGAATCAGTTTGAGTACCGTAAAATGGTCGAATCCGGGAGAGTACCGGGAAAGGGTATAATCCGTGCGAGTAACCACAAACTTGCCAGGTGAGTTTCGAAAAATGGTAGAATGAGTGTGAGGACTGGAAAATAAAAGAATCCCGACGACTACCCGGTAAAGGTAGAATCCGTGCAAGTATCAAATAACTATCCGAACGAGTACCGAAAAATGGTAGAATCAGTTTGACTACCAGAAAATGGTCGAATCCGGACGAGGACGAGGGAAGGGTATAATCTGTGCGAGTAACGAAAAACTTTCCAAGCGAGTATCGAAAAATGGTAGAATCAGTCTGAGTACCCAAAAATAATAGAATCCGGGCGACTACCCGGTAAAGGTAGAATTGGAGCGAGTATCGAATAATTGTCCGAACGAGTACCGAAAAATGGCAGAATCAGTGTGAGTACCGGAAAATGGTCGAATCCGGGAGAGTACCGGGAAAGGGTATAATCCGTGCGAGTAACGAAAAACTTTCCATGCGAGTATCGAAAAATGGTAGAATCAGTGTGAGGACCGAAAAATAATAGAATCCGGGCGACAACCGGGTAAAGGTAGAATCCGTGCGAGTATCAAATAATTGTCTGAACGAGTACCGAAAAATGGAAGAATTAGTTTGAGTACCGAAAAATGGTTGAATCCGGACAAGGACCAGGAAAGGGTATAATCCGTGCGAGTAACGAAAAACTTTCCAAGCGAATATCGAGAAATGGTAGAATCAGTATGAGGACCGGAAAATATTAGAGTCCGGGCGACTACCGGGCAAAGGTAGAATTCGAGCGAGTATCGAATAACTGTCCGAACGAGTATCGAAAAATGGTAGAATCAGTGTGAGTATCGGAAAATGATCGAATCCGGGAGAGTACCGGGAAAGGGTATAATCCGTGCGAGTAACGAAAAACTTTCCAAGCGAGTATCAAAAAATGGTAGAATCAGTCTGAGTACCAAAAAATAATAGAATCCGGGCGACTACCCGGTAAAGGTAGAATTCGAGCGACTATCGAATAACTGTCCGAACGAGTAACGAAAAATGGTAGAATCAGTGTGAGTACCGGAAAATGGTCGAATCCGGGAGAGTACCGGGAAAGGGTATAATCCGTGCGAGTAATGAAAAACTTTCCATGCGAGTATCGAAAAATGGTAGAATCAGTGTGAGGACCGGAAAATAATAGAATCCGGGCGACTACTGGGTAAAGGTAGAATCCGTGCGAGTACCAAATAATTGTCTAAACGAGTATCGAAAAATGGAAGAATCAGTTTGAGTACCAAAAAATGGTCGAATCCGGACGAGGACCGGGAAAGGGTATAATCCGTGCGAGTAACGAAAAACTTTCCAAGCGAGTATCGAAAAATGGTAGAATCAGTCTGAGTACCCGAAAATAATAGAATCCGGGCGACTACCCGGTAAAAGTAGAATTCAAGCGAGTATCGAAAAACTGTTCGAACGAGTACCGAAAAATGGTAGAATCAGTGTGAGTACCAGAAAATGGTCGAATCCGGGAGTGTACCGGGAAAGGGTATAATCCGTGGAAGTAACGACAAACTTTCCAAGCGAGTATCGAAAAATGGTAGAATCAGTTTGAGTACCGGAAAATAATAGAATATGGGCGACTACCCGGTAAAGGTAGAATTCGAGTGAGTATCAAATAACTGTCCGAAAGAGTACCAAAAAATGGTAGAATCAGTTTGAGTTTCGAAAAATGGTCGAATCCGGGAGAGTACCGGGAAAGGGTATAATCCGTGCGAGTAACGAAAAACTTTCCATGCGAGTATCGAAAAATGGTAGAATTAGTGAGGACCGGAAAATAATAGAATCCGGGAAACTACCGGGTAAAGGTAGAATCCGTGCGAGTATCAAATAATTGTCTGAACGAGTACCGAAAAATGGAAGAATCAGTTTGAGTACCGAAAAATGGTCCAATCCGGACGAGGACCAGGAAAGGGTATAATCCGTGCGAGAAACGAAAAAATTTCCAAGCGAGTATCGAAAAATGGTAGAATCAGTCTGACTACCCGAAAATAATAGAATCTGGGCGACTACCCGGTAAAGGTAGAATTCGAGCGAGTATCGAAAAACTGTTCGAACGAGTACCGAAAAATGGTAGACTCAGTTTGAGTACCGAAAAATGGCCGAATCCGGGAGAATACCGGCAAAGGGTATAATCCGTGCGAGTAACGAAAAACTTTCCAGGCGAGTATCGAAAAATTGTAGAATCAGTGTGACGATCGGAAAATAATAGAATCCGGCGACTACCGGGTAAAGGTAGAATTCAGGCGAGTATCGAATAACTGTCCGAACGAGTACCAAAAAATTGTGGAATCAGTGTGAGTACCGAAAAATGGTCGAATCCGGGAGAGTACCGGGAAAGGGTATAATCCGTGTGAGTAACGAAAAACTTTTCAAGCGAGTATCGAAAAATGGTAGAATCAGTGTGAGTACCCGAAAATAATAGAATCCCGGCGACTACCCGGTAAAGCTAGAATCCGTGCAAGTATCAAATAATTGTCTGAACGAGTACCGAAAAATGGAAGAATCAGTTTGAGTACCGAAAAATGGTCGAATCCGGACGAGGACCAGGAAAGGGTATAATCCGTGCGAGAAACGAAAAATTTTTCAAGCGAGTATCGAAAAATGGTAGAATCAGTCTGAGTACCCGAAAATAATAGAATCCGGGCGACTACCGGGTAAAGGTAGAATTCGTGCGAGTATGGAAAAACTGTCCGAACGACTACCAGAAAATGGTAGAATCAATGTGAGTACCGGAAAATGGTCGAATACGGGAGAGTACCGAGGAAGGGTATAATCCGTGCGAACGAAAAACTTCCTAGGCGAGTATCGAAAAATCGTAGAATCAGTGTGAGTACCGGAAAATAATAGAATCCGGGCGACTACCAGGTAAAGGTAGAATTCGAGCGAGTATCGAAAAACTGTTCGAACGAGTACCGAAAAATGGTAGAATCAGTGTGAGTACCGGAAAATGGTCGAATCTGGGTGAGTACCGGGAAACGGTATAATCCGTGCGAGTAACGAAAAACTTTCCATGCGAGTATCGCTAAATGGTAAAATCAGTGTGACGACCGGAAACTAATAGAATCCGGGCGACTACCGGGTAAAGGTAGAATTCATGCGAGTATCGATAAACTGTCCGAACGACTACCGGGTAAAGGTAGAATCAATGTGAGTACCGGAAAATGGTCGAATACGGGAGAATACCGAGGAAGGGTATAATCCGTGCGAGCAACGAAAAACTTTCCAGGCAAGTATCGAAAAATGGTAGAATTAGTGTGAGAACCGGAAAATAATAGAATACGGGCGACTACCGGGTAAAGTTAGAATCCGTGCGAGTATCGAATAACTGTCCGAACGAGTACCGAAAAATGGTAGAATCAGTTTGAGTACTGGAAAATGGTCGAATCCGGGTGAGTACCAGGAAAGGGTATAATCAGTGCGAGTAACGAAAAACTTTCCAGGCGAGTATCGAGAAATGGTAGAATCAGTGCGAGGACCGAAAAATAATAGAATCCCGGCGACTACCCGGTAAAGGTAGAATCCGTGCGAGTATCGAATAACTGTCCGAATGAGTACCGAAACATGGTAGAATCAGTTTGAGTACCGGAAAATGGTCGAATCCGGGCGAGTACCGGGGAAGGGTATAATCCGTGCGAGTAATGAAAAACTTTCAAGCGAGTATCAAAAAATGGTAGAATCAATGTGAGTATCGGAAAATAATAGAATCCGGGCGACTACCGGGTAATGGTAGAATTCGAGCGAGTATCAAAAATTTGTTCAAACGAGTACCGAAAAATGGCAGAATTAGTGTGAGTACCGGAAAATGGTCGAATCCGAGAGACTACCGAGAAAGGGTATAATCCGTGCGAGTAACGAAAAACATTGCACGCAAGTATCGAAAAACTGTCCGAACGAGTACCGAAAAATAATAGAATCGGTTTGAGTACAGGAAAATGGTCGAATCCGGGCGAGTACCGGGGAAGGGTATAACCCGTGCGAGTAACGAAAAACTTTCCAGGTGAGTATCGAAAAATGGTAGAATCAGTGTGATTACCGGAAACGAAGAGAATCCGCGCTAAGGGAGAATCCGTGCGTGTATCGAATAACTGTCCGAACGAGTACCGAAAAATGGTAGAATCAGTTTGAGTACCGGAAAATGGTCGAATCCGGGCAAGTAACTGGGAAGGGTATAATCTGTGCGAGCAACGAAAAAATTTCCAGGCGAGTATCGAGAAATGGTAGAATCAGTGTGAGGACCGAAAAATAATAATAGAATCCAGGCGACTACCAGGTAAAGGTAGCATTCGTGCGAGTATCGAAAAACTGTTCGAACGAGTACCGAAAAATGGTAGAATCAGTGTGAGTACCGAAAAATGGTCGCATCCGGGAGTGTACCGGGAAGGAGTATAATCCGTGCGAGTAACGAAAAAATTTCCATGCATGTATCGAAAAATGGTAGAATCAATGTGAGGACCGGAAAATAATAGAATCTGGGCGACTACCGGGTAGAGGTACAATCCGTGCGAGTATCGAAAAACTGTCCGAACGAGTACCGAAAAATGCTAGAATCGGTTTGAGTACAGGAAAATGGTCGAGTCCGGACGAGTACCGGGGAAGGGTATAACCCGTGTGAGTAACGAAAAACTTTCCAGGTGAGTATCGAAAAATGGTAGAATCAGTGTGATTACCGGAAATGAAGAGAATCCGCGCTAAGGGAGAATCCGTGCCTGTATCGAATAACTGTCCGAACGAGTACCGAAAAATGGTAGAATCAGTTTGAGTACCGGAAAATGGTCGAATCCGGGCAAGTAACGGGGAAGGGTATAATCTGTGCGAGCAACGAAAAACCTTCCAGGCGAGTATCGAGAAATGGTAGAATCAGTGTGAGGACCGAAAAATAATAGAATCCGGGCGACTACCATGTAAAGGTAGAATTCGTGCGAGTATCGAAAAACTGTTCGAACGAGTACCGAAAATTGGTAGAATCAGTGTGAGTACCAGAAAATGGTCGCATCCGGGAGTGTACCGGGAAGGGCTATAATCCGTGCGAGTAACAAAAAAATTTCCATGCGAGTATCGAAAAATGGTAGAATCAATGTGAGGACCGAAAAATAATAGAATCCGGGCGACTACTGGGTAAAGGTAGAATCCGTACGAGTATTCAATAACTGTCCGAACGAGTACTGAAAAATGGTAGAATCAGTTTGAGTACTGGAAAATGGTCGAATCCGGGAGAATACCGGGAAAGGGTATAATCCGTGCGAGTAACGAAAAAGTTTTCAGGCGATTATCGAAAAATGGTACAATCAGTGTGAGGACCGGAAAAGAATAGAATCCGGGCGACTACCGGGTAAAGGTAGAATCCGTGCGAGTATCGATAAACTGTCCGAACGAGTACCGAAAAATGGTCAAATCCGGGCGAGGACCGGGAAAAGGTATAATCCGTGCAAGTAACGAAAAACTTTTCAGGCGATTATCGAGAAATGGTAGAATCAGTGTGAGGACCGAAAAATAATAGAATCCGGGCGACTACCATGTAAAGGTAGAATTCGTGCGAGTATCGAAAAACTGTTCGAACGAGTACCGAAAATTGGTAGAATCAGTGTGAGTACCAGAAAATGGTCGCATCCGGGAGTGTACCGGGAAGGGCTATAATCCGTGCGAGTAACAAAAAAATTTCCATGCGAGTATCGAAAAATGGTAGAATCAATGTGAGGACCGAAAAATAATAGAATCCGGGCGACTACTGGGTAAAAGTAGAATCCGTACGAGTATTCAATAACTGTCCGAACGAGTACTGAAAAATGGTAGAATCAGTTTGAGTACCGGAAAATGGTCGAATCCGGGAGAATACCGGGAAAGGGTATAATCCGTGCAAGTAACGAAAAAGTTTTCAGGCGATTATCGAAAAATGGTAGAATCAGTGTGAGGACCGGAAAATAATAGAATCCGGGCGACTACCGGGTAAAGGTAGAATCCTAGCGAGTATCGAAAAACTGTCCGAACGAGTACCGAAAAATGGTAAAATCAGTGTAAGTAACGAAAAATGGTCAAATCCGGGCTAGTACGGGGAAAAGGTATAATCCGTGCGAGTAAAGAAAAACTTTCTAGGCGAGTATCAGAAAATGTTAGAATCAGTGTGAGTGCTGGAAAATAATAGAATCCGGGCCACTACCGGGTAAAGTTAGAATCCGTGCGAGTATCGAATAAGTGTCTGAACGAGTATTGAAAAATGGTAGAATCAGTTTGAGTACCGAAAAAATTGTCGAATCCGGGCGAGTACTTAGAAAGGGTATAATCCGTGCGAGTAACGAAAAACTTTCCAAGCGCATATCGAACACCGGTAGAATTAGTGTGAGTAGTGGAAAATAATAGGATCCGGACGACTACCGGGTAAAGGTAGAATTCGAGCGAGTATCGAAACACTATCCGAACGAGTACCGCAAAATAGTGGAACCAGTATTAGTATCGTAAAATGGTCGAATCCGGGAGAGTACCGAAAAAGGCTATAATCCGTGCGAGTAACGCAAAACTTTCTAGGCGAGTATCGAAAAATGTTAGAATCAGTGTCAGGATCGGAAAATAATAGAATCCGGGCAACTACCGGGTAAAGGTAGAATTCGTTCGAGTATCGAATAATTGTCCGAATGAGTACCGAAAAATGGTAGAATCAGTTTGAGTACCGGAAAATGGTAGAATCCGGGCGAGTACCAGGAAAGGGTATAATACGTACGAGTAACGAAAAACTTTCCAGGCGAGTATCGATAAATGGTAGAATCAGTGTAAGTACCGGAAAATAATAGAATCCGGGCGACTACCGGGTAAAGGTAGAATTCGAGCGAGTGTCGAAAAACTTTTCGAACGAGTACCGAAAAATGGTAGAATGAGTGTGAGTACCAAAAAATGGTCAAATCCGGGCGAGTACCGGGAAAGGGTATAATCCGTGCGAGTAACGAAAAACTTTCCAGACGAGTATCAAAAAATGGTATAATCAATGTGAGTGCCGGAAAATAGTAGAGTTCGGGCGACTACCGGGTAAAGGTAGAATCCGTGCAAGTATGGAATAACTGTCCGAACGAGTACCGAAAGATGGTAGAATCTGTGTGAGTACCGGAAAATGGTCGAATCCGGGCGAGTACCGGGAAAGGGTATAATCCGTGCGAGTAACGAATAACTTTCTAGGCGAGTATCGAAAAATGGTAGAATCAGTGTGATTACAAGAAACGAAGAGAATCTGCGCTACTACCGTGCAAAGGGAGAATCCATGCGTGCATCGAATTACTGTCCAAACGAGTACCGAAAAATGGTAGAATCAGTTTGAGTACCGGAAAATGGTCGAATCCGGGGAAGTAACGAGGAAGGGTATAATCCGTGGGAGCAACGAAAAACTTTCCAGGCGAGTATCGAGAAATGGTAGAATCAGTGTGAGTACCGAAAAAATGGACAAATCCGGGCGAGTACGGGGAAAGGGTATAATCCGTGCGAATAACGAAAAAATTTCCAAGTGAGTATCGAAAAATGTTAGAATTAGTGTGATTACCGGAAAATAATAGAATCTGGGCGACTACCGGGTGAAGGTAGAATCCGAGCGAGTATCGAAAAACTGTCCGAAAGTGTACCGAAAAGTGGTAGAATCAGTGTGAGTACCGAAAAATGGTCAAATTCGAGCGAGTACAGGGAAAGGGTATAATTCGTGCAAGTAATGAATAACTTTCCAAGCGAGTATCGAAAAATGGTTGAATCAGTGTGAGTACCGATAAATAATAGAATCTGGGCGACTACCAGGTAAAGGTAGAATCCGAGCGAGTATCGAATAACTGTCAGGACGAGTACCGAAAAATGGTAGAATCAGTGCAACTACCGGGTAAAGGTAGAATCCGAGTGAGTACCGAGAAAGGGTATAATCCGTGTGAGTAACGAAAAACTTTCAAGGCGAGTATCGAAAAATTGTAGAATCAGTGTGAGTACCAGAAAATAAGAGAATCCGGGCGACTATCGGGGAAAGGTAGAATCCGAGCGAGTATCAAAAAACTGTCCGAACGAGTACTCAAAAATGGTAGAATCAGTGTGAAAACCGGGAAATAATAGAATCCGGACGACTACCGGGTAAAGGTAGAATCCGACCGAGTATCGAAAAACTTTCCGAACGAGTACCGAAAATAGTAGAATCAGTGCGAGTACCGAAAAATGGTCAAATCCGGGCGACTACCAGGTAAAGGTACAATCCGAGCGAGTATCGAAAAACTTTCCGAACGAGTAGTGAAAAATGGTAGAATCAATGTGAGTACCGAAAAATAATAGAATCCGGCCGACTACAAGGTAAAGCTAGAATCCGACCGACTATCGAAAACCTGTCCGAACGAGTATCGAAAAATGGTAGAATCAGTGTGAGTACCGGAAAATGGTCAAATCCGGGCGAGTACCAGGAAAGGGTATAATCCGTGCGACTAACGAAAAACTTTCAAGGCGAGTATCCAAAAATGGTAGAATCAGTGTGAGTACCAGAAACTAATAGAATCTAAGCGACTATCGGGTAAAGGTAGAATCCGTTCGAGTATCGAAAAACTCTCCGATGAGTACCGAAAAATGGTAGAATGAGTGTGAGTACCAAAAAATGGTCAAATCCGGGCGAGTACCGGGAAAGGGTATAATCCGTGCGAGTAACGAAAAACTTTCATGGCGAGTATCGAAAAATAGTAGAATCAGTGTGAGTGCCGGAAAATAATAGAGTTCGGGTGACTACCGGGTAAAGGTAGAATCCGTGCGAGTATGGAATAACTGTCTGAACGAGTACCGAAAAATGGTAGAATCTGTGTGAGTACCGGAAAATGGTCGAATCCGAGCGAGTACCGGGAAAGGGTATAATCCGTGCGAGTAACGAAAAACTTTCCAGGCGAGTATCGAAAAATTGTAGAATTAGTGTGAGTACAGGAAAATAATAGAATCCGGGTGACTACCCGGTAAAGGTAGAATTCGAGCGAGTATCGTAAAATTTTCCGAACGAGTACCGGAAAATGGTCAAATCCGGGCGAGTACCAGGAAAGTGTATAATCCGTGCGAGTAACGATAATCTTTCCAAGCGAGTATTGAAAAATGGTAGAATCAATGTGTGGACCGGAAAATAATATAATCCGGGCGACTACCGGGTAAAGGTAGAATCCGTGCGAGTATCGAATAACTGTCCGAACGAGTACCGAAAAATGGTAGAATCAGTTTGAGTACTGGAAAATGGTCGAATCTAGGCGAGTACCAGGAAAGGGTATAATCCGTACGAGTAATGAAAAACTTTCCAGGCGAGTATCTAGAAATGGTAGAATCAATGTGAGGACCGGAAAATAATAGAATCCACGCGACTACCGGGTAAAAGTAGAATCCGTGCGAGTATCGAATAACTGTCCGAACGAGTACCGAAAAATAGTAGAATCAGTTTGAGTACCGAAAAATGGTCGAATCCGGG
>BKBX01001394.1:99453-134973 GCA_008326845.1 Vitis x labruscana x Vitis vinifera
CGAATCCGGGACAGTACCGGGAAAGGGTATAATCCATGCGAGTAACGACAAACATGCCATGCGAGTATCGAAAAATGGTAGAATCAATGTGAGGACCGAAAAATAATAGAATCCCGGCGACTACACGGTAAAGGTAGAATCTGTGCGAGTATCGAATAACTGTCCGAACGAGTACCGAAGAATGGTAGAATCAGTTTGAGTACCGAAAAATGGTCGAATCCGAGCGAGTACCGGGGAAGGGTATAATCCGTGCGAGTAACGAAAAACATTCCAAGCGAGTATCGAAAAATGGTAGAATCAGTGTGAGTACCGGAAAATAATAGAATCCGGGCGACTACCAGGTAAAGGTAGAATCCGTGCGAGTATCGAATAACTGTCCGAACGAGTACCGAAAAATAGTAGAATCAGTTTGAGTACCGAAAAATGGTCGAATCCGGGACAGTACCGGGAAAGGGTATAATCCATGCGAGTAACGACAAACATGCCATGCGAGTATCGAAAAATGGTAGAATCAATGTGAGGACCGAAAAATAATAGAATCCCGGCGACTACACGGTAAAGGTAGAATCTGTGCGAGTATCGAATAACTGTCCGAACGAGTACCGAAGAATGGTAGAATCAGTTTGAGTACCGAAAAATGGTCGAATCCGAGCGAGTACCGGGGAAGGGTATAATCCGTGCGAGTAACGAAAAACATTCCAAGCGAGTATCGAAAAATGGTAGAATCAGTGTGAGTACCGGAAAATAATAGAATCCGGGCGACTACCAGGTAAAGGTAGAATCCGTGCGAGTATCGAATAACTGTCCGAACGAGTACCGAAAAATGGTAGAATCAGTTTGAGTACCGGAAAATGGTCAAATCCGGGCGAATACCGGGGAAGGGTATAATTGTGCGAGCAACGAAAACCTTTCCAGGCGAGTATCGAAAAATGGTAGAATCAGTGTGAGTACAGGAAAATAATAGAATTCGGGCGACTACCGGGTAAAGGTAGAATCCGTGCGAGTATCGAATAACTGTCCGAACGAGTACCAAAAAATGGTAGAATCAGTTTGAGTACCGGAAAATGGTGGAATCCGGGTGAGTACCAGGGAAAGGTATAATCCGTGTGAGTATCGAAAAATGGTAGAATCAGTGTAAGTACCGGAAAATGGTCGAATCCGGGAGAGTACTGAGAAAGGGTATAATCCTTGCGAGTAACGAAAAACTTTCAACGTGAGTATCGAAAAATGGTAGAATCAGTGTGAGTACCGGAAAATGGTCGAATCCAGGCGAGTACCAGGAAAGGATATAGTCTGTGCGAGTAACGAAAAACTTTCCAGGCGGGTATCGAGAAATGGTAGAATCAGTGTGAGGACCAGAAATTAATAGAATTCGGTCGACTACCGGGTAAAGGTAGAATCCGTGCGAGTATCGAATAACTGTCCGAACGAGTAAGGAAAAATGGTAGAATCATTGTGAGTACCGGAAAATTGTGAAATCCGGGCGAGTACCAGGAAAGTGTATAATCCATGTGAGTAACGAAATACTTTCCGGGCGAGCATCGAGAAATGGTAGAATCAGTGTGAGGACCGGAAAATAATAGAATCCGGGCGACTACCGGGTAAAGGTAGAATCCGTGCGAGTATCGAATAACTGTCCGAACGAGTACCGAAAAATGGTAGAATCAGTGTGAGTACCGGAAAATGGCCAAATCCGGGCGAGTACCGGGAAAGGGTATAATCCGTGAGAGTAACGAAAAACTTTCCAGGTGACTATCGAAAAATGGTAGAATCAGTGTGACCACCGGAAAATAATAGAATCCGGACGACTACCGGATAAAGGTAGAATCCGTGCGAGTATTGAATAACTGTCCGAACGAGGACCGAAAAATGGTAGAATTAGTTTGAGTACCGAAAAATGGTCGAATCCGGGAGAGTACCAGGAAAGGGTATAATCCGTGCGAGTAACGACAAACTTGCCAGGCGAATATCGAAATATGGTAGAATCAATGTGAGGACTAGAAAATAATAGAATCCGGGCGACGACCAGGTAAAGGTAGAATCCGTACGAGTATCGAATAACTGTCCGAACTAGTACCGAAAAATGGTCGAGTCTAGGCGAGTACCAGGAAAGGGTATAACCTGTGCGAGTAACGAAAAACTTTCCAAGCGAGTATCGAGAAATGGTAGAATCAGTGTGAGGACCGAAAAATAATAGAATCCGAGCGACTACCGGGTAAAGGTAGAATTCGAGCGAGTATCGAATAACTGTCCGAACGAGTACCGAAAATTTGTAGAATCAGTGTGAGTACCGAAAAATTGTGAAATCCGGGCGAGTACCAGGAAAGTGTATAATCCGTGCGAGTAACGAAAATCTTTCCAAGCGAGTATCCAAAAATGGTAGAATCAGTGTGAGTACCGGAAAATAGTAGAAACCGGGCGACTACCGGGTACAGGTAAAATCCGAGCGAGTATCGAAAAACTGTCCGAACGAGTACCGAAGAAAGGTAAAATCAGTGTGAGTACCGAAAAATGGTCAAATCCTGGTGAGTTTCGGGAAATGGGATAATCCGTGCGAGTAACGAAAAACATTCTAAGCGAGTATCGAAAAATGGTAGAATCAGTGTGAGTGCCGGAAAATAATAGACTCCGGGTGACTACCGGGTAAAGGTAGAATCCGTGCGAGTATCGAAAAACTGTTCGAACGAGTACCGAAAAATGGTATAATCAGTGTGAGTACCGGAAAATGGTCGAATCCGGGTGAGTACTGGGAAACGGTATAATCCGTGCGAGTAACGAAAAACTTTCCATGCGAGTATCGAAAAATGGTAGAATCAGTGTGACGACCGAAAAATAATAGAATCCGGGCGACATCCGGGTAAAGGTAAAATTCGTGCGAGTATCGAAAAACTGTCCGAACGAGTACCGAAAAATGGTAGAATGAGTGCGAGTACCGGAAAATAGTCAAATCCGGGCGAGTAATGAAAAACATTCCAGGCGAGTATCGAAAAATGGTATAATCAATGTGAGTGCCGGAAAATAATAGAGTCCGGGCGACTACCGGGTATAAGTAGAATCCGTGCAAGTATGGAATAACTGTCCGAACAAGTACCGAAAGATGGTAGAATCTATGTGAGTACCGGAAAATGGTCGAATCCGGGCCAGTACCGGGAAAAGGTATAATTCGTGCGAGTAACGAAAAACTTTCCAGGCGAGTATCGAAAAATGGTAGAATCAGTGTGAGTACCGAAAAATAATAGAATCCGTGCAACTACCGGGTAAAGGTAGAATCCGAGCGAGTATCGAATAACTATCCGACCAAGTACCGAAAAATGGTAGAATCAGTGTGAGTACGAGAAAATGGTCAAATCCAGGCGAGTACCGAGAAAGGGTATAATCCGTGCGAGTAACGAAAAACTTTCCAGGCCAGTATCGAAAAATAGTAGAATCAGTGTGAGTGCCGGAAAATAATAGAGTCCAGGCAACTACGGGGTAAAGGTAGAATCCGTGCGAGTATGGAATAACTGCCCGAACGAGTACCGAAAAATGGTAGAATCTGTGTGAGTACCGGAAAATGGTCGAATCCGAGCGAGTACCGGGAAAGGGTATAATTCGTGCGAGTAACGAAAAGATTTCCAGGCGAGTATCGAAAAATTGTAGAATCAATGGGAGTACCGGAAAATAATAGAATCCGGGCGACTACCGGGTAAAGGCAGAATCCGTGCGAGTATCGAATAACTCTCCAAACCATTACCAAAAAATGGTAGAATCAGTGTGTGTACCGAAAAATGGTCAAATCCGGGTGAGTACCGGGAAAGGGAATAATCTGTGCGAGTAACGAAAAACTTTCAAGGCGAGTATCGAAAAATTGTAGAATCAGTGTGAGTACCGGAAAATAATAGAATTCGGGCGACTACCGGGTAAAGCTAGAATCCGAGCGAGTATCGAATAACTGTCCGAACGAGTACCGAAAAATGGTAGAATCAGTGTGAGTACCTGAAAATGGCAAAATCCGAGCGAGTACCGGGAAAAGGTATAATCCGTGAGAGTAACGAAAAACTTTCCAGGCGAGTATCGAAAAATGGTAGAATCAGTGTGACCACCGGAGAATAATAGAATCCGGACGACTACCGGATAAAGGTAGAATCCGTGCGAGTATTGAATAACTGTCCGAACGAGTACCGAAAAACGGTAGAATTAGTTTGAGTACCGAAAAATGGTCGAATCCGGGAGAGTACCGGGAAAGGGTATAATCCGTGCGAAACGACAAACTTGCCAGGCGAATATCGAAATATGATAGAATCAATGTGAGGACTAGAAAATAATAGAATCCGGGCGACGACCAGGTAAAGGTAGAATTCGTACAAGTATCGAATAACTGTCCGAACTAGTACCGAAAAATGGTCGAATCTAGGCGATAACCAGGAAAGGGTATAATCCGTGCGAGTAACGAAAAACTTTCCAGGCGAGTATCGAGAAATGGTAGAATCAGTGTAAGGACCGGAAAATAATAGAATCCGGGCGACTACCGGGTAAAGGTAGAATTCGAGCGAGTATCGAATAACTGTCCGAACGAGTACCGAAAAATGGTAGAATCAGTGTGAGTACCGAAAAATTGTGAAATCCGGGCAAGTACCAGGAAAGTGTATAATCCGTGCGAGTAACGAAAATCTTTCCAAGCGAGTATCCAAAAATGGTAGAATCAGTGTGAGTACCGGAAAATAGTAGAAACCGGGCGACTACCGGGTACAGGTAAAATCCGAGCGAGTATCGAAAAACTGTCCGAACGAGTACCGAAGAAAGGTAAAATCAGTGTGAGTACCGAAAAATGGTCAAATCCTAGTGAGTTCCGGGAAATGGGATAATCCGTGCGAGTAACGAAAAACTTTCTAAGCGAGTATCGAAAAATTGTAGAATCAGTGTGAGTGCCGGAAAATAATAGACTCCGGGTGACTACCGGGTAAAGGTAGAATCCGTGCGAGTATCGAAAAACTGTTCGAACGAGTACCGAAAAATGGTAGAATCAGTGTGTGTACCGGAAAATGGTCGAATCCGGGTGAGTACCGGGAAACGGTATAATCCGTGCGAGTAACGAAAAACTTTCCATGCGAGTATCGAAAAATGGTAGAATCAGTGTGACGACCGAAAAATAATAGAATCCGGGCGACATCCGGGTAAAGGTAGAATTCGTGCGAGTATCGAAAAACTATCCGAACGTGTACCGAAAAATGGTAGAATGAGTGCGAGTACCGGAAAATAGTCAAATCCGGGCGAGTAATGAAAAACATTCCAGGCGAGTATCGAAAAATGGTATAATCAATGTGAGTGCCGGAAAATAATAGAGTCCGGGCGACTACCGGGTAAAGGTAGAATCCGTGCAAGTATGGAATAATTGTTTGAACAAGTACCGAAAGATGGTAGAATCTGTCTGAGTACCGGAAAATGGTCGAATCTGGACCAGTACCGGGAAAAGGTATAATTCGTGCGAGTAACGAAAAACTTTCTAGGCGAGTATCGAAAAATGGTAGAATCAGTGTGAGTACCGAAAAAATAATAGAATCCGTGCAACTACCGGGTAAAGGTAGAATCCGAGCGAGTATCGAATAACCATCCGACCAAGTACCGAAAAATGGTAGAATCAGTGTGAGTACTGGAACATGGTCGAATTCGGGAAGTATCGGGAAAAGGTATAATCCGTGCGAGTAACGAAAAACTTTCAAGGCGAATATTGAAAAAGTGTAGAATCAGTGTGACTACCGAAAAAATGGACGAATCTGGGCGAGTACGGGAAAAGGATATAATCCGTGCGAGTAACGAAAAACTTTCCAAGTGAGTATTGAAAAATGGTAGAATTAGTGTGATTATTGGAAAATAATAGAATCTGGGCGACTACCGGGTGCAGGTAGAATCCGAGCGAGTATCGAAAAACTGTCCGAACGAGTACCGAAAAGTGGTAGAATCAGTGTCAGTACCGGAAAATGGTCAAATCCGAGCGAGTACAGGGAAAGGGTATAATCCGTGCAAGTAATGAATAACTTTCGAAGCGAATATCGAAAAATGGTAGAATCAGTGTGAGTACCGGTAAATAATAGAATTTGGGCGACTACTAGGTAAAGGTAGAATCCAAGCGAGTATCGAATAACTGTCAGGACGAGTACCGAAAAATGGTAGAATCAGTGCAACTACCGGGTAAAGGTAGAATTCGAGCGAGTACCGGGAAAGGGTATAATCCGTGCGAGTAACGAAAAACTTTCAAGGCGAGTATCGAAAAATTGTAGAATCAGTTTGAGTACCAGAAAATAAGAGAATCCGGGCGACTACCGGGTAAAGGTAGAATCCGACCGAGTATCGAAAAACTGTCCGAACGAGTACCGAAAATAGTAGAATCAGTGCGAGTACCGAAAAATGGTCAAATCTGGGCGACTACCGGGTAAAGGTAGAATCCGAGCGAGTATCGAAAAACTGTCCGAACGAGTAGTGAAAAATGGTAGAATCAATGTGAGTACCGAAAAATAATAGAATCCGGGCGACTACCGGGTAAAGCTAGAATCCGACCGAGTATCGAAAAACTGTCCGAACGAGTACTGAAAAATGGTAGAATTAGTGTGAGTACCGGAAAATGGTCAAATCCAGGCGAGTACCGGAGAAGGGTATAATCCGTGCGAGTAACGAAAAACTTTCTAGGCAAGTATCCAAAAATGGTAGAATCAGTATGAGTACCAGAAAATAATAGAATCCGGGCGACTATCGATAAAAGGTAGAATCCGTTCGAGTATCGAAAAACTGTCCGATGAGTACCGAAAAATGGTAGAATGAGTGTGAGTACCAGAAAATGGTCAAATACAGGCGAGTACCGAGAAAGGGTATAATCCGTGCGAGTAACGAAAAGCTTTCCAGGCGAGTATCGAAAAATAGTAGAATCAGTGTGAGTGCCGGAAAATAATAGAGTCCAGGCGACTACCGGGTAAAGGTAGAATCCGTGCAAGTATGGAATAATTGTTTGAACAAGTACCGAAAGATGGTAGAATCTGTCTGAGTACCGGAAAATGGTCAAATCCAGGCGAGTACCGGAGAAGGGTATAATCCGTGCGAGTAACGAAAAACTTTCTAGGCGAGTATCCAAAAATGGTAGAATCAGTGTGAGTACCAGAAAATAAGAGAATCCGGGCGACTATCGAGTAAAGGTAGAATCCGTTCGAGTATCGAAAAACTGTCCGATGAGTACCGAAAAATGGTAGAATGAGTGTGAGTACCAGAAAATGGTCAAATACAGGCGAGTACCGAGAAAGGGTATAATCCGTGCGAGTAACGAAAAGCTTTCCAGGCGAGTATCGAAAAATAGTAGAATCAGTGTGAGTGCCGGAAAATAATAGAGTCCAGGCGACTACCGGGTAAAGGTAGAATCCGTGCGAGTATGGAATAACTGTCCGAACGAGTACCAAAAAATGGTAGAATCAGTGTGAGTACCGGAAAATGGTCAAATCCAGGCGAGTACCGGAGAAGGGTATAATCCGTGCGAGTAACGAAAAACTTTCTAGGCGCGTATCCAAAAATGGTAGAATCAGTGTGAGTACCAGAAAATAATAGAATCCGGGCGACTATCGAGTAAAGGTAGAATCCGTTCGAGTATCGAAAAACTGTCCGATGAGTACCGAAAAATGGTAGAATGAGTGTGAGTACCAGAAAATGGTCAAATACAGGCGAGTACCGAGAAAGGGTATAATCCGTGCGAGTAACGAAAAACTTTCCATGCGAGTATCGAAAAATTGTAGAATCAATGGGAGTACTGGAAAATAATAGAATCCGGGCGACTACCGGGTAAAGGCAGAATCCGTGCGAGTATCGAATAACTGTCCAAACCATTACCAAAAAATGGTCAAATCCGGGTGAGTACCGGGAAAGGGAATAATCTATGCGAGTAACGAAAAACTTTCAAGGCGAGTATCGAAAAATTGTAGAATCAGTGTGAGTACCGAAAAATAATAGAATTCGGGCGACTATCGGGTAAAGGTAGAATCCGAGCGAGTATCGAAAAATTGTCCGAACAAGTACCGAAAAATGGTAGAATCAGTGTGAGTACCGGAAAATGGTCAAATCTGGGTGAGTATAGGGAAAGTGTATAATCCGTGCAAGTAATGAAAAACTTTCCAGGCGAGAATCGAAAAATGGTAGAATCAGTGTGAGTACTAGAAAATAATAGAATCCGGGCGACTATCGGGTAAAGGTAGAATCCGAGCGAGTATCGAAAAACTGTCCGAACGTGTACCGAAAAATCGTAGAATGAGTGTAACTACCATAAAATGGTCAAATCCGGGACAGTACCGGGAAAGGGTAGAATCAGTGTGAGTACCGAAAAATAATAGAATCCGTGCAACTACCGGGTAAAGGTAGAATCCGAGCGAGTATCGAATAACTATCCGACCAAGTACCGAAAAATGGTAGAATCAGTGTGAGTACTAGAAAATGGTCGAATCCGGGCAAATACCGAGAAATGGTATAATTCGTGCGAGTAACGAAAAACATTCTAGGCGAGTATCGAAAAATAGTAGAATCAATGTGAGTACCGGAAAATAATAGAATCCGGGCGACTATAGGGTAAAGGTAGAATCCGTGCGAGTATCGAATAACTGTCCGAAGGAGTACCGAAAAATTGTAGAATCTGTGTGAGTACCGGAAAATGGTGTAATCTGGGCGAGTACCGGGATAGGGTATAATCCGTACGAGTAACGAAAAACTTTCTTGACGAGTATCCAAAAATGGTAGAATCAGTGGGAGTACCGAAAAATAATAGAATCCGTGCAACTACCGGGTAAAGGTAGAATCCGAGCGAGTTTCGAATAACTATCCGACCAAGTACCGAAAAATGGTAGAATCAGTGTGGGTATTGGAAAATGGTCGAATCTGGGAAAATACCGGGAAAGGGTATAATCCGGGCGAGTAACGAAAAACTTTCTAGGCGAGTATCGAAAAATGGTAGAATTAGTATGAGTGCTGGAAAATAATGGAATCCGGGCGACTACCGGGTAAAGGTAGAATCCGTGCGAGTATCGAAAAACTGTCCGAACGAGTATCGAAAAATGGTAAAATCAGTGTGAGTACCGGAAAATGGTCAAATCCGGGCGAGTACCGGGAAAGGGTATAATCTGTGCGAGTAACGAAAAACTTTCTAGGCAAGTATCGAAAAATGGTAGAATTAGTGTGAGTGCCGGAAAATCATAGAATTCGGGCGACTACCGGGTAAAAGTAGAATTCGAGCGAGTATCGAATAACTGTCCGAACGAGTACCGAAAAATGGTAGAATGAGTGCGAGTACCAGAAAATGGTCAAATCCGGGCGAGTACCGGGAAAGAGTATAATCCGTGCGAGTAACGAAAAACTTTCCAGGCGAGTATCGAAAAACGGTAGAATCAGTGTGAGTACCGAAAAATAATAGAATCCGTGCAACTACCGAGTAAAGGTAGAATCCGAGCGAGTATCAAATAACTATCCGACCAAGTACCGAAAAATGGTAGAATCAGTGTGGGTAATGGAAAATGGTCGAATCCGTGCAAATACCGGGAAAGGGTATAATCCGGGCGAGTAACGAAAAACTTTCTAGGCGAGTATCGAAAAATGGTAGAATTAGTATGAGTGCTGGAAAATAATGGAATCCGGGCGACCACCGGGTAAAGGTAGAATCCGTGCGAGTATCGAAAAACTGTCCGAACGAGTATCGAAAAATGGTAAAATCAGTGTGAGTACCGGAAAATGGTCAAATCCGGGCGAGTACCGGGAAAGGGTATAATCTGTGCGAGTAACGAAAAACTTTCTAGGCAAGTATCGAAAAATGGTAGAATTAGTGTGAGTGCCGGAAAATCATAGAATTCGGGCGACTACCGGGTAAAAGTAGAATTCGAGCGAGTATCGAATAACTGTCCGAACGAGTACCAAAAAATGGTAGAATGAGTGCGAGTACCGGAAAATGGTGAAATCCGGGCGAGTACCGGGAAAGGGAATAATCCGTCCAAGTAACGAAAAACTTTGAAGGCGAGTATCGAAAAATTGTAGAATCAGCATGAGTACCGGAAAATAGTAGAATCCGGGCGACTACCGGGTAAAGGTAGATTTCGAGTGGGTATCGAAAAACTGTTCGAACTAGTATCGAAAAATGGTAGAATCAGTGTGAGTACCGGAAAATGGTCAAATCCGTGCGAGTACAGGGAACGTGTATAATCCGTGTGAGTAACGAAAAACTTTCGAGGCGAGAATCGAAAAATGGTAGAATCAGTGTGAGTACCGGAAAATAATAGAATCCGCGGGACTACCGTGTAAAGGCAGAATCTGTGCGAGTATCGAATAACTATCCGAACGAGTACCGAAAAATGGTAGAATCAGTGTGAGTACCGAAAATGGTCTAATCCGGCCGAGTACCGGGAAAGGGTATAATCCGTGCGAGTAACGAAAAACATTCATGGCGAATATTGAAAAAGTGTAGAATCAGTGTGATTACCGAAAAATGGACGAACCCGGGCGAGTACGGGGAAAGGGTATAATCCGTGCGAGTAACGAAAATTTTCCAAGCGAGTATCGAAAAATGGTAGAATCAGTGTGAGTACCGAAAAATAATAGAATTTGGGCGACTACCGGGTAAAGGTAGAATTCCAACGAGTATCGAAAAACTGTCCCAACGAGTACCGAAAAATGGTAGAATGAGTGTGAGTACCGACAAATGGTCAAATCCGGGCGAGTACCGGGAAAGTGTATAATCCGTGCGAGTAACGAAAAACTTTCCAGGCGAGAATAGAAAAATGGTTGAATCAGTGTGAGTACCGGAAAATAATAGAATCCGCGCGACTACCGTGTAAAGGCAGAATCAATGCGAGTATCGAAAAACTATCCGAACGAGTACCGAAAAATGGTAGAATCAGGGCGAGTACCGGGTAAAGGTAGAATCCGAGCGAGTATCGGAAAACTGTCCGAACGTGTACCGAAAAATCGTAGAATGAGTGTGAGTACCAGAAAATGGTCAAATCTGGGCGAGTACCGGGAAAGAGTATAATCCGTGCGAGTAACGAAAAACTTTCCAGGCGAGTATCGAAAAACGGTAGAATCAGTGTGAGTACCGAAAAATGGTCGAATCCGGGAGAGTACCGGGAAAGGGTATAATCCGTGCGAGTAACGAAAAACTTACCAGGCGAGTATCGAAAAATGGTAGAATCAGTGTGAGTTCCGAAAAATGGTCAAATCCGGGCGAGTACCGGGAAAGGGTATAATCTGTGCGAGTAACGAAAAACTTTCTAGGCAAGTATCGAAAAATGGTAGAATTAGTGTGAGTGCCGGAAAATCATAGAATTCGGGCGACTACCGGGTAAAAGTAGAATTCGAGCGAGTATCGAATAACTGTCCGAACGAGTACCAAAAAATGGTAGAATGAGTGCGAGTACCGGAAAATGGTGAAATCCGGGCGAGTACCGGGAAAGGGAATAATCCGTCCAAGTAACGAAAAACTTTGAAGGCGAGTATCGAAAAATTGTAGAATCAGCATGAGTACCGGAAAATAGTAGAATCCGGGCGACTACCGGGTAAAGGTAGATTTCGAGTGGGTATCGAAAAACTGTTCGAACTAGTATCGAAAAATGGTAGAATCAGTGTGAGTACCGGAAAATGGTCAAATCCGTGCGAGTACAGGGAACGTGTATAATCCGTGTGAGTAACGAAAAACTTTCGAGGCGAGAATCGAAAAATGGTAGAATCAGTGTGAGTACCGGAAAATAATAGAATCCGCGGGACTACCGTGTAAAGGCAGAATCTGTGCGAGTATCGAATAACTATCCGAACGAGTACCGAAAAATGGTAGAATCAGTGTGAGTACCGAAAATGGTCTAATCCGGCCGAGTACCGGGAAAGGGTATAATCCGTGCGAGTAACGAAAAACATTCATGGCGAATATTGAAAAAGTGTAGAATCAGTGTGACTACCGAAAAATGGACGAACCCGGGCGAGTACGGGGAAAGGGTATAATCCGTGCGAGTAACGAAAATTTTCCAAGCGAGTATCGAAAAATGGTAGAATCAGTGTGAGTACCGGAAAATAATAGAATTTGGGTGACTACCGGGTAAAGGTAGAATTCATCCGAGTATCGAAAAACTGTCCCAACGAGTACCGAAAAATGGTAGAATGAGTGTGAGTACCGACAAATGGTCAAATCCGGGCGAGTACCGGGAAAGGGAATAATCTGTCCGAGTAACGAAAAACTTTGAAGGAGAGTATCGAAAAATTGTAGAATCAGCGTGAGTACCGGAAAATAGTAGAATCCGGGCGACTCCTGGGTAAAGGTAGAATCTGAGCGAGTATCAAAAAACTGTCAGGACGAGTACCGAGAAATGGTAGAATCAGTGCAACTACCGGGTATAGGTAGAATCCGAGCGAGTACCGGGAAAAGGTATAATGCGTGCGAGTAACGAAAAACTTCCAAGGCGAGTATCGAAAAATTGTAGAATCAGTGTGAGTATCGGAAAATAATAGAATCCGGGCGACAACCGGGTAAAGGTAGAATCCGAGCGAGTACCGGGAAAGGGTATAATCCGTGCGAGTAACGAAAAACTGCCAAGGCGAGTATCGAAAAATTGTAGAATCAGTGTGAGTACCGGAAAATAATAGAATCCGGGCGACAACCGTGTAAAGGTAGAATCCGAGCGAGTATCGAAAAACTCCTCGAACGAGTATTGAAAAATGGTAGAATCAGTGAGAGTACCGAAAAATAATAGAATCCGGGTGACTACCGGATAAAGGTAGAATCCGACCGAGTATCGAAAAACTGTCCGAACGAGTACCGAAAAATAATAGAATCAGTGTGAGTACCGGAAAATGGTCAAATCCGGGCGAGTACCGGGAAAGTGTATAATCCGTGCGAGTAACGAAAAACTTTCCAGGCGAGAATAGAAAAATGGTAGAATCAGTGTGAGTACCGGAAAATAATAGAATCCGCGCGACTACCGTGTAAAGGCAGAATCCGTGCGAGTATCGAAAAACTATCCGAACGAGTACCGAAAAATGGTAGAATCAGGGCGAGTACCGGGTAAAGGTAGAATCCGAGCGAGTATCGGAAAACTGTCCGAACGTGTACCGAAAAATCGTAGAATGAGTGTGAGTACCAGAAAATGGTCAAATCTGGGCGAGTACCGGGAAAGAGTATAATCCGTGCGAGTAACGAAAAACTTTCCAGGCGAGTATCGAAAAACGGTAGAATCAGTGTGAGTACCGAAAAATAATAGAATCCGTGCAACTACCGGGTAAAGGTAGAATCCGAGCAAGTATCGAATAACTATCCGACCAAGTACCGAAAAATGGTAGAATCAGTGTGAGTACTGGAAAATGGTCGAATCCGGGCAAATACCGGGAAAGGGTATAATCCGTGCGAGTAACGAAAAACTTTCTAGGCGAGTATCGAAAAATAGTAGAATCAATGTGAGTACCAGAAAATAATAGAATCCGGGCGACTATCGGGTAAAGGTAGAATCCGAGCGAGTATCGAATAATTGTCGGGACGAGTACCGAAAAATGGTAGAATCAGTGTGAGTACAGGAAAATGATCAAATCCGGGCGAGTATCGGGAAAGAGTATAATTCGTGCGAGTAACGAAAAACTTTCCAGGCGAGTATCGAAAAATGGTAGAATCAGTGTGAGTACCGAAAAATAATAGAATTCGTGCAACTACCGGGTAAAGGTAGAATCCGAGCGAGTATCGAATAACTATCCGACCAAGTACCGAAAAATGGTAGAATCAGTGTTAGTACTGGAAAATGGTCGAATCCGGGCAAATACCGGGAAAGGGTATAATCCGTACGAGTAACGAAAAACTTTCTAGGCGAGTATCGAAAAATAGTAGAATCAATGTGAGTACCGGAAAATAATAGAATCCGGGCAACTATCGGGTAAAGGTAGAATCCGAGCGAGTATCGAATAACTGTCAGGACGAGTACCGAAAAATGGTAGAATCAGTGTGAGTACAGGAAAATAATCAAATCCGGGCGAGTACCGGGAAAGAGTATAATTCGTGCGAGTAACAAAAAACTTTCCAGGCGAGTATCGAAAAATGGTAGAATGAGTGTGAGTACCGAAAAATAATAGAATCCGTGCAACTACCGGGTAAAGGTAGAATCCGAGCGAGTATCGAATAACTATCCGACCAAGTGCCGAAAAATGGTAGAATCAGTGTGAGTACTGGAAAATGGTCGAATCCGGGCAAATACCGGGAAAGGGTATAATCCGTGCGAGTAACGAAAAACTTTCTAGGCGAGTATCGAAAAATAGTAGAATCAATGGGAGTATTGGAAAATAATAGAATCCGGGCAACTATCGGGTTAAGGTAGAATCCGAGCGAGTATCGAATAACTGTCAGGACGAGTACCGAAAAATGGTAGAATCAATGTGAGTACAAGAAAATGATCAAATCCGGGCGAGTACCGGGAAAGAGTATAATCCGTGCGAGTAACGAAAAACTTTTCAGGCGAGTATCGAAAAATTGTACAATCAGTGTGAGTACCGAAAAATGGTAGCATCGGGGCAAGTACCGGGAAAGGGTATAATCCGTGCGAGTAACGAAAAACCTTCCAGGCGAGCATTGAAAAATTGTAGAATCAGTGTGAGTATCGAAAAATGGTAGAATCGGGACGAGAACCGGAAATGGTAGGATCCGAACGAGTATCAAACAACTGTCCGGACGAGTATCGAAAAATGGTAGAATCAGTGTGAGTACCGAAAAATTATAGAATCTGTGCGACTACCGGGTAAAGGTAGAATCCGAGCGAGTATCAAATAACTGTCCGGACGAGTACCGAAAAGTGGTAGAATCAGTGTGAGTACCGGAAAATGGTCGAATCCGGGCGTGTACCGGGATAGGGTATAATCCGTGCGAGTAACGAAGAACTTTCGAGGCGAGTATCGAAAAATGGTAGAATCAGTGTGAGTACCGAAAAATAGTAGAATCCGGGCCACTACCGGGTAAAGGTAGAATCCGTCTGAGTATCGAATAACTGTCCAAACGAGTACCGAAAATTGGTAGAATCAGTGTGAGTACTAGAAAATGGTCGAATCCGGGCGAATACCAGGAAAGGGTATAATCCGTGCGAGTAACAAAAAGCTTTCCAGGCGAGTATCGAAAAATGGTAGAATTAGTGTGAGTACCGAAAAATAACAGAATTCAGGCGACTACCGGGTAAAGGCAGAATCTGAGCAAGTATCGAGAAACTGTCCGAACGAGTACCGAAAAATGGTAGAATGAGTGTGAGTACCGGAAAATAATAGAATCCGGGCGACTACCGGGTAAAGGTAGAATCCGAGCGAGTATCAAATAACTGTCAGGACGAGTACCGAAAAATGGGAGAATCAGTGTGAGTACAGAAAAATGGTCAAATTCGGGCGAGTATTGGGAAAGCGTATAATCCATGCGAGTAATGAAAAACTTTCCAGGCGAGTATTGAAAAATTGTAGAATCAATGTGAGTACCGAAAAATGGTAGAATCGGGGCGAAAACCGGGAAATGGTAGGATCCGAACGAGTGTCAAACAACTATCCGGACGAGTACCGAAAAATGGTAGAACGAGTGTGAGTACCGGAAAATGGTAGGATCCAAACGAGTACTGGGAAACGGTATAATCCGTGCGAGTAACGAAAAACTTTTTAGGCGAGTATAGAAAAATGGTAGAATCAGTGTGAGTATTGGAAAATAATGGAATCTGGGCGACTACCGGGTAATGGTAGAATCCGAGAGATTATCGAATAACTGTCCGGAAGAGTACCGAAAAATGGTAGAATCGATGTTAGTACTGCAAAATGGTAGAGTCCGGGCGAGTACCGGGAAAGGGTATAATTCGTGCGAGTAACGAAAAACTTTCGAAGCAGGTATCGAAAAATTTTAGAATTAGTGTGAGTACCGGAAAATGGTAGAATCGGGGCGACTACCGGTAAAAGGTAGGATCCAAACGAGTATCAAACAATTTTCTGGACGAGTACCGAAAAATGGTAGAATCAGTGTGAGTACCGGAAAATGTTCGAATCCGGGCGAGTACCGGGAAAGGGTATAATTCGTTCGAGTAACGAAAAACTTTCCAGGCGAGTATCGAAAAATGGTAGAATCAGTGTGAGTACCGAAAAATAATAGAATCCGGGCGACTACCGGGTAAAAGTAGAATCCTAGCGAGTATCGAATAACTGTTCGAATGAGTACCGAAAAATGGTAGAATCAGTGTGAGTACCGCAAAATGGTCGAATCCGGGCGAGTACCAATAAAGGGTATAATTCGTGCGAGTACCGAAAAACTTTCCAGGCGGGTATCAAAAAATTGTAGAATCAGTATAAGTACCGGAAAATGGTAGAATCGGGGCAAGAACCAAGAAACGATAGGATCCGAATGAGTATAAAAAAACTGTCCGGACGAGTACCGAAAAATGGTAGAATCAGTGTGAGTACCGGAAAATGGTCGAATTCGGGAGGATACCGGGAAAGGGTATAATCCGTGCGAGTAACGAAAAACTTACCAGGCGAGTATCGAAAAATGGTAGAATAAGTGTGAGTACCGGAAAATGGTCGAATCCGGGAGAGTACCGAGAAAGGGTATAATCCGTGCGAGTAACGAAAAACTTACCAGGCGAGTAACGAAAAATGGTAGAATCAGTGTGAGTTCCGAAAAATGGTCAAATCCGGGCGAGTACCGGGAAAGGGTATAATCCGTGCGAGTAACGAAAAATTTTCCAGGCGAGTATCGAAAAATGGTAGAATCAGTGTGAGTACCGAAAAATAATAGAATCCGGGCGACTACCGGGTAAAGGTAGAATCCGACCGAGTATCGAATAACTGTCCGAACGAGAACCAAAAAATGGTAGAATCAATGTGAGTACCGAAAAATGGTCGAATCCAGGCGAGTACCGGGAAAGGGTATAATTCGTGCGAGTGACGAAAAACTTTCCAAGCGAGTATCGAAAAATGGTAGAATGAGTGTGAGTACCGGAAAATAATAGAATCCGAGCGACTACCGAGTAAAAGTAGAATCCTAGCGAGTATCGAATAACGGTCCGGACGAGTTCCGAAAAATGGTAGAATCAGTGTGAGTACTGGAAAATGGTCGAATCCGGGCGAGTTTCGAATAACTGTCCGGACGAGTACCGAAAAATGGTAGAATCAGTGTGAGTACCGGAAAATGGTCAAATCCGGGCGAGTACCGGGAGAGGGTATAATCCGTGCGAGTAACGAAGAACTTTCCAGGCGAGTATCGAAAAATGGTAGAATCAGTGTGAGTACCGAAAAATAGTAGAATCCAGGCCACTACCGGGTAAAGGTAGAATCCGTGCGAGTATCGAATAACTGTCCAAACGAGTACCGAAAAATGGTAGAATCAGTGTGAGTACTGGAAAATGGTCGAATTCGGGCGAGTACCAGGAAAGGGTATAATCCATGCGAGTAACAAAAAGCTTTCCAGGCGAGTATCGAAAAATGGTAGAATTAATGTGAGTACCGAAAAATAATAGAATTCAGGCGACTACCGGGTAAAGGCAGAATCTGAGCAAGTATCGAAAAACTGTCCGAACGAGTACCGAAAAATGGTAGAATGAGTGTGAGTACCGAAAAATAATAGAATCCGGGCGACTACCGGGTAAAGGTAGAATCCGAGCGAGTATCAAATAACTGTCAGGACGAGTACCGAAAAATGGTAGAATCAGTGTGAGTACAAAAAAATGGTCAAATTCGGGCGAGTATCGAGAAAGGGTATAATCCATGCGAGTAACGAAAAACTTTCCACGCGAGTATTGAAAAATTGTGGAATCAATGTGAGTACCGAAAAATGGTAGAATCGGGGCGAAAACCGGGAAATGGTAGGATCCGAACGAGTGTCAAACAACTATCCGGATGAGTACCGAAAAATGGTAGAACGAGTGTGAGTACCGAAAAATGGTAGAACGAGTGTGAGTACCGGAAAATGGTAGGATCCAAACGAGTACTGGGAAACGTTATAATCCGTGCGAGTAACGAAAAACTTTTTAGGCGAGTATTGAAAAATGGTAGAATCAGTGTGAGTATTGGAAAATAATGGAATCTGGGCAACTACCGGGTAATGGTAGTATCCGAGTGATTATCGAATAACTGTCCAGACGAGTACCGAAAAATGGTAGAATCGGTGTTAGTACCGCAAAATGGTAGAATCGGGGCGAGTACCGGGAAAGGGTATAATTCGTGCGAGTAACGAAAAACTTTCCAAGCGGGTATCGAAAAATTTTAGAATCAGAATGAGTACCAGAAAATGGTAGAATCGGGGCGACTACTGGTAAAAGGTAGGATACAAACGAGTATCAAACAATTTTCTGGACGAGTACCGAAAAATTGTAGAATCAGTGTGAGTACCGGAAAATGTTCGAATCCGGGTGAGTACCGGGAAAGGGTATAATTCGTGCGAGTAACGAAAAACTTTCCAGGCGAGTATCGAAAAATGGTAGAATCAGTGTGAGTACCGAAAAATAATAGAATCCGGGCGACTACCGGGTAAAAGTAGAATCCTAGCGAGTATCAAATAACTGTTCGAACGAGTACCGAAAAATGGTAGAATCAGTGTGAGTACCGCAAAATGGTCGAATCCGGGCGAGTACCAATAAAGGGTATAATTCGTGCGAGTAACGAAAAACTTTCCAGGCGGGTATCAAAAAATTGTAGAATCAGTATAAGTACCGGAAAATGGTAGAATCGGGGGAAGAACCAAGAAACGGTAGGATCCGAATGAGTATAAAAAAACTGTCCGGACGAGTACCGAAAAATGGTAGAATCAGTGTGAGTACCGGAAAATGGTCGAATTCGGGAGGATACCGGGAAAGGGTATAATCCGTGCGAGTAACGAAAAACTCACCAGGCGAGTATCGAAAAATGGTAGAATCAGTGTGACGACCGAAAAATAATAGAATCCGGGCAACTACCGGGTAAAGGTAGAATCCGTGCGAGTATCGAATAACTGTCCGAACGAGTACCGAAAAATGGTAGAATAAGTGTGAGTACCGGAAAATGGTCGAATCCGGGAGAGTACCGAGAAAGGGTATAATCCGTGCGAGTAACGAAAAACTTACCAGGCGAGTATCGAAAAATGGTAGAATCAGTGTGAGTTCCGAAAAATGGTCAAATCCGGGCGAGTACCGGGAAAGGGTATAATCCGTGCGAGTAACGAAAAATGGTAGAATCAGTGTGAGTACCGAAAAATAATAGAATCCGGGCGACTACCGGGTAAAGGTAGAATCCGAGCGAGTATCGAATAACTATCCGAACGAGTAATGAAAATTGGTAGAATCAGTGTGAGTACCAGAAAATGGTTGAATCCGGGCGAGTACCGGGAAAGGGTATAATCCGTGCGAGTAACGAAAAACTTTCCAGGCAAGTATCAAAATATGGTAGAGTCAATGTGAGTACCGGAAAATAATAGAATCCGGGTGATTACCGGGTAAAGGTAGAATCCGAGAGAGTATCGAATATTTGTCAGGACGAGTACCGAAAAATGGTAGAATCAGTGTGAGTACCGAAAAATGGTCGAATTCGGGCGAGTACCGGGAAAGGGTATAATCCGTGCGAGTAACGAAAAACTTTCTAGGCGAGTATTGAAAAATTGTAGAATCAGTGTGAGTACCGAAAAATGGTAGAATCAGGGCGAAAACCGGGAAATGGTAGGATCCGAACGAGTGTCAGACAACTATCTTGACGAGTACCGAAAAATGGTAGATTCAGTGTGAGTATCGGAAAATGGTAGGATCCAAACGAGTATTGGGAAACGGTATAATCCGTGCGAGTAACGAAAAACTTTCTAGGCGAGTATCGAAAAATGGTAGAATCAGTGTGAGTACCGGAAAATAATGGAATCTGGGCGACTACCGGGTAATGGTAGAATCCGAGAGATTATCGAATAACTGTCAGGATGAGTACCGAAAAATGGTAGAATCAGTGTGAGTACCGCAAAATGGTAGAATCCGGGCGAGTACCGGGAAAGGGTATAATTCCTGCGAGTAAAGAAAAACCTTCCAGGCGGGTATTGAAAAATTTTAGAATCAGTGTGAGTACCGGAAAATGGTAGAATCGGGGCGAGTGATTCGACTCATGGTAGCTTAGCTTTATAGGCGTATCAACAAAATTTATACCTTAAATACTATTACTAAAGTAGCCAAGCTACTATAGCATAGTGGTTCTAGGATCATTCACTGGGAAGGGTTTTCACAAACACTAGTGATATTCAAATTAGGAAAATAGGTGATTTTCTTATGGATGTTAGCTTTAAAAGAAGATGTAAATGTTTTAGAAAGATTTAAACTAATCTAAGCTAACATTAAAGACTAAAATGAAAGGGTGTAAAAACAAGTTTCTCAAAGATAGGATAGCTATGCTCTGGCTCTTATGCAAATTGGAAATCTCAGGATAGGCTCCTCGCGTTGGGGTTGCAACTATAGTGATGCTTGCTTCCCGAACCGGTATGGATTTAGCAAATCAAGTTTTAATCCTTTAAAATGGCAAAACAGATGGTAGTGAATTTCATCAATGGTTATTCACCTTAGACTTCCTTTGAATGGCTCGTAAGAGATAACTAATGGTCTAAAGCCAAAAGCTTACCAAATATTGGCAACTCAAAGTCATTCCAGGTGATAAACTCACCTTTCAATGGCCATTAAAATTGGTTCTAACGGATTAATGCAAAACTTGGAATTGAAAACCTCACCTTCCAATAGCTCGTAGGAGATAACTAATGGATAGAAATCCAAAAGCTTATCAAGTATTGGCCGTTGGAAGTTGTCCAAAGGAAATAAAAACCAAACTTTGCATTAATGAACCTTTAATGAAAAATGACTACCTTACCTTCCGGGTGCGAGAAATTTCCATGGGATTGCATCCAAGCCATCACATAACATCCATACTTTGAGAAACTAAAAGTTTTAGCCAATCATCCTCTGAGGAAAAGCCCTCAGAGGCTGTTTGGCTTCCAAGAAAATAAAATAGTAAAGAGAAAAGAGAGACGAGAGAGCTCTGTATATATTCTAAGTGTAAAACGTAACCTATGTTCTATATTCCAAGAGGTGATTTCCACCCCTTATATAGTCTTTTCAAAAGCAAAAGCTTGTGATTGGTTAGTTACAAGGATAAGAAAGGAAATTACATCACAAAATACAAAGGAAAATATCTAAAGTGGAGTCGGAAAAAACAGAGGAAAATTCGCACCATGCATGGGTTATGCGAATTTTGAAGGTGTTATGCGAATTTCGCATAACACCTTGTGTCGTGCGAAATTTTCGCACAACCTGGAGCAGTTGTCTTCCAAAGGCCATATATTCCTCATTTCAGCTCCAAATCGTACACGGTTTGAAGCGTTGGATTCTTGACTTCTAGAGCTTTGAAATGGTATATGGCATGTAAAAAATGGACTTCGGGAAGTGCTCCAAAAGTGCGAAAGAAGACTGCAGCTGCTGTCCTCTTTGCTTCTCTTCACTTTGCTTGCTTTTCCTCTTTTCCATTGTTCTTTCCTTGCATACTTTGAACGACTTTGGCAAAGGGCTATGGAGCTCCAAAGCTTGGTTCTTCATGAATTTGAGCTTCCAAAAGCTTTGCCATATCTTGTCCAAGTAGCTCCTCCATCATTTGGCATGCTTGAATTGATTCATAAGCTGATAAAAACATGTAAACTTGCCACAAAATGGTTAAAACCAATT
Source organism: Vitis x labruscana x Vitis vinifera (assembly GCA_008326845.1). Taxonomy (NCBI): domain Eukaryota; kingdom Viridiplantae; phylum Streptophyta; class Magnoliopsida; order Vitales; family Vitaceae; genus Vitis; species Vitis x labruscana x Vitis vinifera. Next base: position 121,131 of record BKBX01001394.1, read on the forward strand.
ACTAAGGACCTTAATGAATTAATTGGGTTAAATGAATATGATTACTACTCAAAGGTGCTTAAAACCATTATAATTAGGTCTACAAAATAGCAATTTTTGGTAGTAATGATGCGACTCATGGTAGCTTAGCTTTAAAGGCATATCAACAAAATTTATACCTTGAATACTATTACTAAAGTAGCCAAGCTACTATAGCATAGTGGTTCTAGGATCGTTCACTGGGAAGGGTTTTCGCAAACACAAGTGATATTCAAGTTAGGAAAATAGGTGATTTTCTTATGGATGTTAGCTTTAAAAGAAGATGTAAATGTTTTAGAAAGATTTAAACTAATCTAAGCTAACATTAAAGACTAAAATGAAAGGGTGTAAAAACAAGTTTCTCAAAGATAGGATAGTTATGCTCTGGCTCTTATGCAAATTGGAAATCTCAGGATAGGCTCCTCGAGTTGGGGTTGCAACTATGGTGATGCTTGCTTCCCGAACCGGTATGGATTTAGCAAATCAAGTTTTAATCCTTTAAAATGGCAAAACAGATGGTAGTGAATTTCATCAATGGTTATTCACCTTAGACTTCCTTTGAATGGCTCGTAAGAGATAACTAATGGTCTAAAGCCAAAAGCTTACCAAATATTGGCAACTCAAAGTCATTCCAAGTGATAAACTCACCTTTCAATGGCCATTGAAATTGGTTATAATGGATTAATGCAAAACTTGGAATTGAAAACCTAACCTTCCAATAGCTCGTAGAAGATTACTAATGAATAGAAATCCAAAAGCTTATCAAGTATTGGCCGTTGGAAGTTGTCCAAAGGAAATAAAAACCAAACTTTGCATTAATGAACCTTTAATGAAAAATGACTACCTTACCTTCCGGGTGCGAGAAATTTCCATGGGATTGCATCCAAGTCATCACATAACATCCATACTTTGAGAAACTAAAAGTTTTAACCAATCATCCTTTGAGGAAAAGCCCTCAGAGGCTGTTTGGCTACTAAGAAAATAAAAATGTAAAGAGAAAAGAGAAACGAGAGAGCTCTGTATATCACTCCGTGTAAAACGTAACACGCATGTTCTATATCTTCCAAGAGGTGATTTCCACCCCTTAAATAGTCTTTACAAAAGCAAAAGCTTGTGATTGGTTAGTTACAAGGATAAGAAAGGAAATTACATCAAAAAATACATAAGAAAATATCTAAAGTGGAGTCGGCAAAAACAGAGCAAAATTTGCACCACGCATGGGCTGTGCGAATTTTGAAGGTGTTGTACAAATTTCGCACAACACAAGGTGTCGTGCGAAATTTTCGCCCAAGCCTGGAGCAGTTGGCTTCCAAAGGCCATATCTTCCTCATTTCAGCTCCAAATCATACACGGTTAGAAGCGTTGGATTCTTGACTTCCTGAGCTTTGAAATGGTATATAGCATATAGAAAATGGACTTCGGAAAGTACTCCAAAAGTGCGAAAGAAGACTGAAGCTGCTGTCCTCTTTTTTCTTCACTCTGTTTTCCTCTTCTCCATTGTTCTTTCCTTGCATACTTTGAATGACTTTGGCAAAGGGCTATGGAGCTCCAAAGCTTGGTTCTTCATGAATTTGAGCTTCTAAAAGCTTTTCCATAACTTGTCCAAGTAGCTCCTCCATCATTTGGCATGCTTGAATTATTTCATAAGCTGATAAAAACATGTAAACTTGCCACAAAATGGTTAAAACCAATTACTAAGGACCTTAATGAATTAATTGGGTTAAATGAATATGATTACTACTCAAAGGTGCTTAAAACCATTATAATTAGGTCTACAAATTAGCACTTTTTGGTAGTAATCAGCGACTACCGGTAAAAGGTAGGATCCGAACGAGTATCCAACAACTGTCTGGACGAGTACTGAAAAATGGTAGAATCACTGTGAGTACCGGAAAATGTTCGAATACGGGCGAGTATCGGGAAAGGGTATAATTCGTGCGAGTAACGAAAATCTTTCCACGCGAGTATCGAAAAATGGTAGAATCAGTGTGAGTATCGAAAAATAATAGAATCCGGGCGACTACCGGGTAAAAGTAGAATCCTAGCGAGTATCGAATAACTGTTCGAACGAGTACCGAAAAATGGTAGAATCAGTGTGAGTACCGCAACATGGTCGAATTCGGGCGAGTACCGGTAAAGGGTATAATTGGTGCGAGTGACGAAAAACTTTCCAGGCGGGTATCGAAAAATTGTAGAATCAGTGTGAGTACCGGAAAATGCTAGAATCGGGGCGAGAACCGGGAAACGGTAGGATCCGAACGAGTATCAAAAAATTGTCCGGACGAGTACCGAAAAATGGTAGAATTAGTGTGAGTACCGGAAAATGGTCGAATCCGGGCGAGTACCGGGAAAAGGTATAATCCGTGCGAGTAACGAAAAACTTTCCAGGCGAGTATTCAAAAATTGTAGAATCGGGGCGAGAACCGGGAATTGGTAGGATCCGAACGAGTGTCAAACAACTATCCAGACGAGTACCGAAAATTGGTAGAACCGGTGTGAGTACCGGAAAATGGTAGGATCCAAACGAGTACTGGGAAACGGCATAATCCGTGCGAGTAACGAAAAACTTTCCAAGCGAGTATCGAAAAATGGTAGAATCAGTGTGAGTACTGGAAAATAATGGAATACGGGTGACTACCGGGTAATGGTAGAATCCGAGAGATTATCGAATAACTGTCCGAACGAGTACCGAAAAATGGTAAAATCAGTGCGAGTACCGGAAAATGATCGAAACCAGGCGAGTACCGGGAAAGGGCATCATCCGTGCGAGTAACGAAAAACTTTCCGGGCGAGTTATGAAAAATGGTAGATTCAGTGTGAGTACCGGAAAATGGTCGAATCCAGGCGAGTACCGGGAAAGGGTATAATCCGTGCGAGTAACGAAAAACTTTCTAGGTGAGTATCGAAAAATGGTGGAATCAGTGTGAGTACCGGAAAATAATAGAATCCGGGCAACTACCGAGAAAGGCTATAATCCATGTGAGTAACGAAAAACTTTCCAGGCGCGCATTGAAAAATTGTAGAATAAGTGTGGGTACCGGAAAATGGTAGAATCGGGGCGAGAACCGGGAAATGGTAGAATCCGAACGACTGTCAAAAAACTATCCGGATGAGTATCGAAAAACTTTCCAGGCGAGTATCGAAAAATGGTAGAATCACTGTGAGTACTGGAAAATAATGGAATCCGGGCGACTACCTAGTAATGGTAGAATCCGAGATAGTATCGAATAACTGTACGGACGAGTACTGAAAAATGGTAGAATTAGTGTGAGTACCAAAAAATGGTCGAATCCGGGCGAGTACGGGGAAAGGGTATAATCAGTGCGAGTAACGAAAAACTGTCAGAGCGAGTATTGCAAAATTGTAGAATCAGTATGAGTACCGAAAAATGGTCGAATCCGCGTGAGTATCGGGAAAGGGTATAATCCTTGCTAGTAACGAAAAACATTCCAGGCGAGTATTGAAAAATTGTAGAATCGGTGTGAGTACCGGAATATAATAGAATCCGGGCAAGTACTGGGTAAAGGTAGAATCTGATCGAGTATCGAGTAACTGAATTAGTGTGAGTACCGAAAATAGGTAGAATTAGTGTGAGTACCGGAAAATGGTCGAATCCGGGCGAGTACCAGAAAAGGGTATAATCCGTGCGAGTAACGAAAAACTTTCCGGGCGAGTATTGAAAAGCTGTAGAATCAGTGTGAGTACCGGAAAATGGTTGAATCCGGGCGACTACCGGGAAAGGGTATAATCCTTGCTAGTAACGAAAAACATTCCAGGCGAGTATTGAAAAATTATAGAATCAGTGTGAGTACCGGAGAATGGTCCAATCCGGGCGAGTACCGGGAAAGGGTATAATCCTTGCTAGTAATGAAAAGCATTCCAGTCGAGTATTGAAAAATTGTAGAATCAGTGTGAGTACCGGAAAATAATAGAATCCAGGCGAGTACCGGGTAAAGGTAGGATCCGAGCGAGTATCAATTAACTGTCTGGACAAGTACTGAAAATAGGTAGAATTAGTGTGAGTACCGGAAAATGGTCGAATCCGAGTGAGTACCGCGAAAGGGTATAATCCGTGCGCGTAACGAAAAGCTTTCCGGGCAAGTATTGAAAAATTGTAGAATCAGTGTGAGTACCGGAAAATGGTCGAATGCAGGCGAGTACCAGGAAAGGGTTTAATCCGTGCGAGTAACGAAAAACTTTCCAGGCTAGTATTGAAAAATTGTATATTCAGTGTGACTACCAAAAAATGGTCGAATCCGGGCGAGTACCGGGAAAGGGTATAATCCTTGCTAGTAACGAAAAACCTTTCAGCGCTAGTATTGAAAAATTGTAGAATCAGTGTGGGTACCATAAAATGGTAGAATCGGGGCGAGAACTGGGACATGGTAGGATCCGAACGAGTGTCAAACAACTGTCCGGATGAGTACGGAAAATGGTAGAACCAGTGTGAGTACCGGAAAATGGTATGATCCAAACGAGTATTGTGAAATGGTATAATCCGTGCGAGTAACGAAAAACTTTCCAGACGAGTATCGAAAAATGGTAGAATCAGTGTGAGTACTGGAAAATAATGGAATCCGGGCGACTAACGGGTAATGGTAGAATCCGAGAGAGTATCAAATAACTGTCCGGACAAGTACCCAAAAATGGTAGAATCAGTGTGAGTATCGAAAAATGGTTGAATCCAAGCGAGTACAGGAAAAGGGTAAAATCCGTGCGAGTAACGAAAAACTTTCCAAGCGAGTAGCGAAAAATGGTAGAATCAGTGTGAGTACTGGAAAATAATGGAATCCGGGGGACTACCGGGTAATGGTAGAATCAGAGAGAGTATCAAATAATTGTCTAGACGAGTATCGAAAAATGGTAGAATCAGTGTGAGTACCGGAAAATGGTCGAATCCAAGCGAGCACTGGGAAAGGGTATAATCCGTGCGAGTAACGAAAAACTTTCCAGGCGAGTAGCGAAAAATGTAGAATCAGTGTGAGTACCGGAAAATGGTCAAATTTGGGCAAGTACCTGGAAAAGGTATAATCCTTGCTACTAACGAAAAACATTCCAGTCGAGTATTGAAAAATTGTAGAATCGGTGTGAGTACCGGAAAATGGTCGAATTCGGGCGAGTACGAGGAAAGGGTATAATCCGTGTGAGTAACGAAAAACCTTCCAGGTGAGTATCGAAAAATGGTGGAATTAGTGTGAGTACCGGAAAATAATAGAATCCGGGCAACTATCGGGTAAAGGTAGAATTCGAGCGAGTATCGAATAACTGTCCGAACGATTACCAAAAAATGGTAGAATCGGTGAGTACCGAAAAATGGTAGAATCAGTGTGAGTACCAAAAAATGGTCGAATCCGGGCGATTGCCGTGAAAGGGTATAATCCATGCGAGTAACGAAAAACTTTCCGGGCGAGTATTGCAAAATTGTAGAATCAGTGTGAGTACCGGAAAATGGTCGAATCCGGGCGAGTACCGGCAAAGGGTATAATCCTTGCTACTAACGAAAAACATTCCAGTCGAGTATTGAAAAATTGTAGAATCAGTGTGAGTACCGGAAAATAATAGAATCCGGGCGAGTACCGGGTAAAGGTAGAATCCGAGCGAGTATCGAATAACTGTCCAAACAAGTACTGAAACTAGGTAGAATTAGTGTGAGTACCGGAAAATGGTCAAATCCGGGCGAGTAGCAGGAAAGGGTAGAATCCGAGCGAGTATCGAATAACTGTCCGGACAAGTACTGAAACTAGGTAGAATTAGTGTGACTACCGGAAAATGGTCAAATCCGGGCGAGTAGCAGGAAATGGTATAATCCGTGCGAGTAACGAAAAACTTTCCGGGCGAGTATTGAAAAGTTGTAGAATCAGTGTGTATACCGGAAACTGGTCGAATCTGGGCGAGTACCGGGAAAGGGTATAATCCGTGTGAGCAACGAAAAACTTTCCAAGCGAATATCGAAAAATGGTGGAATCAGTGTGAGTACTGGAAAATAAAAAAATCCGAGCGACTACCGGGTAAAGGTAGAATCCGAGCGAGTGTCGAATAACTGTCCGAACGAGTACCAAAAAATGGTAGAATCAGTGAGTACCGAAAAATGGTAGAATTAGTGTGACTACCGGAAAATGGTCGAATCCGGGCGACTACCGGGAAAGGGTATAATCCGTGCGAGTAACGAAAAACTTTCCAAGCGAGTATTGAAAAATTGTACCGGAAAATAGTCGAATCCAGGCGAGTACCGGGAAAGGGAATAATCCGTGCCAGTAATGAAAAACATTCCAGGTGTGTATCGAAAAATTGTAAAGTCAATGTGAGTACCGAAAAATAATAGAATCCGGGCGACTACCGGGTAAAGGTGGAATGCCAGCGAGTATCAAATAACTGTCCGAACGAGTACCGAAAACTGGTAGAATCACTGTGAGTACTGGAAAATGGTTTTATCCTGGCGAGTACCGGGAAAGGGTATAATCCGTGCGAATAACGAAAAAATTTCCAGGCGAGTATCGAAAAATTGTAATATCAGTGTGAGTACCGGAAAATAATAGAATCCGGGCGACTGCCGGGTTAAGGTAGAATCCGAGCGAGTATTGAATAACTGTCCGGACGAGTACCGAAAAATGGTTGAATTCGGGCGAATACCGGGAAAGGGTATAATCCGTTTGAGTAATGAAAAAGTTTCCAGGCGAGTGTTGAAAAAATTGTAGAATTAGTGTAAGTACCGGAAAATGGTAGAATCGGGGCGAGAACCAAGAAATGGTAGGATCCGAACGAGTGTCAAAGAACTGTCCGGATGACTATCGAAAGATGATAGAACCAGTGTGAGTACCGAAAAATGGTAGAATCCAAACGAGTACTGGGAAACGGTATAATCCGTGCGAGTAACGAAAAACTTTCCAAGCGAGTATCGAAAAATGGTAGAATCAGTGTAAGTACTTGAAAATAATGGAATCTGGGCGACTACCGGGTAATGGTAGAATCCGAGAGAGTATCGAATAACTGTCCGGACAAGTACTGAAAATAGGTAGAATTAGTGTGAGTACCGGATAATGGTCGAATCCGGGCGAGTACCGGGAAAGGGTATAATCCGTGCCAGTAACGAAAAACTTTCCGGGCGAGCATTGAAAAATTGTAGAATTAGTGTGAGTACCGAAAAATGGTCGAATCCAGGCGAGTACCGGGAAATGGTATAATTGGTGCGAGTGACGAAAAACTTTCCAGACGGGTATCGAAAAATTGTAGAATCAGTGTGAGTACCGGAAAATGGTAGAATCGGGGCGAGAACCAGGAAATGGTAGGATCCGAACGAGTGTCAAAGAACTGTTCGGACGACTACCGAAAGATGATAGAACCAGTGTGAGTACCGGAAAATGGTAGGATCCAAACGAGTACTAGGAAACGGTATAATCCGTGCGAGTAACGAAAAACTTTCCAAGCGAGTATCGAAAAATGGTAGAATCAGTGTAAGTACTTGAAAATAATGGAATCTGGGCGACTACCGGGTAATGGTAGAATCCGAGAGAGTATCGAATAATTGTCCGGACAAGTACTGAAAATAGGTAGAATTAGTGTGAGTACCGGATAATGGTCTAATCCGGGCGAGTACCGGGAAAGGGTATAATCCGTGCCAGTAACGAAAAACTTTCCGGGCGAGCATTGAAAAATTGTAGAATCAGTGTGAGTACCGAAAAATGGTCGAATCCGGGCGAGTACCGGGAAAGGGTATAATTGGTGCGAGTGACGAAAAACTTTCCAGACGAGTATCGAAAAATTGTAGAATCAGTGTGAGCACCGGAAAATGGTAGAATCGGGGCGAGAACCAGGCAATGGTAGGATCCGAACGAGTGTCAAAGAACTGTCCGGACGACTACCGAAAGATGATAGAACCAGTGTGATTACCGGAAAATGGTAGGATCCAAACGAGTACTAGGAAACGGTATAATCCGTGCAAGTAACGAAAAACTTTCCAAGCGAGTATCGAAAAATGGTAGAATCAGTGTAAGTACTTGAAAATATTGGAATCTGGGCGACTACCGGGTAATGGTAGAATCCTAGAGAGTATCGAATAACTGTCCGGCCAAGTACCGAAAATAGGTAGAATTAGTGTGAGTAACGGGAAAGGGTATAGTTCGTGCGAGTAACAAAAAACTTTCCAGGTGAGTATTAAAAAATTGTACAATCAGTGTGAGTACCGGAAAATGGTAGAATAGGGGCGAGAACCGGGAAATAGTAGGATCCGAATGAGTATCAATCAACTGTCTGGACGAGTACCGAAAAATGGTAGAATCAGTGTGACAATCGGAAAATGGTCGAATCCGGGCGAGTACCGGGAAAGGGTATAATCCGTGCGAGTAACGAAAATCTTTCCAGGCGAATATTGAAAAATAGTAGAATCAATGTGAGTACCGGAAAATTTCTGAATCCAAGCGAGTACCGGGAAAAAGTATAATCCGTGCAAGTGCCGAAAAACTTTACAGACGAGTATTGAAAAATTGTAGAATTAGTGTGAGTACTGGAAAATGGTAGAATCGGGGCGAGTATCGGGAAAAAGTAGGATCCGAACGAGTATCAAAAACCTGTTAGGACGAGTATTGAAAAATTGTAGAATCAGTGTGAGCACCGGAAAATAATAAACTCCGGGCGAGTACCGGGTAAAGGTAGAATCCGAGCGAGTATCGAATAACTGGCAGGACAAGTACCGAAAATTGGCAGAATCAGTGCGAGTACCGAAAAATGGTCGAATCCGGGCGAGTACCGAGAAAGGGTATAAACCGTGCGAGTAACGAAAAACTTTCTGGGCTAGTATCGAAAAATGGTAGAATCAGTGTGAGTACCGAAAAATAATAGAATCCGGGCGACTACCGGGTAAAGGTAGAATCCGAGCGAGTATCGAATAACTGTCCGAACGAGTTCCGAAAAATGGTAGAATCAGTGTGAGTACCGGAAAATGGTCGAATCCGGGTGAGTACCGGGAAAGGGTATAGTCCGTGCGAGTAACGAAAAACTTTCCAGGGGAGTATTCAAAAATTGTACAATTAGTGTGAGAACCGGAAAATGGTAGAATCTAGGCGAGAACCGGGAAATGGTAGGATCCGAATGAGTATTAAACAACTGTCTGGACGAGTACCGAAAAATGGTAGAATCAATGTGACAATCGGAAAATGGTCGAATCCGGGCGAGTACCGGGAAAGGTTATAATCCGTGCGAGTAACGAAAAACTTTCCAGGCGAGTATTGAAAAATAGTAGAATCAGTGTGAGTACCGGAAAATTGCCGAATCAAAGCGAGTACCGGGAAAAAGTATAATCCGTGGAAGTGCCGAAAAACTTTGTAGACGAGTATTGAAAAATTGTAGAATCAGTGTGAGTACAGGAAAATGGTAGAATCGGGGCGAGTACCTGGAAAAGGTAGGATCCGAACGAGTATCAAACAACTGTCCGGACGAGTATTGAAAAATTGTAGAATCAGTGTGAGCACTGGAAAATGGTAGAATCGGGGCGAGTACCGGGAAAAGGCAAAATCCGAACGAGTATCAAACAACTGTCCGGACAAGTACCGAAAAATGGTAGAATCAGTGTGAGTACCAGAAAATAGTATAATCAGGGCGACTACGGAGTAAAGGTAGAATCCGAGCGAGTATCGAAGAACTGTCCGAACGAGTACCGAACAATGGTAGAATCAAATTGAGTACCGGTAAATGGTTGAATCCGGGAGAGTACCGGGAAAGCGTATAATCCGTGCGAGTAACGAAAAACTTTCCAGGCGAGTATCGAAAAATTGTAGAATCAATGTGAGTATCGGAAAATCATAGAATCCGGCCGACTACCGGGTAAAGGTAGAATCCGAACGAGTATCGAATAACTGACAGGACAAGTACCGAAAAATGGTAGAATGAGTGTGAGTACTGGAAATTGGTCGAATCCGGGCGAGTACTGGGAAAGGGTATAATCCGTGCGAGTAACAAAAAACAATCCAGGCGAGTACCGAAAAATGGTAGAATCAATCTTAGTACCGGAAAATGGTCAGATCTGGGCAAGTACCGGGTAAAGGTACAATCCGAGCGAGTATCGAATAACTGTCCGAACGAGTACCGAAAAATGGTATAATCAGTGTGAGTACCGGAAAATGGTAGAATCGGGGCGAGAACCGGGAAATGGTAGAATCAGAACAAGTGTCAAAGAACTGTCCAGACGACTACCGAAAGATGATAAAACCAGTGTGAGTACCAGAAAATGGTAGGATCAAAACGAGTACTGGGAAACGGTATAATCTGTGCGAGTAACGAAAAACATTCCAGGCGAGTATCGAAAAATGGTAGAATCAGTGTGAGTACTTGAAAATAATGGAATCCGAGCGACTACCGGGTAATGGTAGAATCCGAGAGAGTATCGAATAACTGTCCAGACAAGTACCGAAAATAGGTAGAATTAGTGTGAGTAACGGGAAAGGGTATAGTCCGTGCGAGGAACGAAAAACTTTCCAGGTGAGTATTCAAAAATTGTACAATCAGTGTGAGTACAGGAAAATGGTAGAATCGGGGCGAGAACCGGGAAATAGTAGGATCCGAATGAGTATCAAACAACGGTCTGGACGAGTACCGAAAAATGGTAGAATCAGTGTGACAATCGGAAAATGGTCGAATCCGGGCGAGTACCAGGAAATGGTATAATCCGTGTGAGTAATGAAAAACTTTTCAGACGAATATTGAAAAATAGTAGAATCAGTGTGAGTACCGGAAAATTTCCGAATCCAAGCGAGTACCAGGAAAAAGTATAATCCGTGCAAGTGCTGAAAAACTTTACAGACGAGTATTGAAAAATTGTAGAATCGGTGTGAGTACTGGAAAATGGTATAATCGGGGCGAGTATCGGGAAAAGGTAAGATTCGAACGAGTATCAAACAACTGTTAGGACGAGTATTGAAAAATTGTAGAATCAGTGTGAGTACTGGAAAATGGTAGAATCGGGGCGAGTACCGGGAAAAGGTAGGATCCGAACGAGTATCAAACAACTGTCCGGACGAGTACCGAAAAATGGTAGAATCAGTGTGAGTACTGGAAAATGGTAGCATCCAGACGAGTACCAGGTAATGGGAATCATCCGTGCGAGTAACGAAAAACTTTCCAAGCAAGTATCGAAAAATGGTAGAATCAATCTTAGTACCGGAAAATGATCAAATCCGGGCGAGTACCGGGTAAAGGTACAATCGGAGCGAGTATTGAATAACTGTCCGAACGAGTACGGAAAAATTGTATAATCAGTGTGAGTACCGAAAAATGTTAGAATCGGTGATTCGATGCCCAGTCGGGTCTTTTAATCAAAAACATTTATAAAACCTATGACCTTATACTGGCGTAGCAAAGCTACTATAGTATAGTAGTTCTAGGGTCGAACTCAGGGATGGGTTTTCACTCTATCAGTGACAGACTCTAAATTAGAAATTGATTCTGATGATTTCCTTTAGCACAAACTTGAAATTTAAAAGAAAATAAAATTGTTTTGAACGTGGTGATTTAAACTAAACTCACATAGAACTAAGTAAAAAGTGTAAGAAAGAAAGTCTCCCGGAGCTGAAGGTTGCTAGGTTCAAGTGTCAGATGCAAAGTGGAAAATTCCGGATTTTTCTCCTCGCATTGGTGATTTAACCTATAGTTATTTCCCGAACCGGTATAGGTTTGACAATGAAGTTTTAATCCATAAAAAGTCACTAGAGATGGTAGTCAAGGTCCATTAATGGCTTAAGACACTATGGGCTATCACCTTGAATCACTTTCCAATGGCTCGTACATGATAACTAATGGACTGATATGGATCTAGCAATAAGCATCCACAGAGACCTTAAGCTTACCATGTATTGGCCAGTCAAAGTGATTCAAAGGAATTTAAGGCAAAACCTTGGCTTTATAAACCATTTATGGACTCCAACTACCTGAATTTAATGCACGAAAACTTTCCATGTTTTAATCTGGACTTTTCACCTAGCTTCCTTTACTCCAAGAAACTAAATGTTTAGCCTCTCATCCTCTGGGAAAACATCCTCAGAGGGTGTTTGGCTTGCAAGGAAATAGAAAATAGAAGAGAGAAAAAGAAAACAAAAGAGATCTCTGTATTTCACTAAGTATCAAATTTACATCAGTTGGTCTCCTGGAGAAAGCTCCGAAGATCATTTTTAGTGATTACAAGAGAATTTATATAGGAAGGTAATTTTACCCTTCCTTGGATACTTCCTAGCTAAGGAATTACATGAGTGGTTGAATACAAGGAGAAAATGGAAATTTAGACACAAAAATATCAGAAGAAAAAGAGTCGGCAAAAATATCCAATTTTCGCACGCTGGAGTTCCAATTTCGCACCTTGATTTGAGGTGTGCGAAATTCTCGCACAGTAGACTGAGGAATTCGCACCTTGCACAGTGGTGTGCGAAATTGTCCCTCAACTTGATGCAGTCGTCTTCCAAAGGCCATATCTTTCTCATTTCAGCTCCAAATCGTACATGGTTTGAACCGTTGGATTCTTGACTTTCTGAGCTTTGAAATGGTATATAGAATGTAAAAAATGGACTTCGGAAAGTGCTCCAAAAGTGCGATGAAAGACTGCAGCTGTGTCCCCTGTTTTCATCCCCTGTTTTCCTCTTCTCCATTGTTTCTTCCTTGTATACTTTGAACGAATAAGGCAAAGGATTATGAGGCTCCATAGCTTGATTTATTCATAAATTTAAGCTTTCAAAAGCTTTGCCATGAACTATAAATAGCTCTCCCTTAATCTTAAATTGCTTTGGTGAGCATAAAGCTATCAAAAAGCAACAAAACTTAACACAATTGTTAGAAACGATTGCAAGGGTCCTTAACATGTTAATTGGGTTAAAAGGTAATAATTACTACTCAAGGGTGTTTAAAAGAGCTAATTACAAGCTACAAAATAGCATGTTTTGAGTAGTAATCAATCGGGCCGAGAACCGGGAAATGGTAGGATCCGAACGAGTGTCAAAGAACTGTCCGGACGACTACCGAAAGATGATAGAACCAGTGTGAGTACCGGAAAATGGTAGGATCCAAACGAGTACTGGGAAACGGTATAATCCGTGCGAGTAACGAAAAACTTTCCAGGCTAGTATCGAAAAATGGTAGAATCAGTGTGAGTACTTGAAAATAATGGAATCCGGGCGACTACCGGGTAATGGTAGAATCCTAGAGAGTATCGAATAACTGTCCGGCCAAGTACCGAAAATAGGTAGAATTAGTGTGAGTAACGGGAAAGGGTATAGTCCGTGCGAGTAACGAAAAACTTTCCAGGTGAGTATTCAAAAATTGTACAATCAGTGTGAGTACTGGAAAATGGCAGAATCGGGGCGAGAACCGGGAAATAGTAGGATCCGAATGAGTATCAAACAACGGTCTGGACGAGTACCGAAAAATGGTAGAATCAGTGTGACAATCGGAAAATGGTCGAATCCGGGTAAGTACCAGGAAAGGGTATAATCCGTGCGAGTAACGAAAAACTTTCCAGGCGAGTATTGAAAAATAGTAGAATCAGCGCGAGTACCGAAAAATTTCCGAATCCAAGCGAGTATCGAGAAAAAGTATAATTCGTGCAAGTGCCGAAAAACTTTACAGACGAGTATTGAAAAATTGTAGAATCAGTGTGAGTACTGGAAAATGGTATAATCGGAGCGAGTATCGGGAAAATGTAGGATCCGAACGAGTATCAAACAACTGTTAGGACGAGTATTGAAAAATTGTAGAATCAGTGTGAGTACTGGAAAATGGTAGAATCGGGGCGAGTACCGGGAAAAGGTAGGATCCGAACGAGTATCAAACAACTGTCCGGACGAGTACCGAA
>BKBX01001399.1:37281-65715 GCA_008326845.1 Vitis x labruscana x Vitis vinifera
AACCAAAAACTAACTCTAAAAAGCCAAACTAGAAAACAAACAGCTCTGGAAGCCAACCAAAAACTAACTCTAAACGCTAAACTAGAAAATAAACAGCTGTGGAAGCCAACCAAAAACTAACTCTAAACGCTAAACTAGAAAATAACAGCTCTTGAAGCCAAACCGAAAACTAACTTTAAACGCTAAACTAGAAAATAAACAGCTTTGGAAGCCAACAAAAAAACTAACTCTAAAAACTAAATTGAGAAAGTAACAGCTCTGGAAGCCAAACCAACAACTAACTCTAAAAGCTAAACTATAAGGTAACAAAACAGCTCTGGAAGCCGACCAAAAACTAACTCTAAAAACTAAACTAGAAAATAACAGCTCTGAAAGCCAACAAAAAACTAACTCTAAAAACTAAACTAGAAAATAACAGCTCTGGAAGCCAACCAAAAACTAACTCTAAAAGCTAAACTAGAAAACAACAGCTCTGGAAGTCAAACCAAAAACTAACTCTAAAAGCTAAACTAGAAGGTAACAAACAGCTCTGGAAGCTAACCAAAAACTAACTCTAAAAACTGAACTAGAAAATAACCGCTTTGGAAGCCTAAACAAACCGATAGTAACGGCTCTGGAAGCCTAAACAAGATTATAGTAATGACTTTGGAAGCATAAACAAGATGACAGTAACGAATCTGAAAGCCTAAACAAGATGATAGTAATGGCTCTGGAAGCATAAACAAGATGACAGTAATGGCTCTGGAAGCATAAACAAGATGACGGTAATGGCTCTGGAAGCCTAAACAAGACGACAATAACGGCTCTGGAAGCCTAAACAAGATGATAGTAATGACTCTGAAAGCCTAAACAAGATGACGGTAACGGCTCTGGAAGCCTAAACAAGATGATAGTAATGACTCTGAAAGCCTAAACAAGATGACGGTAATGGCTCTGGAAGCCTAAACAAGATGATAGTAATGACTCTGGAAGCCTAAACGAGATGGCAGAAATGACTCTGGAAGCCTAAACAAGATGATGGTAATGGCTTTGGACGTCGAAACTAAAAAGTGATGATGGTGACTCTGAACGTCAAACTGAGAAGTGATAACGACTCTGAACGCCGAAACCGAGGATGTGACTCTGAATGTCGATCTGAAAACCGATGATGGCTCTAAACGTCGAATTGAAAACACGGTGATAGCTCTGAACGCCGAAACTAAAAGGTGAGGATGACTCTGAATGCCGAAACTGAGAACGCAACTCTGAACGTCGATAAAAAAACCGATGATGGCTCTAACGCTGAAACTGAGAGAAGTAGTGATGATGGCTCTGAACACCGAAGCTGAGAAGTGATAACGACTCTGAACGCCGAAACCGAGAACGCGACTCTGAACGTCGATCTGAAAACCGATGACGGCTCTGAACGCCGAAACTGAGAAGCGGTGATGGCTCTAAACGCCGAAACTAAAAAGTGATGGTGATGACTCTGAACGTCAAACTGAGAAGTGATAACGACTCTGAACGCCGAAACCGAGGATGCGACTCTGAATGTCGATCCGAAAACCGATGATGGCTCTGAATGCCGGAACTGAGAAGTGATGATGATGACTCTGAACGTCAAACTGAGAAGTGATAACGACTCTGAACGCCGAAACCGAGGATGTGACTCTGAATGTCGATCTGAAAACCGATGATGGCTCTGAACGCCGAAACTGAGAAGTGATGATGATGACTCTGAACGACAAACCGAGAAGTGATAACGACTCTGAACGCCGAAACCGAGGATGCGACTCTGAATGTCGATCTGAAAACCGATGATGGCTCTGAACGCCGAAACTGAGAAGTGATGATGATGACTCTGAATGTCAAACTGAGAAGTGATAACGACTCTGAACGCCGAAATCGAGGATGCGACTCTGAATGTCGATCTGAAAACCGATGATGGCTTTGAACGCCGAAACTGAAAAGTGATGGTGGCTCCGAACGACGACAACTAGAGAAGTGGCTCTGAACGCCGAACTGAAAAATGTGACATGATGACTCTGAATGTCGTAAACCGTGAATGAACGGCGGCTCTGAATGCCAGAATGCAAGGAAACAATGTGGAAGAAATATGCCCCAGTGTGGTATGCCGCTGCAAATCTCAAACTGCTAGAAATGGCTAAAAGGGACTCTACGAGTCTCGAACGACGCACCACTGAGAGCTCATGTCAACAAAGAGCTCAGGAACAATGGTCAGTGAGGCGAATACAATATATCTCAGCCGAGTGATGGAAACTACGACGGACATGTGAGAGAACGATCGCCTTCATGGCTAAATGAGGGAAATATGCCCCAGTATGGCATCAGATGTATCCGATCTGTCCTGATAACCCGAGAATAGCACCGATGGGACGCATAACAAATCTGATATGTACCCCACTGAAATGATGACGCGGGAAATCCAGGCACCTAAGATAACCCCATCCAGGAATCACGACTATATCAAAGAGTATGAATCTGGCTGAACGAGTCAAGGGAGGCTCCTCGGAGTATCAGGACAAAATGAAATCAATCATCAACCGGGCGTGTATCTCATAGCCGTGGATGATCATGTAAACCAGTGGGGATCTATAAATCTCGATCGAGATGGGGAATATGCCCCAGTGTGGCATCGAAAATGTAACATGTCGAAAAATCAGATGAGCTCAGATCATCTATGCCTGCAACTGAAGCAAACCCACATATCAAAGAGGCGTCCCTCGGAAGGAAGCATGACGGCATCTAAGCATCTAAAAGCGCGGGCCTGGCTAGATGGCTCTCGATAGGCTACACTAAGGAATCATCGCGAGGATAGCGAATATATCATAATCCCTGCATACATCTCGTAAATAAGGATAAGCACGCAACTCCCTCATTATCTGTAAATCTCATCCGAACGGAAATATGCCCCTGTATGGCATCGAAATGTATGATATGTCTGAGATCAAATAGCATGGAATCATCTATCCTCGAACATGTGACCTCTGCGAAGATCCATAAAGATCCTCCGAAACGGAATATGCCCCAGTATGGCATCTGACGTGCTACAAATCAGGAAAAACAGGTGACATCGAATCATCTCTCATCAAACACGTGATCTTGGTAATCCAAACACAACCGAAACGAATCTAACCATCAAAAGGCGTCTCCCAGAAGAAGAAGCATGACAATATCTAAAAGGTGACCAGATCTCAAACACCTGTCCAAGCAGAGGCTGTCGAAGACGACATCTGATCCCATGGCCTTAGGGTGGTCTTAAGACACGGGACGTAACGTAGGCTAGGGTGATAGGGTGATAGAAACGAAGGGAAACTAAGCTCAAATACCCAATGATCAAAACCCATGCCCTCGTGTGTGAAATGCAACATGTATAGAAAATCTTATGAGCCCTGGACCCGAGGGTGTCTAATGTGAATATGATGTCAATGAGGAGACAAGTGAAGCAAATCAAACTGATAATGAGATATGTAATGGTGATACGAAGGGAATATCAAACCCGAGATGGGTCGTGGTAAGAAAAGAATAAGAGGTGAAGTGAGAATGATGAATCAGAGGCGAAAACGAGGACGATGATAATGAAGCGAATAACATCAAAAGGAGTGATGATCAACTCAGATCAGACATGGAGTGAAGTCACATCAACTATGAACATAATGATGGAACGGACAATAACCCAGAGCTCCTAAGAGAAAGTCACTCATCTCGCTCACAAAACATGCAACAAAATGAATACAAAGCCTGAGGGATCCCGGGAAGCTCACATACAAACTCCCGTCAACAAACATACTCGATCAAGTGACCCTCGAATATCAATACATACACTCAGTGATGGATAACAATACACACCTGGTTTTTTTTTTTTTTTTTTCATTTTTTTTTTAACAACGTATAAATGAACTGTACATGCTCTGAACGCATACAAAGAAGACCCAAAGACGAGATCAAAAATGAATAAACATGCTCTCAAATATCAATATATCATAAACTCAATCTAATGAGATGAGGTGACCTTCTCAAACTGAGGATCCCTGGATCAGTGTCCGTGGGATAGATAGTGGAAATGACATGACTACCCTCCATGTGATGAAATGAGGAGGATCACCCCTCGGGGTGAAAGAAGATGACGTGAAACGAACAGTAGATAAGATAAAGAAAATATGATGAATAACACGAACAGTGAGATGAGATGAAATGCAATGATGCAGTGGTGAGCACAGATAATGAGAAGAACGTGCCCCTAGGTCCAAGGCTCATGAAACTCTTAAACAATGCATGCATACACTAAAGGGCCCCAATCCCGGTGTGAAAATGTGAGCAAGGCTATAAGAAATGAAGGCTATGATGCGTGTGGGAGGCTCAAATGGGCTAGCAATGGACTATATATATCAGAAGAGGGATAAAGGGATATAGCTAACCGAAATGATGGCCACCCATCCTGCGACCATGGACTCAAACATAGTACCTCTTTAGCTGATCCACATTGGTCGGCTCTGAGAACTGGTTTCCATCTAAATCCATCAGCCATGCAGCGCCCTCTGGAGTCAACTCCCTGATGAAATAAGGTCCGCTCCAACTAGGTCTGAACTTCCCTCTAGGATCTCTGATCAATCCTCTGATGACTCTCAAAACTAAGTCACCTACATGCAGTGGTCTGGGCTTGACCCGCTTTTTGAAAGCGCGGGCCATCTTCCTCTGATATGCACGAACGTGGTCTGCTGCTCTCAATCTCCTCTCATCTAGGAGATTGAGCTGATCAAATCGAGCCTGAGCCCAATCCGTCTCGGGAATCTGCTGCTCTAGTGCTACTCTCAATGATCCCATCTCAATCTCAACGGGTAGCACTGCCTCCATGCCATATACCAATGAGTATGGTGTGGCTCATGTAGAGGTGCGAAAAGAAGTCCTGTAAGCCCATAGTGCGAAAGGAAGCTTCTCGGACCAATCCCGAGAAGTCTCAACCATCTTCCGCAATATCCTCTTAATATTCTTATTCGCGGCCTCTACTGCCCCGTTCGTCTGCGGCCTGTACGCAGACGATCTATGATGCCGGATGCCATACCTCTGCACCAAGGTGTCAACCTTTGCTCTGAAATGCACCCCTCTGTCTGAAATAAGCTCGTGAGGGACTCCATAGCGACAAATGATGTGCGATCTAATGAAACTGGCAACTCCAGATGATGTTAATCTCGCATACGAGGTGGCCTCCACCCACTTGGTGAAGTAATCAATAGCAACAAGGATAAACTCATGACCACTGGAAGATTTCGGCGAAATCTTCCCGATGATGTCGATGCCCCACACAGAAAATGGCCATGGTGAAGTAAGTGCATGCAACTCGGATGGCGGCACGTGAATGAGATCTCCGTGTATCTGACACTCAGGACATCTCTGGACGAACTGGCAACAATCCGTCTCCATAGTCAACCAGAAATAGCCGGTCCTCATGATCTTACGGCCAACATATGCCCTCCCATATGTGGTCCGCAGACTCCCGCATGAACCTCTCGCATCACTCTATCGGCAGAAGCGCGGTTTAAACATAATAGCAACATCCCATCGGGTGATCGTCTATATAGCGTCTCGCCACAAATCACGAAACGGGTGGCCAACTGTCTCAATGCCCTCCTATCCTTGGCTGTGGCGGCCTCAGGATATACGCCGAGTCTCAAAAAGTGATATATGTCATGATACCAGGGCTAACCATCGTCTATCTCCATATCATCAATCAAACAACAATACGCAGGAGTAGATCTCGACTCAATCAACAAAGGGCGAACAGTGGCATCTGCAGGAATATCAATCATGGAAGCTAGAGTAGCTAAAGCATCAGCAAACTGGTTCTGCGCTCTAGGCAGATGCGTATATCTCAAATCGTCAAATCTCGCGACCAGTAGCTCCAAATACGCGTGGTAAGGCCGAAGCTTCACATCTCTAGTCTTCCACTCGCCCTGAATCTGTCTCAATACCAGATTGGAGTCACCAAACACCTCCATCTGTCTAATCCCGAGCTCGAGAGCCGTCTCCAATCCCAGGATACAAGCCTCATACTCAACGATGTTGTTCGTGGCAGGATGTCGATCCGAGAATGCCAAACGAACAGACCTAGGAATGTGATCACCATGAGGGGATATCAACAAAACACCTATCCCGTATCCAGAATGACTGGCTGCACCATCGAAGTACATGCGCCAACCCGACAGACTAGTCACAGCTGCGACATCCTCATCTGGAAAATCATCGTCAATAGCTCTGGCATCAGAAACTGGTAATGAGGCTAAGTGATCTGCGACAATGCTCCCTCTGATGGACTTCTAAGTGACATAATGAATGTCAAACTCAGTCAGAAGTACCAACCATCTCATAAGGCGACCAACTAAAGCGGGCCTGTCAAACAAATATCTCAAAGGATCAAGACGAGATATCAAATGCACTGAATACTCGGTCATGTAATGTCTCAATCGGCGAGTGGCCCAAACCAATGCCAAGCAGTAGCGCTCAATCGTGACATATCTCGTCTCATAGTCTAGCATCCTCTTACTCAGATAGTAAATGGCTCGATCTTTGCCCGAATCATTGAGCTGAGCTAACATGCAACCCAAAGCCACATCTGAGACTGATAAGTATAGGAGTAAAGGACGGCCTGGTGTAGGAGGCGCCAACACTGGAGGCGACAACAAGTACTCTCTGATCCTCTCAAATGCACGCTGACACTGATCATCCCAAATAGTAGGTTGACTCTTCCTCAAGAGTCGAAAAATGGGCTCACAAATGTCTGTCAATCTGGCTATGAATCTACTGATGTACTGAAGTCTGCCCAGGAAGCCTTTGACCTCTCTCTCTGTCCTCGGTGCAAGCATGTCAAGGATGGCTCTAATTTTGTCCGGATCTACTCTATGCCTCGCTCACTGACCATGTATCCCAAGAGTTTCCCAGAAGTCACTCCAAAAGTGCACTTCTTGGGATTCAGTCTCAATCTGAACTGTCCGATCCTCTCAAAGAACCTCTCAAGAGCTGCCAAGTGATCTGATCTATCTCGGGATTTCACTATGATGTCGTCTACATAAACCTCGACATCCCGATGCATCATGTCATGGAAGAGGGTGGTCGCTGCTCTCTGATAGGTGGCTCCTGCGTTCTTCAATCCGAATGGCATGACTCTATAGCAATAAGTACCCCACTCGGTAATGAAGGACGTCTTCTCCATGTCCTCTAGAGCCATCAAGATCTGACTGTACCCGAAAAATCCGTCCATAAAGGACAACATCGAGTGACCTGCTGTACTGTCAACTAACATGTCGATGTGTGGAAGAGGAGAATCATCCTTAGGACTGGCCTTGTTGAGATCTCGGAAATCAACACAGACTCTCACCTTGCTGTCCTTTTTGGGAACAGGGACGACATTGTCCAGCCACTCTGGGTACTCGACCACTGATAGAAATCCTACACTGAGCTGTTTCTGAATCTTCTCTTTCACCTGCAAGCTCCAACGAGGGTGTAATCGTCTCAACTTCTGCTTAACCGGTCTGGCATGGGGCAGAAGTGGCAAACGATGCTGGACGATAGATGAATCAAGGCCCGGCATGTCCTCATAGGATCATGCAAAGACGTCCAAATATGCTCTGAGCAACTGGATGAGGCTGTCCCTCTCATCTGTAGATAAATCTGACCTGATCCTCAACTCCCTAGGCTGATTTGCGGTGCTGAAATCAACAATCTTTGTGTCCCCTACAATAGGTGATACCCTCTGATCAACGGGATCCGAATCGAAAACAGAAGATGAGTCATCATCTGAGTCATGCTGTGCAATCTCATCATCAATATCAAAAATCTGTGATGTGGGTGAAGATGGTGCAGATAAATCAATATCACAAGAGACAGGCAGATACTAAAAAATGCTCAAATCCATAGATGAAACATCAGAAACAATGTCAGAACGGGAGACGAACCCCGACAGAACGTCAAATGAAAGAGGGGGGTCCACAAAGTCGGACGCTCCCTCAACAATGCCAACATGGCCATCAATCAAATCATAAAAAACTATAGCATCCTCAGCAATCTCCGGAGCAGGGGCTGTCTGGATCTCCTCAACGATCTCGATGAAAGACACCCCGAAAAGATCGAATGGTGAAGTGAGCCTAGGATGAACTCTCTCCTCGATCGGGCTCAGGCTCAGGGCAAGCATCTCGTCGATGTACTCGTCGTGTGGGGCGGCTCCGTCCACTATGTCTCCGACCCCAACAAAGGTCCCATGCTCATCGGTCTCGTCCGGGAAGCAAAGCGTCATAAGGCTCGTGCGATCTGGAGATGAAGGAGCAATCAACACAGAAGTCGAAGAGCCAGGAGCTCCGTCTCTCAATCGTAACTGCTGGACAAGGCGCTGAAGCTCGACCTCCTGAGTGGTGCTAAGTCCTCCAATGATCACGTCCGCATGGGTCAATGACTCTGATGCCCTCACAAAATAATCAGATAAGCTCCTGGTGTATGGGCGAAGAGGATAGTAGAAAGGTGTGTGGGTCAGTCGAGCCCTCACTCTCTCCTTGCGCAAATGCGCCATGTAGAGATAATCGGCCTCAGTGGGGATGAACCCGAGTCCGAACGGTACCTCGTGATCAGGGATGGCTATGAACTCGCTCGGTCCATGCTGACGTCGACCCAACCCCATGCCGGGTAGATAAGACATGTTCCGCATAATATCGAGCACCACTGTGCTCCCATGCTGGTCAAAGGACATGGCCATAAAATCCCGACAGAAATCCTCTATCTCCACGGTCTGCACCTCATCGAAGGTGAATCCAGTAAGAAAAAGATTGTCATCAGTGTGACTAATCTCGAGCACAGGCTCGGCAGCAATGAACATGTCTCCCACAGACTGTACCACGACGACTTGACCATCGTGAACAAACTTCACCTTTTGATGAAGGGAAGAAGGAATGGCCCCGGCTCTATGGATCCATGGTCGGCCCAGAAGCAGGTTAAAGGATGTAGGAACCCTCAAAACCTGGAATACAGCGACAAAAGTGGCCGGACCGATCAGCAACTCGATCTCCAATGTACCCATGACCTCTCTACAGGTGCTGTCATAAGCTCGGATGGTCTGAGTGGATGGGCCGAAATCAGATGGTGCGTATCCAAGAGCGATGGCGGTGGCCAAAGGACATACGTTCAGGGCCGAGCCATTGTCCAAAAGGACAGATGGGACTCGGCGGCCTGAACAACCAACAGATATGTAGAACGGACGAGTGTGGTCCGAGCCCTCCGGTGGCAAGTCATCATCGGAAAAAATGATACAAGTGGCTCTGCCAGCCGTCATCATATGAATGAGTCCCTCAGGAGTGGTCGTGGTATCGACTCTGATGTGGCTCAGAGCTCGAGTCAGTGCATCCCGATGAGTACTGGAGGACGCTAAAAGGCTCCAGATAGAAATACGAGCCTGAGTGCTCTGCAACTGCCTCAAAATCTCGTCATCCTTTGCTCTGACCTCCTCTTGGGATGACGTACCGCCTAAGGGTCTAGCGGCAGCGGCTGGAGGTGGCTGTCTCACTACTCTCCCTCCCCGGAGGATATACTGAACGTCCGGAGTCTGAGGATCATCACTATGTGGAGCCTGAACCTCCTCAACATCTGGGATCAGAATGTACGACGCCTGAACGCTATAGCGTGTGAATGTCAGAGGCTCGAAAGTGGCCGCCTGTATAGATGTTGCCTCAGGAACTAATCGGAATGGAGCGGGCATCTGTGGCTCTAGAGTCACCCCACTCGTCTCGTAAATCCCAGCTAGCATGATAGGCTCTGGGTCTGGATCATCCCAACTCAACATATGGACATGATCATCAATCTCATCGAAGTCCAAGAAATGGATACCATCAGCTGGTGGAGGGACTGCTTGAGTGGTGTGGGTAGGTAACGGGTTTGTGGTCACACTCGGCTGACCCAAGTGTACCAAACCCTGGTCTATCAGATCCTGAATAGCGTGCCTCAGAGCGGTGCATCGATCGGTCTCATGTCCAGGCCCCTGATGATAAGCACAGTGTAAATCCATCCTGAACTGAGTTGGAATAGGCTGAGGTAGTGGCCAAGGGGTGAGAGCAGTCAACAAACCGGCCTCTATGAGCTTCCGAAGAGCCTGGCTCAACGGCATGCCTATCTGTGAAAACTGTCTCTGCGTCCTCAAAGCAAAGGGTGCAGAGGTCTGTTGAGCTCGAGGCCTAGGGTATGAAGGTGCGGGCCTCAGAGTAAACTGTGCAGCGTAGCATGGCTGTCCAGTGGTCATGTATGAAACAGGAGGCCTCTCGATGCCCTGAGTGGCATAGTAAGGTAGAGCCAATGGCTGAGCCTGATATGTCTGATCAAAAGTCAGGCAAGGTGCCCGTGGCCTCAACTGCTAAGGTGTGTAGGAAGAATGAGGCTCGGAAAACTGTGGGATCGGCTGATGGCGTCTGAGAGGCCTCTGACTGGATGAACTGATAGCACCAACCTCTGTCGGTCTCGGTCCTATGAATGGTTTCTTCCCCTTAACATCACTAGGGGAAGAATCTGCCCATAAACCTCTCGAGATGCCGTCCTCGACATCATACAAAGCCATAACCAGAGACCCAAAATCCGCGAACGGGACCCCGACCACATGTCTGGCGATCCTTGGCTGTAAGCTCCTCAAAACCATCTGAATCTGGTCTCTCTCTGATGGTCTATCCACTATCTCAGCTATCTTCCCACGCCAGCGGGAAATGAAAGAAGAAACGGACTCCTCTGTCCTCTGCCTTAGAGCCTCGAGCTCTCTCCTCGATACGTCTACAACAGTGTTAAACGAAAAGTGTCGTAGGAACTCCTGGGCCAAGTCATCCCATGTACGGCGTCTCGAGGACTCCAGAGACGCAAACCAGCGCTGATCCACCCCACTCAGAGATAGGGGGAAAAGAGTGATCATCTAAGGCTCGTCCAGTCCATGAGCCCTCATCACGGTGCTATAAAGTCTGAGGTGGAGGCGCGGACAACCAATACCAGTGTACCTCTCGATGTCTGGCATCCTGAACTTAGCCGGTAAACTGGCTACCGGCATACCCCCAAAATCATCCCAAACAACTGATCCATCTGACACTCTCATCTGCCTCATACACTGCTCGATGCGGTCCATGCGTGCATGTGTGTCATCAACGACGGCCTGGGCGACTACGGGTGGAGCGATCTCAGAATGCCCGTGTAATACATATGGCGATGCCTGATGCACTAAAGGAATGGGTAGGGGTGGTGGAGGTGGATGTGAGTCATACGGCGTCTCATCCTGAATTGCTGGTGGTCTACCCTACTGACCACCGATCTCCTGCCTGAGGCTAGCCAAAGCCTCCTGGATAGAAGCCATGGCGGCCGTGAACTGATCGACCGTGACGACCTGCTGATCCATATCTGGTGTATCTGAAACCCGAACTAATCTGCCCTCTACTCTGATCCACGAAACTATACCCAGACTAAGAGTAAAAATCCTGATCCTGAAAGTACTCCTCCTCTGCTCTGATCCACAAAGGTATATCAAGACGAGGAACAAAGGTCCGATCCTATAAAGCACGAAGAATGGAATAAGGATATGGCTCGGGGAATGTATAGAAGAAAAGATAATCTGAACAGGAACAAGCAAAGCATCCAAGTGAAGATGAGCGGTCTGACCGTACTCAAACTCGTCCTGATCTCAGTGCACTCTCAACTGGAGACTAAAAAGAGGGAATGTCAAATCCGAAGTGTAACCACAGAGGCTCTGAAAGCCCTCAGATGCACCCACGTGTAGGGAGGGAGTCCTAATCGAAGGATCTACGGCTCAACCTACGAGGTCAAGGTGGCTCTAAATGGATATGGGTGGACTTTAAAGGATCCCTAGCAGAAGCGATCATACCCTCCGGCGGTACGCAACCCTCTGCATGCCTCCGAAGAGACGGGGCGCTTCCATGCAAGGTGGTCATCACCTCCACACATGCACTACCTCGCATCCCAGGGGGCTTCCTATGGTGAAATCTCTCAAACTCTCAACGCTCAATAGCCAACTAGAGTGCATAGTGATGGTGTGGGTGCATCCGAAAACCCTAAGAAGCTAAAACGGGAGAGAAAACACACTGGTCGCACGAATATCCATGAAACCTAGCTCCGGGCTATACAGGTCTTCAATGATCGGACTCCAATCGACATCAAAGTGTCGCTCTCCTCCAGAATGCTCCCATGCATCGATATAGCCCGTCGCTAGACCCTGCTCCTAAACTCCGGCTTGGTCAAAGAGCAAGCACACAGAAGGTCTCACACTTGCAATAGTGAGAACCGAGATGAAAGGAATGACCGACACCAAGAGAGTTGGAAGTAGGGGGATAGAAGTGAGACCCACATAGACAGGCAACATGCAATCATACAGAGGGAAGGCAGTCATGCATCATACAGTCAAGCAGAGTACAGGATATATCACTCATGTCCACGCAAAAAGCTACAACTATCAGGATGAATAGCGATATGAACATCATGCTCAAAAGACGATCAAGATAATATGCAAGCCAGAGAAACAACACAGCAAGCTGAGTGATGTACAGTGGTGAGTGTATGCATGTGAAGTGATCAGAATAATCATGGCAAAATCAGGATCAATGCGCTAAGCAATACGAAATGATCAATCAATATAATCAGCATGTCAAAATCTCAAATGAATATATCAATGAAGCATAGAGAAAATAGCTATCTCGGAATCCTCTATCAATACGAATCAATCATCATAATCAGCATGTCAAATATCTCAAACAAATATATCAATGAAGCACAAAGAAAATCACTGTGTCAGAATCTCCAATCAAGATAATCGACCAATACAATCAATCATGTCAAATGTCCCAAGTGAAAACTCGGGAACCCTCAATGTGCAATCAAGAAGTGAGTATCCACTAATCGACTCATCAAAATCTCACGAGTGTAAGGAACATGAACACTGGAGTGAAAAGTAAGTGTGAATAGTGAGTGGAATGAAGTGAACTCTACCGAAGAATCAAAGAGACCCCCATTTTGGGAACCTCACTTTTGTGCATATTTTGCAGCTCTTTTTGCCAGGTGTCGCAGCTGTGAGCAGCCACGTGTCGATTCCCATCTGGTTGCTATGGCATCAGATGGTGGAATCAAGGAGCAAACAAGAGGTTGACAAGTGTAAAGGAGATTTTGCAGGCGGTTAGGAGGAGCATATGAGAGAGGGGATATTCTGCAGAAAGTGAGGTTGCTTTTGGGAGGTTGGTTAGGAGATATTTTCTAGGAGGGCATATCCGGGAGAGAAAAGAGATATCGCCTAGAAGAGGAAGGTGGCAGGGATCTTTAGGGGGGAGAGCTTTTGTTTGGTTATTTTGGGTAGAGGGAAGAAGGAAAAGCTGGTTTTGGCTAGAGAGAGGAGGCGAGAGAGAGAGAACGCCAGGGAGAGGTGGTGCGTTTTCAGAGGATTTGCTTTTTGGAGGCTGCGAGTGAGAGAGTTTTTGAAAAAAGCTGTGAGTGAGAGGGTTGCTGAGAGAGGAGAAAGAGAGAGATTTGAGAGGAGGGGGAGGATCCCATGGACGACTGTGAGAAATTCTGGGGTCTTGGAGTTTGAGCTGAGGTAGAGAGATATTTTTCTGAGGGTTCCATTGCTGTTAGAGAGGGTGTGCTTTCTCTGCTATGGAGAGAGAGCTTTTCATGCTGGTCTGAGAGATATTTGTGAGGGGCAGGCTGCTAAGGATTTTGGGAGAGAATAGGAGAGGTGGTCCGGTGTGCTACCGTTGGAGATATTTTTAGAGAGAGAGGTTTTTTTCTTTGAGACAACAAAGAGAAAGGGGGGATTCGTTTAGCTTCAAAGAGAGAGAGGATGGGTTTTTGAGAGTTAGAAGCAGCAGAGCTGGGATTTTGGAGGAAGGGAGCTAGGAGAAATAGAGGAGATTTCTGGAGAGAACAGGAGGAGAGCATGGTGAGTAATAGCCAAGAGCTTTGGTAGAGAGGGGAGAGTTTCCGGTAATACTGCAGCTTTCTGGAGGGCAAGAACTTTGAAAGAGTGTCTCCAGGTACGTCTGGGGTAACTTCTTGGTCTATACTCACTCACCCCTCGGTTTTCTCTTTTTACCTTACATTCTCTCTATTTGTCGCTGGTTCTTATGGGTATTGGCTGATTGCTCAGATATGAGTGTGATACTGTGTTACTCTCCTCTCGTATTTGTTTATTTTAACATGACTCACTCCCATTTTGGTATTGGTTTTAAACTCTTCTGCTAAACCACTGGTCAGAACCCGTGGATCTCAATATGAAAGGGGATCCCACTTAATGCTTAGCTCACTCTGTTTACTCTGCCATGGGTACACTATATCTTGTTTTATTTTCTTCCTCCATTTCTGGTATCTCAATCCATATCTTGGTTTCTGGCTCACGTTTCTGGATTTGTTTTGGACTATTGGTTTTGTGCTCTGGTTTGTGCTTGAGGGGAGAGGGTGGTACTTTTGCTATTGCCACAGATTCAGGGTTCTCAGTGGGCGAGATGCATATGGGTGATACTTCAGCCATTGCTTTGACTGGTCAATGGGTGAAAATTATAGCAACTGAAGTAATTTTCGGTTGATTGGATTTCTCTTCCATGGAGTTCTCAGGCAAATCAATTTCCCTTGGCAAATGAGGTTGTAATGAAGACTGCAGCTGTTCCCCTTTGAGATCGAGCTTTAAATTGTAACAGGGTGCCTATTTGGAATAGACCAAGTTCCTTAGTGGCTACTATGCATTTTGATTTTCGCCTTGTTTCATGGTCACGGCTAGCAAGAAGGTACAGTGTTGTCATGCAAATCCCCTGGTTCTGAGCTTATGTTTTCTGAAAGATTTGGTCAGTGTGTTTTGTGGCATTAGTGCACTGGAGATTCATCAGGTGCAGATAAGACATCATGGTCCATTTCTGTATACTGAAGCCAAGGATTTTTTTTTGTTCAAGCTTTGCCACCTGGACGCGTTTTGCCCTCTGGTTGTAACAACAATTCCTGGGAGATGAGTGATATTGATCCTTGAGGGTCTTGCGCCGAGATACATTTTGGCAACTGATGCTTGACCATATTCAGGGAAAGTTGGATCAGATGATACAGTCAAAGTTGACATGGTATACGAGGTTATTGCTGATCACTTAAGAACTCTTTCTTTTGCTATTGCTGATGGGTTTTGCCCAACTTAAAGCACTTTTGACTCGTGGATTGGTTATGGGTGGAAATCCACTATGAAGGATGCTACTGCTAAGATACTTGCCCGTTTTAAATGATCAGAGTGAGGTTGAATGCTCCTTGATACCTATTTCTGTACATGCATGGTTGTCCAAAGCTCCTCCTAAAGCCCTTGTTGACATCCCAGATCCATCCATCCATGTGCATGAGAACCATGCAAACCCGGCCGTCATTCCCATACCCATTTCCCATCATCCCCACACCCATTCTCTAAACCCATTAAACCCATTCCATGTTCATCACCTTCATCCATCAATATCTCTCATACCTATTTTCTCTCTCTAAACCTTCCCATGCATGCCACTACTCTGTTAATACCCATAAACCCACTGCTCATGGCCGATACTCCCCTCATTACCTTCTATCACTCATCCATTCTGCCATTAAGTGCACACCTTCTTTGGTAAAGGCTGCTCACCTTGTTGACAACACCAACCGTCAGGGCCACTTCCAAAAGGTGTTGACTGCCTTTGGGAACTTCTGTATATACTCCATTGCGTTTGGCATAGTAGTAGAAATGGTGATGATGTACCCAATTCAGAGACGCAAGTCTAGGGATGGGATCAATAATCTTTCAGTGTTTCTCATTGGAAGAATACCAATTGCCATGCCAACAGTGTTGTCAGTGACAATGGCCATAGGCTTTCCCCTGCTGTCAAAGCAAGGTGCTTCCACAAAGAGGATGACAGCAATAGAAGAGATGGTTGGAATGGATGTTCTTTGCAGGGACAAGACTGGGACTCTCACCTTCAACAAGCTTACAGTGGACAAAAGCATGATTGAGATATTTTCAAAGGACGTGGACAGTGATGTGGTGATTCTGCTTGCGGCTAGGGCTTCCCGGGTTGAGAATCAGGATACCATTGATGCCTGCATTGTGGGAATGTTGGCTGACCCCGGTGAAGACAAGATCAGAGTCAGTTGGAGGACGCACAGTTGATAAAAGCTTGCGATGATCTTCGAAGCAGGGTTAGATTCCTTCAGAAACGGTCTGAAAGCTTTGACGTACAAGGGCGCATCAAGTCACTGGAGGATGCAGTCGCATGTGCTCTTACAGCTGACATGGATGTAACCTGTGGTCATTATCGATGATGACCATTTTGGTGGCTAAGGATCCAGGTGAGAAGGAGATGAATGCATTGGCGCGTCATCTATTGAATTTGCTGATGCCATTGGTTCCTTTCTTCTTTAATGTCTCATGTGACCCCTTCAAGGAAGCAGTAGATTTTTGTTCAGGTGTACCCATTTAGCTTGAAGAAAAGAATCCCCAGTTGACATATCTCACGGGCAGTGGCTCGACATCCCTGATTTTGACGCCCCAACACGGCTTGTCCAATCACTCGAGCATGACGCCGAGCATGTGGATGCTGTTATGATTACCCCAGAGAGAAATGGTATGGTTGGGCACTTTGGGAAGCAAGTATCAGGTTCCGCCTTCACCGTCAGTGGATGGGTCCAATCTTACGAGTCCCGTTATGTCAAGGCCACCTGTTTCTCAAGATTCTGTTTTGCTAATATTGATGATAGGATGGGTAGTGACCTTCGGTACAATTATGAGAAGCCAAGTGAGCTTGAGGTTGCATGCTTTGAGGTGAAGAAGCTCGTAGCTGGTAGAAAGGTGATAGTTTTGGGTGCGGAATGAGAAGAACAAGAGTTTTAGTTTGATTCATATTGTGCAGATACATGGAGATTCAGTTCAAGGTAGGATATGACATGAGATGCTACATGGGATGGCGTCATGGAGATATGGAGGCTGATGCGGACCAGAGAGTTGAAAAAGCCTGCTGAATGCAGCTGGAGTACTGAGGGCTGCCAGTAAAACTATACCGAGGGGTGTAGGACTGGATACTGCTTTGAGTCTAAGGACTTCTGCAGAGGAAAGAATTAAAGCAGTGACAAGAGATTTAATATCTAAAACAGGAGGTTTTACTAATTTGATTAATGATCCAGAAGTTGGTTTTCTCCTACAGTGTGTTTCATTAGCTTTGGTTCGAGGTGATCCAGTTTCTTGTCGAGCCTCTCTTCTCACATGCCTTGCTTCAGCATTGTTGACTGAAACCTTTCCCTTACAAAAGTCCTATACAAAAATTCTCAATCACCCACATGATAATTTGGCGCGGAAATGGCAGTTATGGCAGTGTACCCGGATGGTTTCACCACTCTCAAGCATAATGCTCTGAGATGTGAATTAAATGAAGAATCAACTCCAAGTCTGTGTTTTCGCTGAGAAAGCAGCATCTTCTCCTCCCATCCAAGCAGTGTTTTCTCCTCTCATGAGTTTAACTGTATGTTTAGGCTCTAAGAAAAATGGGATCCAGTCTTGCTATATTTGAATTTGGATTTTAGAATATGTGGACCAGTGAACAGTGGCCTGGACAAGTTAGCTATGGTGAAGGAACACAGTGATCCTGCAGAAGTAGATTCATATGACCGGGGTGATGCAGATTGAGATGGTCAATATTCAAGTGGGAGGAAATTGAGGTTTGAAAATAAGGAAATGCATGTTAAAGCAAGAGAAAGGAAAACATTAGGGAGTAGCATGGAACCTTTTAGGCATGGATTTGGGCATTATGGTTGGATACCTTCAGATCTCGCTTTAGTCAGTTCTGTGCTTAGCAAAGTGGCTTCAACAAGCTCATGGAATGCTGCCAACACCTTCTTTGTCCCTAATCTCCGTGGTTGTCATTCCTCACCTCCTTCCACTTATGCATGGACTTGATGGCCACCTTAGCATGGCCACCTTCTGAGCCACGTGCCATCCTCCAAAATTCTTTCCCTTTGATTTCAAAAAATAAATTCCTAACCCCGTTTTCAAATAATTTTCCAACATTTGGTTTTTAAAATGTTTTCAAGTCATCAAATTTTCCATCCTTAGGGTTTTTAGATACCAACATCTCATTTTTAATAAAATTTGGTCGCCTTTTTCTTTTCGGCGAGCCACTTTCGAATTTTCTTTGATTCTCAAAATGTTTTAAAATAAGTGTGAATTTATTTTTCGTAATTCTTGGTGATAGAATTTACGAAATTAATTCATACAAAAATAAATGGGCTTTGGTGGGGGCCCAACATCAAATAAATTTTCATCAAAATAAAATTGAGTGAAATGACATATGTGCTATTGATGATTTTGTATTCAGTTTAGTGACATGTGAGCTATGTTTATGCTCTTTATTTTGCACTAACCCTCTCTCTTGATAGCGCCTAGTGGCTCGCTGCTCAGGTACACACTCATTCCCACTTTGGTTAGTTTATATGCATTTTCTAACTCTCATATGTGCATGATTGATTCGAGTATTTATTGATTTTCTCATTGATTGTCATGTCAGGTTCATCTTATTAGTAGAGACCCGACTTAGGGACTTAGAGGGGTGCTACGGTCTTTACCGTACCTTCCCGATAAGTAACCTGACCCCCGAACCCGATCCGGTTTTCGTAGATCACCTTTTCCAAAATAAGGAGTCACACTTCGAGTTTTCTTTCTTATTTTGTTTACCCTTTAAAAATAAAACAAAAATAAGTGGCGACTCTAAGTCATTTTCTTAATCAATAAAAAATCATTTTTTTCAAATAAAAAATCGAGCTCGCCATCGAGTGGGAAACACATTGAGCAAAAATGCGGGGTCCACAATAAGGCTGGTCTTTTAGCTGGAAGGGGAACTTGTGGGGCCTTGGAGGTCGGTTGGCCCTATCGGGGCATATCTTCCGTTCAGCATAGAACCCAGCTTAATGTTTGCTATATCATGATCCTTTTACTTTATTGTTGGTACTTGAGTATTGCTTCATTTTTTTATTTACTTTAGTGGTAGAAAGTTGCAAGCAACATTTTATTGTCTAATGATGACTTCGACCATTGTTGATTAAGTGGAATTTTGGGGTTGAGCCCCAATAGTTCACTTTCTCAGCACTTTCTGTCATAACAGAGTGTTGAACCCTTGTTTTATTTTTTTGTTACCTTCTAACACAGCATAAAGGCTAGCACTTTGTAGAGCTTTGAAAAATTTCTCCATCAAATTTTCTTTGCATTTTTGTAAATGCTGGTACTTTCTTGGATTTTCAGTTTTTCTTCACTATTACTTGTATTTTCTCTTCAGAAATACAACTACTTCACTTTCATTTTCCATTTTAATCACCATTTATCTTGTGGTCTAATTCTAGTTGAATTACGATAATTTGTTCATCATTTTTAACTTTCCTTCAATTTGTATTTGCATTTGTGTTATTGATCTTCAATACAAATTGGCTAGGATTTTGCCTTGGTTTATGAAACTACGAAGAAAGGGATACAAGAATAGGATTTTGAATTTTCTAATATTTTTATTTATTATTTTGATTTTGGATGGGAACCTCTCCTGTATACACTCTTCTCAAGGAAGTGTTAAGCTCCATTACAAAATTTCATTCTAAAGTTGATTAGTCATTGTCATCAACTATAAAGATTATTAAATTTAAAGCAAAACTTAATGAACTGGATCAACAATTGTTTGCATCATGGGTTTTTTCTATAGTAGCAAAACACCTTTTCTTTATAATTTATCAAATAAATTATAGACAACATTTAATTATTTTATTATTATTATTATTATTATTAAAAACATAAAATGGTTTTTTTTTTTTTTTTTCACCCTTGTGATTAAGACTCTTGCATAGCTATGGACCTTATTGAAATGGAAAGGAGAAAAAAACTTACCTGATTCAATATGTCATAGTGAATATACTTAGTATGTTTACTGAACTTTATACTACTACAAGGAAGTGTTATCAGAAATGGACATTAATGGAAAGACTTGCAAATAAAGTGTTTTTGCAAGTTGAAAATCTTAATCGATTAATTTATGGGAGTGATATAGCATGTATGAAGCAACTTAGGATGGATAAACATATTTTCATCATGTTATGTTCTATCCTTCTCCTATTGGTAAATTAAAGGATTGAAGATATGTTGATGTAGAAGAAATAGTTGCATTATTTTTACATATTCTTGCACATCATGTAAAGAATCGAGTAATAAATTTCGATTCTTAAGGTTTAGATTGAGAATCTATTAGTAGGCATTTCAATGCAATATTGAATGTGGTTATTCCCCTACAAGGAGTATTACTAAAAAGTCAAGAATTGGTCTCTAAAAGCTCCACATATGAGAGATGGAAATGGTTTAAGGAATATAAAATATAAATTTAGTTTATGTAGATTTAATTAATTCATAATATAGCAATACTAATTCTTTTATTTGTATAGAATTGTCTAAGAGTTTTAGATGGAACATACATTCAAGTGAATGTACCTAATAGAGACAAGCCTAAATATCGAACAAGGAAGAATGAAATTACAACAAATGTCATAGGAGCTTGTTCTTAGGATATGCCATTTATTTATAGATTACTAGGTTGGAAGGGATCAACCTTTGATCCCCAAGTGCTTCGAGATGCCGTTACTAGGGGAAATGGACTAATAGTGCCACATGGTAACTATGTGTTTCTTATAAATTATTAATTTTTTTAATATATGATTTTATTTTCAAAATATATTTTGGAATATTCATTTTAGGTTATTACTATCTTGTTGATGATGGCTATACAAATGGGGAGAGATTTCTTGCCCCATACATAGGGCAACCTTTGACTCCCAAGTAAGGTTTTGAAGCTGTCTTTGAAGGCAAAAATCTGGTTCATGGACGATAATCTCCTGAGAGTTGTAATTTATCTTCTTTACTGAGAGGCTTACGGATGGCAGCTCTAGGATGGTCTGCTTCTTTTCTATACAAGATATCTCAAACCCAGGATATCCACAACGATATGGCTGGTCTTTTAGCCGGAAGGGGAACCTGATAACTGGGCCATGGTCGCTGCATCTTGATACCTTGCACTCATCTTGGCTCGCTCCAATCTCTACAAACCATCTCATAAACAAGAACAGAAAGAGATGGCCATTTTTAAGCAATTGCTCATCCCCATAGCTTTTGGTCTGTTCCTCCAGCCTTCCGTAGTTTGGACTTCCATTCCCTAGTGGTTCGCCTGACGAATTAACTAATTGATTTCATTTGTTTTAATACTTCAAAACAAAATCATTTTGACTATAAACCACGTCATTTTACACGTACCTTGAGTTCAAAAATTGATATTAGGAAAAAAAATTTATTGAAAATAATTAGTTTTATATTTAGTTTAAAAACATTTTTACTTTCCAAGTATATATATATATAGACAAGGTTTCCTGATAACTCCAATGTACTTAGTTGTGGTTTGACAAGATTTCCTTATAACTCCGATGTACTTAGTTTGGTTTTACGTTGATGATGACCCGCCGGCCAAATATGAAGAAAAAAAAAAGGAAGATTTTGGGTGGTTGATTGTGACATCAATGCAGACAAATCAAGTGGCTAGAAAGTTGATTTCTAAGAAGCTTTGTTCCTTGGGTTGTAATTTTATCTTCTGAAACTTGGGGATGCCCCAAACCAAAGAAGCGTCTCTCTCTGCATCTGAACTTATGATGCTGAGAGAAGCAAAACTTGTGGGGGTAGGCCTCATAACACTCCTCCACTTTAGTTTTCTTTCATTTTGCGCTGCTAGTGAAAACCAGCGCTGCAGGCCCTCTTCTTGCGGTGATATTCAAAACATCAGCATCCCTTTTCGATTAAAAGGAGATCCGCTCGGCTGTGGTCATCCTGATCCTGCATACGAATTGGTTTGTGAAAACAATCGTACCATCTTATATGGGAAATACTATGTCGAGGAGATCAATTACCATAACTACACCATCAGAGTAATAGTTGCTGGGCTAGAGAAGAGCAACTGTTTCTCCCTTCCTCTCTATTCCTTGACAAGAGATGATCTATATGGATATGAATATGCTGATGAACTGGATACTGTAGTTTTGATGAACTGCGCAAGACCAATCTTTGATCAATACTACATTCCTATTGTTCCCTGCAACCGCACCGATGCTACTTTCTCTTCCTCACAACCATATGCTTATGCGCAACAAGCAGGTGAGAGATCTTCCATATTCGTGCACCATTGGCTTGACTGTTGTCACTGGCAATTTCATTGCTGTGTCAGAGCCCAGCAATCTTTTAAGATCAGATTTGCAAGAAAAGCTGCTTATGGGGCTCCAGATTTCATTTTTGAGCTCTCGCTGCCATGAATGCAAAGTGAAAGGCAGATGGTGCACGCCACATTTCAGTAACAACACTATACATTGCAATCAAATGGCTGATGATGGAAGAAACTGTGAGTGCTGAAAATTTTGAAATCAAATGGCTGATGAACACTAATGTCAATTTTAAAACAAAAAAGAAAAAAAAAGTCATTGGAAATCCAACCATACATTGCAATTAGAAGTGATTAGTTGCAAACACAATCTTATGTTTGCTAAGGGTCTGCAATTTCTATAACTAATTTCAGTTGCTTGATTTAATCATGCAGGGCTTAATAAATTGAAAAATGTACTGGTGCGAGTGATTGCGTTTTTAAGTAAGGCCTCTCGGAGTTTCTTTTATCGTCTTTCATTTTTAGCTTTTGACAACTTCCATTTATTTCTTTCTTCTTATATCTTTCCCATTTTGAATATTTTATCTTCTCTTGTTAACAGTTAATACAATTAGAAGTCCCTATACAACCCAAGGTAATCCTTAATAGTTCCAATTGTCTTCTTTCTTTTTTGCTGTAAGTGAAGTGTTGTTTCACACTAGGCTTCGTATGTAAATGTAGACTGCATAATTATTTTTCATTTCTGGTAATAATGCTTTCCATCCTCTATAGCTAAAAGTACTGCTGGTTACTGGTTTTAATCATTCAGGACGTAAAGATACTCTTGAACGCTCTGGGTATTCTGGGACTGTTGGAATTGGTACGGCTTTGATAGTTCCTTCCGTCATCTTCCATGATTTACAAATTGAACTTTGCATCATCATTCTTCTTATTTTCAATGTTGTTTTTTCTTTTTCTCTAATAATAACAACCCCTCTTTAATTTGCCTTATTTCTAATTTAGCTTATGTTTTCTCTCTTGTCAGGTGCCTGGTTTCTTGAAACGACTGGTAATACTTCCAAGTTCCAATTCTTACTTTGTTGTAGAATGAACATGATCAGTATTTTGTTTATGATCCGAATAATTCTTGCTTTCAAGATTGCAGATTGCAAAATTCTCTTGCTTGAATGGAGGGTTTCTCTTTGTTCCGTTTATCAAAGTTGGATTTGAATTGAAATTTCAGTTCTATGAAATTCAAAATTTTACTTTTTCCATGGAATTATCTTTTTGAATTTGAAAGAATTTCATTTAATCCTAGTCCATGGAATACAATGAATTCAAGATACTAGAAATTGAAATTTTGTGCAAGCAAATGCATCTAATTTCCTCTCCCATTTAAGCAAATGTATTTGTTTGATTTGATAAATAAATGCCTAAGATTATAAACTCTAAAATATTCATTTTTTTCATGTTGATCTATTAGTCATGATAATCATCGGAGGACGCTTCGTACTTGGGATATCTTGTCTTTTGGGCTATTTAATCTACAAGTTTCAACGGAGACATTTATCATTAGATGATGATATTGAAGAGTTTCTTCAAAATCACAAAAATCTCCAACCCATCAGGTACTCATATTCTCATTTAAAGAAGGTAACCAATAATTTCAAGAATAAGTTAGGCCAAGGAGGCTTTGGCTCTGTGTACAAAGGAATACTTCAGAGTGGCCGCATTGTAGCAGTAAAAGTATTGGTCATGTCAAAAGCCAATGGACAAGATTTTATCAATGAAATCGCCACAATTGGGAGGATTCACCATGTTAATATAGTACAACTTGTTGAATTTTGCGTAGAAGGATCAAAATGGGCCGTTATATATGACTTTATGCCAAATGGGTCACTTGATAAGTTTATCTTCCTTAAAGGAGAAAAAAACATTCCTTTAAGTTGGGACAGATTGTACAAAATTGCTCTCGGAGTAGGGCATGGGATTGAATACTTACATCAAGGGTGTGACATGCAAATTCTACATTTTGATATCAAGCCACACAATATTCTTTTGGATGAAGACTTTACACCAAAAGTTTCGGATTTTGGCCTTGCAAAATTGTATTCAACAAATGAAAGTATTGTTTCTCTCACCGTAGCCCGAGGAACATTAGGATACATTGCTCCAGAGTTGTTTTATAAAAACGTTGGACATGTGTCATGTAAGGCTGATGTTTATAGCTTTGGAATGTTGTTGATGGAAATGGTGGGAAAACAAAGGCATTTTAGAAGACATGAAGAGGAAGATCTAAGTGAATTATTCTTCCCGTCATGGATTTATGACCGAATTGAACAAGGAGAAGATATGGAAATGGGAGATGTCACAGAGGATGAAAAGAAATATATATGGAAGATGGTCATAGTTGCATTGTGGTGTGTGCAAATGAAGCCCATGAACCGTCCTTCTATGAGCAAAGCACTCGACATGTTGGAAGGTGATGTTGAACTATTGCAACTACCTCCTAAACCTACCTTATATTGTCATGAAATATCAACTTTGGATCTGGAGAACAAACCAATGGGGGTTCCAATATCCTCACATAATGCAAGTATTACAATTAGCTTAGATGGGAGGTAACTCAACAATGTATCTACTTGCAACTCTCTCTCTCTCTCTCTCTCTATATATATATATATGCAAATTAATGCGCTATCTAAACATGTAAGCCAAATCCCTTTGTTTTTAAATTCTTAAGTATATATAGTTGTAAAGCTTCGAGAGATTTGAGTAATTTATTTTGTAATGCATCTATTAGCAACAACCCTCGCAATTCAAAATTCATAGGCCAATTTTCAGCATTTTTTCTTAGTTGACATGTAGGATGATTAATAGGCATGCATTTTTATATGATGAAAATCACAATGCTAAATTGATGTAACTTTTGCCTGTAAATGGGGTTGTTTATTTAATTTTTATTTTTGAATGAAATGAATATGAAATACCCCGACAAAGGGTTGTCTCATTATTTGATCCAACACCTAGTTTAAAAAAAAGTTTCAGCTCCTTACTTTAACCATGTGAGATGCAGGGGAGGTAGAAACTACTTTTTATAGGGAAATATTATGGGTATATCTGGTACTGGGGCAATAAAAATATTACGTGTTGGAAGGCTGTCATATTGCTCTTAGTCAATGAGAATGGTGGTGCTAGAATAGCAAGGGAAGCAAAGAGAGGATAGGATTTATGTTTGTGTATTGCAAAAGCTTAGGTTAAGAAAAGAAAAAAATGTCACTTTTCCCTTCCGACGTAATTGTCTTAGAAAAAATATTATGTTAATAACAAATACCTTTAAAAGTGTGCAAGACTAATCAAGTAAAAATAAAAATATATGGTTTTAGTTTGAATTCATGCAAGGCTTGACAAAAAGTAACATACTCAAATGTTATCAGTTCTGATACATAGACCAAATGATACAATGCAAGCAAAAGTTCCTTGATTCATGGAGATATAGAACAACATATAAGTTATCATGCTTGCATATCCACCATTTAAGTCTCCAATCGTCATTTATTTCTTTACAAATCATGATGATTTTTCCTATGAAGTATCTTCGATATCAAGCCAATCCATAAGTTCCCCTTAAAGCCACTTATTATATTTTTTGTTTAAAATAAAATCTCTCTCACTAACAATATTATCTAAATAGCAACAATAACCTTACATTGATGAATATCTAGGCTGCACACTCATAATAATAAAAAGGATAAATTAGTCTTCACTCTATTAATTCTAAGATGACTGCCAACTCTTGTTGAAGAGATCTTTTACACCTTTTGATGTTTGTTCTTATTGAATCTATGGAAGCAAAAGGGTTGGGTGGCATGCATGGTTAAGTTGTCTCCTCCTTCCAACATTTGACTCACAACTTTTATGGAAGGACGATCTATTGGATACCATTGAATGCACCAAAGTCCCACAATTGTTAGCTTCTTTGCAATTTTAATGTCTTTCTCTTCCTCAATTCGAATACACACCTCTCCCCCCTTATCTAACTAATTATAAACCCATTCTGGGAAGTATACTTGGCTGGTCTTCTCCATTGTGACATCAATATTCTTCCTTCCTCCTACCATTTCCAGCAGCAACATTCCAAAACTGTAAATATGTAGACACATTTCCAAAGTTCCGTGATAATACTTTTGGTGCAATATAGCCCATGGTCCCTCTTGTTGTTGTCATTGAAACTGCACTTTGTTCCTTGGAACACAATTTGGCTTGACCAAAATCAGAGATTTTTGGATTTAACTTTTGATCAAGCTTCAAAATGGAGAATTCTTTTATTATGAGGTTTAATATCAAAATGGAGAATTCTTTTATCACAACCTTGATGAAGATACTCAATTCCTTTGGCTATGCCTAAAGCAATATTTTGAAGCTTCTCCCACCTAAGTTAACAATCCTTGACAAATTTTGAAAATATATACTTCTCCAAAGACTCATTGGTAAGAACTCATAAATTAAAGCTCAATTAACTCCATCGGCACAAAATCCAACCAAGCGAACCACATTGACATGATGGATCCTAGCCATTGTTTCCACTAATTCATTAATGAACTCTTCTCCATTTTCTTTTGAATTGTATAGGATCTTTACTACAACAAGAACATCGCTAAAAACCTTTCCTTTATACACAATTCCATAACCTCCTTGACCCATTTTTTCCTTGAAATGATTTGCAATCTTCTAAAAACTGTTCTATCTTTTTTGTATTCTCTCTTTCTAATTTGTCCGAGCAATACACATGATAGAGTGTGATGACTACAAGAGTCAGAAGACAGAAACTGAGGATTACCGCTGCATGTGATCAGAAAAATAAATAAATAAATAAATAAAAGAAAAGGTTTTTCTAAATAGATGCTGAAAGAGTCAAATACTAATCTTTTCTCTCTTCCTAATCCTTAATCAAAAGTAAGTATGAGTGAGTAGAAAGTCACCTGTAACCAGTTTGTTTTTTGATACACCTGTAAGGAAAATAATACAATTATTAGATTGGTAAGCTTGGTAAGCCCCTCTCATCACTACCATGTGTGTCACAGTGATACCCTAAGTTAGGAAAATAATAATAAAAATAAGAGTTTAAATTATTGCTTCACGTTTTCCTCAGTAATGATCACCTTTTCAAACATAAAATGCAAAGTCAAAGAAAAGAAAAAATATATATATTTTATTTATAATCATATTTTCCTTCCCTCTTCTGTTATCATTTTTCCTTCTGCTTTGATATTTTCAAGATCCAATTCCTATATAATTTATCTACAACAAACGAAACCCCCTAAAGTAAGTAGTATGATCAGGAAATAACACAGAGGAAGCAGATCGATTATAGAGGAATGAATTCATATAGTACCTTTTCTGGCTTATCAATACATTCAGTTTCAGGTTCTTTGCCAACATTGCTCTTCAGTCTGCATTTCTTACCTTCTCTTTCGCAGCTTCCACATATCAATTCTGACCATGTTAAGGAAAAATAATTTTCCCCATTAACTATACCATCTGGGAGCCTAACGTTGTAAATCTTGTGGCAAGAGGATAGGTCCAAGCGGTCAAGATTATAGTAAGAACCAACATCATAGACTGGGTTGCTGAAGAGAATGGTGCAAGTGATGGACAAAGAGTAATTTGAGTAGTCTGTTTTATTCGAGAAACAATTGAACAAGGTGTAGTCACTTAGGTCGCTGGAAGGTGTAAGTTTGAACCGGAAGGGAGAGGCAGACAAAGGTTTTGAAGCTGTCTTTGAAGGCGGAAGTCTGGGTTATTTTCTAATGCCTTCGATAATAATATATGAGGTACTAATTATCTTTCTATTTTGGTGTTGTTTGGTTTGGAGGAAAATTATTTTCTTGCCAAAAATATTATAATATTTGCCAACGCACCAGGGAGAATGTTTTTGATATTGAAACTCTTATAAAGAAAAAAAAAAATAGCGAAAGTGTAACATATAATATTTAATTGAAATAGTTATAAGTAAAATTGGAGAATTAATACATATTATATGAATCTTAATTTCGTTCTCTTATACATATTTTTTTGTTTTAATTACTTGGAATAATTTTGAATTCAAAAAACTGATATAATTAATTACAAATTAATTCAAAACAATGTAGAATATTATGTTTGTAATTAAGTACTAAAAGTGTATAGGAAATTAAAAAAAAAACTCGACTAATTTACGTAATAAAAAAGTTGAACTTTA